>OX421978.1:36001126-36601126 GCA_949128135.1 Parasteatoda lunata
AAAATTAATTATCTAAAAATTTTTAAATTTTAAATGGAGTCAATTCTAAAAAAGCTAAAAATATAAATTTCATTCATGAGCAATTATACTGTTAGTACATGAATGCAAAACGCAGCTCAACAATTAAATTTGAACATTTAGGTTTAAAATTTTTTGTTTCAGACACTTTCAGTTATTCCATTCAAATACTACACATTTGAATTTCATATCTAGCTTAGAACGATAAAATTAGTACATTTTTTTTAAATGCATGGAATTCTATGCAAAAATTATTTTTCGTTATATAGTGTAAATTCCAAACATATTCCAAGGTAACAAATTTGTCGACCATGTGTATGATTTTAGCGACATTTGTAGAAAATTTGACGTCATGTCGCCATACTGGTGTGAACCCTAGTTATAGCACTTGCTTTAAGTTATAGAAGAGTGAATGTATGATACAAAGTAATTAATTTTTTTGTTTTTGTAATCTATTTTTACTTCTTCAGTTACTTTAGTTTATTATTTACTTTTTTGTCATGAAAAGAAAAAAAAATTTATGTAAAAAAATTAATTGAAATAAAAATAAATTAATCACAAAAAATATAACTTATTTCTCAACTCATAATCCACCAAAAAAAAAAAAGTTTTCAGACATTTTATCAATATTGCCTAAGCAAAGTATATTAATACAATAGTATGAGAAGCAAAAAAAAAAAAAAAATTAGACTGATTATTTTATTAACATGATTTGAAGTAAAAATGCAAAAAATTTAAAACACACAAAAAAAAGTGGAGAGGGAAAATATGTTAATTATGATAATTGATTTTAATATATATTTCCATAACTAAGAGGGCAAGTTATAAAAAATATAAAATTAAAGCTTAATAGTGTTATAGCACTTGTTTTAAATTATAGAAAATTGTATTATGTGTGGTACAAAGTAATTAATTTTTTTAGTTCATCATGAGAGTTATCTTTTTGTTATTAAACTATCTTAGATATTTTTACTTTAAAATTAATTACATTTTTGTCTTGCAGGGTACTATTAAAAAAACTTTTTCAAGTTTTCGAAGAACACATTATGACAACTGGAGAGACCATAAACTTAAATTTACAGATGATCAACTTGCTGTGATAACTGACTTATTAGTTTCACCTAGCTATTATGCTTGATAAATATTTAACATTATTTACATCACATTGTTATTTATGATATCCAATGGAGTTCACATACAATTGTTAAATTTTACTTGTTTGTCTCTTTCATATTTATTGCATATAAATTGAAAATAGTTTTTTTTTTTTTTAAATGATATATACCTATACATGTATTTTTACAAGATCATTGTTTTTATTCCCTATAGTTAAAATGTCAGAGTTACCAAGTGTTTAACAAAAATTTAGTTATTCTTTATACAACTTTAAAAATTGAAGAAAAAAAAACCCATTATTCCCTTATCCTGGTACAAACTGAGATAAGCAATTATCCCAGCTATCAGATGATAGTTTATCACTTACTTTTTTTTATAATCTACTCATTATTTTTATTGTATGAAAAAAATTTTACCAGATAAACAAAGTTACGAAAAAAATTATAATAATTAAAGCTTTGTTAACACTGGTTACTCTATTAACTTATAAATTTTTACTTGTGTAACTTTTTATTTCTTTTCATTGATTTGAAATTTGAGGGAAATTTGTAGGTTTTTTAAATCTATTAAGTGCGTATTTTGTAATATTTTAAGATGTTAATATTATTTCTCAATGATTATTGATGGAATGTGTAATTTTTCTTTGAAGGAACTAAATCCTTTCTGTTTTTCATTACAATATTTGATTTGTGTATATAAATACTGTTACCGCATATTTCTCAATTCATCATTTTTGATAATAAAATTTTTTTTAATGGTTTGATTGAATTTATTCTTATTTTATTGTAAAATTTGAATGATTTTCATTTAAATAAAAGTTGAAATTTCATCAATGCATTTACTGGTGCATAGCATTTTTAAATAGTGCTTTTTTTTTTTGCCACCGTGGTTTAAAAGCTCTTAAATATGTTTATTTTATTTGTAAAAAGTATTTTCCTTTTTACCAAATAAAAATTTTTCTTTGCTGTAACGATTGTCACCATAAATTAAAATGTGATTTTCACAATAATAACCATGGCGCTTAGAGATTTTAAAAAGTGCTTATTTTGATTTCTAAAAGCCCTTAAAGGTGCTTTTTTTCATGGGGTGTTTCCAAAAAGTGTTTAATTTTCCCTTTTTGAAAATGAGATTTTTTTCTTTACTATGTCGATTTTCACTATGTATAATGCAAAGGCGTGGTTTTCACAATTCATTCAACCACAATCCATGTCAGCGTACTGACGGTCAGTAGCGTTTGATAATGCCAATTATGTTACAGATTTGATGAAATACTTGGGAGTCAGCATGTGCGTCTACTGAGCTGGGTTCGGTGAGATTCTTGCTCTCTCACGTGCAACTCAGCTGCATTTTGCAAGATATTCTTACTTTCAGGCTTCATTTTTCACCCTCTGAAATCAAACCGAAAAATCCCTCAATCTTTTTATGGTGGCTAATATAATCAAGAAAAAGAGTTCTTTGTCAGAAACCAGTTATTTTATTATGAACATGTAAAGTCTTTGAAAATTATTTTGTATTTTTTTACTGTATATAGTGCTTAAAAACAACTTTAAAGGTGCTTATTTTTTTTTTGAGAGATTTGACTATGCACCCTGGTGTCATTATACCACAATCTGTTTTGGCGTACCAATGTCCGTAGATGCCAATTTAAAAAAAATCTATGTGTCAAATAACAAACCGATATTTAACGTATGTACTAACAGATACAGCTCAGTTTCAATGTAACACAAAATCATCACTTGATTAAGTGGAAATAAATACAGTAGAGCGCCGATTATCCAAACTATATCTGATTTTTTTTTTTTTTTTTTTTAAAGTTTAGAAAACTTTTTAACTTATCAACAATTATTCTAAATTTCTGAACCAGTAGATCTTTAGGATGAAAAGATGCCAAGTTATGCAGCAGAAGATTTCCCAATGATGATGAAATTGTTGCTGAAATTTTGAATGAAAATCGGAAGAAGTAGGTGATCAAGTTCAAGATAGTGGACCTTCTCAGATAGAAGCATGCAATTCATTAGATATTGCAATGTATTGGCTAGAACGTCAAAATGATGTTGATCCAGTTCAGCTGATTTATTTAAAAAGAATAAGAGAAATGGCTGCTCAAAAAAGAGCATCTTCTCTGAAACAAAAGTCTGCTGGATTTCTTATGCAATGGAAAATAAAGAAAAATGTAAAATCAGAAATTGCCAAAAAAATTATAAAAAGCTGAAATATGATAACAAAAAATTCAAAATAAAAAGAAAGTTTAAAAAATATTTAAAAATTGAAAAATAAAAAAAACTTTTAAACAGAACTATTTGAGATAGTACTGACAGTCCTAAACCTGGAAAGAGTGTGAAGGGAAGTTGATGCATAAATAATAATAATTTAAGCTAGATAAACAGCTTTCCAACTATCCAAACCACGTTCGGTCCCGAGCAATTTGGATAATTGGCGTTCTATTGTAATATGTTTCGAGTTTCAGCAAGGGATAAAGAAATTTTAGTTTTATTTGACCAAGGAAAAATAGAAAATTTAAATAATTTCAATCACAAGTCAGAATGAACAATACATTTAGCTACAAAAATGATTAAAAATATTTTCTAGAGATAAATATATATTTAAAATTATTATAAATATATAAAATTACCTACTTCATTCCTAACGAAAAAAAATTTCTGATAATTTTGTAAGTGAACCATTTATTTTATAATTATACTAAATTTATTTCTTAAAACAAACACTAAACAAACTAAAAACATTTCAAGTTTCACTAAGAGCAGTACTAAAATCGCTACGGCAAATCACCAAGTCTAGATGATTTTAAAAACAGAGATTCTTTTGAATATTTTGTATTACAAGTTTGGCAATAAAGGCTTTTTGAGCCAAAACTCTTTTAAAAGAAAAAATAATAATTTAAAATACATGATCATAATTGAAATTTTAAAAGCATACATAACTGATAGAGGAATGACATGTATCTACTGAAGGTTATTCTCAATGCTATGTTTTTACGCAGCCATTCTCTTCTGTAGATCCAATCAGAGAGGATAGATTTCACACACTTTCAATCAGCAAAAAGTTGAGTAAAAATAAATATTTGGAAAAAAAATTATTTAAAATGTGTAAAAACAAGGCATAAGCTAGAGATGACTGAAAATGCAAACATTTCACACATTTAAGTTTACAGTCTTGATTAACTATTTGTGGGGTTGCAAGCATGTACACTGATTCGGATTCGTTGAAAAAGATTCCTACACGTACAAAAGGCATTTTGCGAGAGACTCTTGATATCAGTCTTCATTCCCCCTCTAAAATGAAACTCTCCCAATAATCTTACAACTATAATTCTGAATAATATACAACTATAGTTCTGAATAATAATAATTATTCAGAACAAGTAGAATAACACAATAGCAGAGAATGTTTAAACTTTTATTTATTTAAGACATAGACTCTCACATTTAACACTTCATAACATTGAAAGAATCGTAATTCAATATAACCCAAACTTAAAATATTTTGTACATTACAAAAATAATGATCATAAAGTGAGAAAATAATACATTATTAACAATGAATAAATAATATGTCATAATGTAAATACTTCACAGATTAGATAAACATACAACACAATTTATTAACACAAAACCTAATTCAGAAATATTAAATTAGGTTTTCAAAAACCAGATACCTAACTTAACAAGGTTTTATTATCTACTGATAATTAAAATTTAAACGTAAGCTTTATAATCTTGAAAGCAAATGCATAATATATATTTTTATGCTTTAGCAGTTAGCTTATTGTCAACCAAAATTCTCAATTCAATCCATTGTAAGATTTAACATTTCTGTTATATATATAATAAAAATAATTTGCTAACCTCATTCATCAGGTAAAACTTGTGGAAGAAATTAATTACACAAATTTAGTAAGAATTAAGTCAATATTTGATAATACATTTATCAGAAATCATTATTATATTCTGGAAACAAAATTTTGTTAAATATTTTAAAGGAAATAACTCACATGATTTCATTAAATTGGGGAAAGTAGAGCCCAAAACTGATTAATTCCAATTTCTAAAATGTTCTCAGTTTAACAAACAAAAAATATGGTAGGATTTATATACCTTCTTATCAAGATTAGCTTGTTACTTCCAACTTTTTTAGTAAACCTGCCTATTTTTCAGCATTTCATATATAGCATTGCAACGTTAGAAAAAAAAAAATCAAAGGCAACAAAGCAGTACTTCAGGACCTACCTCTGTCTTCCATCCAAAAATTAACAGGAGAAAAAAAAATGTAACTAGCATAAGACATTTTATAACTGTCATTAAACAGCTACAGTAAAATTTGGAACAAAATATAGAACATAATTTAATTTCTTTTTAACCAAAATAAATAAAGTTCAAGAATTTAAAAATTAATAATGTAATTTTAAAGTGGTTAAAAAAATAATTTTTTCTTAAAGAAAGTCGAAATTCTATTATTATATTTTATTAAAGACAAAATATGGATAACTTCAAATGTTTTTAATTATTATAAATATAAACAAACATATTATATTTCAATCTGTAAGTCAAAATGATATTTAGTGGTCTACAAATCACAAGTGCCACAGTGTATAAAATTTTACAGCTGACACCCAATATGATTGAACATAATGCTAATATTTATCCAACTTATTGCTAATATTATTCCAGGCTTTAAAATTTTTTGTAGAAACAAACTGATATTTTTAATACCTTAAAGAATAATTAGATATTTTTATCACCTGAATAACTTCATCAAAAAATCAAATTTGTTGCAATCTCTGAAGATCAAAATATTTTTTCTGCTGTCCTTTTCCAAATCCTACAATTTTAGAATTTATCATTTTTGTTCCAACTTTCCAAAATTATAACATCAAAATATAAACCAGAACACATGATGACTTTTTTACAAATGATCTTGCCCAGGTGGTAATGGTTCTTTAATATTTTCTTCGTCATTTTTAATAGAGCCATCTTCAGATTTTTTATCATCTTGAGAAAAATCCACACCAAGGACATCTATCACAGCTTGAGGAATTTTTTCCTTCTGTGCCTCATTAAATGATTTAACATGCAGGCATAATGATTCACGTAAATCTGGGCACGAACTTAGGACTTCCTCCAATTGTGGGGCAGGTAATTGCAACAACACCTGAAAAGATTTTGGTTTAGTTCTTTGGCAGCACTTAATAAAACCCTCCCAAATTTTCTTCTGTTTCCAGACTTCTTTCAATATCAACCGCTGCAATATGTGAGTAACAAAATCTAATAGATGAGGATAGTTTGCTAAAGATTGTATAACAGTTCGCATTAATAAAATAGGCAAAGGAGTTTGTTCCATCAGTTCCTGAATAACCATCGCCAAGACAACTTGAGTGTAAACATTTTTCTCTTCCAAACAGAGTGAAGTAGCTTTGATAATTATTTTAAGGTTGCATTTAGAAGGATCAATGTTATGCAAAGCAACCAAGAGTTCAGCTGGAGATATTGGGCTAGAAAAATTACTTCCTAAAAGACGATGCAAAACTTCTTTTACTACTGGTGTTTTTTGTTGAATCAATTCTGGTAATGCAGAAATTATTTCACGCTTAGAAAGACCATTAATGATTGGAATAAAGAAACGTACGTCTGGAACTCTTTTACGATATAAATCCCGAACTCTAGCAACAAGTTCGGCAGACGGTGGAGCTTTGTCAGTCAAAATATGGATAATTCTTGTAATTAATGTCTCAGCTCCTTTAGGGCAGTTTTCAACAAAGAGTAAAAGTTCAGGAGAGGCCATGCTCATGCCTTTAACTGGTGCTTCGAGGGCACGGAGAATAATTCTTTTAATATCACCAGTGGCTTCAACATAAACAGTTCCAAGATCTTGTATGAGGCGATGGTTTATGGGCAACAAAGTTAAATACAAATGTAAACATACTTTAGTCAAATCTTCAGACCAAGTAACAGGCCTTTGTTTGAAAAACAGGAAGAAATCAGTCGGTGGATCAGTATGTAACAAAAACTTGAGACTTCTTAAAGCAAAAGCTTCAATGAATGACCTCATATGGCCACTTTCATGGATGTCAACTGCTGCTTTTACAGCTTTTGTCCGTATGTCACAATTTTCATGAAGAGTAAGGTCACATATTACTCCTAAAAACAGCAACTTCTTTGTAGGTCTTCTAAAACTCATGCTTTCAGCCATTTCAAGAGCTTCAGCAGTAGATGATTCGTCAATACAAACAGTTTTTAGAGACTCTGCCATCCCTTCTGTAATGAATGGCACATCCAAGAAAAAGCGAGTGTAAAGAGCATGGTTTTCTTCATCACTCTTCAAAATGCCACTCAATAGAGAATCAACTGCTTCTTCATAATTTTCAACATGGCTTTCTATGGAACATTCAAATCCTCTATAAGCAGAATATTCTTGATATATCCAAGAAAATGCTAGGTCTAATCTATTGCGGGGATTTTCCATGATATGATTTTTCAAATCGATGGAAAAATCCCCTCTAAATCGGGTAGCTAAGTTAGTAAGCAATTTTGTTCTAATTGGAGCAGCACCTCTTTTAGTAATCATTTTTTCAGCATTCAAGATTCGACTATAAGCAGCTCTACAAAAATTATTGGACTCTTCTTCGTTCATTGATTTCGCTATGGCTTGGAAGTCGATTTTCTTAGATATTCTATTAGCTTTTATTTGGGAGCCACCACTAGGCATTAAAACAAGCCCTTGCTTTTTAGGCTTCATTTCTGTAGTTTGGCTTACTAGAGTTTGGATTGGTTTGGGTACATTGGAGGCTGCCTCATCCTCATCACTTTCCACCTTTTCATTTTCCATTTTATGTTTCATTTGTTCCACACCTTTTCCAATTCCAGCTAAAGTTAATTGTGTGGCTAAAAGACGGGCAAGATGTTTAATCTGAGCTTCAGTGCCAGCTGCTGCAATAGGAGTGTATGTGGACTGAAAGTTAGTAGGCATAACATCAGGCAAACTTAACATGCTTACTAATACTAAATCAACAACATTTATACTGTGAAATTTGGGTACTAAATCCTCAGCTGTAATATCAATAGCTGTGTTTTTAGCTTTATTTCCTTTCTCAAGACTGGATTTTATTTTGCGAGGTCTTGATGAAGATGGTATATCTTCCTGTTTGGCACTTCTCTCCTCTATTTTGACGCTAGGTTTCTTGATTGTCTCTGCATCCGGAAAACATCTACTTATCTGCTGAGGTGAGGCACCTAAATCAGAGAGCATGATTGATATTCTAGATTGAAATTCAACAGCGCCAGGATGCTTAACCAATTGAAAGAGTTCTAACTTTAAATTCTTTCTAACACTACTCACTTGCGATTGACCCAATGTTGGTGGCAGATTTGCATGAAGCAATTCAAACGCTTCTAAGACTTTAGGAAAAAACTCAAATCTTTGCCTTCCTATTGAAGTTAAAACTTGCATGCAAGCCATAAGATTACAAAGTGACACATGGGAAGCACAATGAAAAGCAACAATCCGCTGGAAAATATCTTTGGCTTCTTCTTCCATCTTCCTGGGTCGAAAAACTTTTAATATCACTGGTATCTCATCTAAAGATAAATCAGTGTTTTTCGGATCTGCATATTGGTCTTTGTATGTTTGAGCAAGTATAACATGTTCCATAAATTTTGTAGCTGAAGTACGGACTCCTTCATTGTCAGACTCCAAGAGCGAGACAATTGTTAATTTCAGTTCAGTCATTGAAGCCCAAATAGCTTCCATTACATCATCAATATGTTTTGCATTTACAAAATAACGAATGGTTAGAGGATAAAGGTGAGTTGTTGTTTGGATAACTTTTTTCTGAACTTTGACTGATTCATCATGTAGCATCATCAACAGATTGTTGATTACTTTTGGAAGAAATTGTAAGTCTCTCCTACAAACATCCTCAATGAATTGTACAATGAATCTGCGTACTTCAGGATCAGTGTCATGTTGAAAACTTACTACTTCATCCAGAAAGTTGTCCAGCAACTTAGGTTCTTTCTGTATGATCAGTTCTTTGACGATGAGCAAATTTTTTAGTTTCCCATTTTCTTCTTTTGGTGTAACAGCATCATTGAGGAGCTGGACAATTCGATCAGCAGTCACTGATTCTTGTACAGTTTCTTCTTCAACAAAAAATTGAGCAGCAGTGCTACGTCGACATTCTACAGTTTTCTTTTTTAATTTTTGAACCAAATCTACTTCTGCTGAAAGAAAGGAAAAAAATATTTGTTTTTTAAAACAAATCACAATATAGTTGACACTAAAAAAATTTGAAAAAAAAAAAAAAAAAGGTAACAATATAAAGAATAAATTTAAATACATTTAAATTTATTATGTAATTTAAATTCATTTACACCCTAATATTGATTATTAATTTAGTATATAAATCTTTTTTGAGGTACATTAAAAAGTATTCTTAAAATTTAACTAAGATATTTCAGGATTCTGGTTTTCTTTTTCTTATTTACCAACATAATTAATTTCAGAAAATTCAAATTAATAATAATAATAATAAAAATAAAAAAAACATAAATTAGATGAAAAAAATATACGAGATCTTAGTTATAAACTCCACTAAAAAAATTTAAATGTCTCGAATAACAAGTTTATAGACTTTAAAGCTAATATACAACTAGTATAATATAATACAACATAAACTAGCAAAGCCAATAGCATGCAATATTTAATTTGTTTATTTCTTTCTTTGAATTGAGATTTAATTTTTTTTTCTGCCAGAATGAAACCGAACAAACCAAAATGAAATGGAAAAAAAAAGTGTGTTTTTTTTTTTTGGTGCACTCAAACGAAGTAATAATTTTAAATGATAATGATAAAAAAACAATTCCAAGCATTGAAAATGATCATTAATATAAGCTACTAAGGATATAAGAAAAAACTAATCATTCTTTCTTTTTGTTAGCTTAAAAAAATTGATGTAAGGATTAAAAAAAAATCATAGCTGACAATTTTTTCCAACAAAAATGTTTTTGTAGAAACAAAAATTCTTCTCACAAATGATTTGTTAAGAGACATCAATGAAAAATATGCCTAATAATATTAACCTCACCTAAATAATTGTTTATTTTAACAAGTAATTCTCTCTCTCTCTCTCTTTTTCAATATAATTATGTTGCCAGATAAATTTCATTAATATTCACAAAATCAATTTCTTTTATACCATGTCTTTTTTAAATTTACAACAAATTACACCATATATAAACTATATACAGTATTGTAGTGTAACTACCACTACACTAATACAATTCCAATTCGCTAGAATAAAAGACTTGTCAGCTCAATTCTATCTTGGGATACCTTTCGATAGATGAAAGTTGACATTGTTAAAAGCTTCTTTCTCCTCCATATTTTATTATAATATTATTATCAAAATTTTATTTAAAACTTGCAATAAATATTATTGAAAAAATAACATGTAGTTGCTATCTTAAACTAAGTATTTATAAAATAATTCTTAATGATGGAAACCGAATTAAACTTTACAATCCTATCAAATTGAAAAAAATATTTAAAGAAAAGAAACCAAAGCTCCCTTTGCTATTGGAAATTTTATCTTCTAGTTAATTTGTAGAAATTCCTAGGAATAACATTAAGCAACAAACACTGTACACATAGCCATAAGTAAAACATGTTATGAATCAATAGTTTGAGAAATGCTGTGAATTAAATCAGCAACTTACTCTTAAAGAACACATTTGGGAAGAAAGAAAAAAAGATTTTTTGCAATTTTTTTCTTTATATCTTTACTAATATTTGAGACAATTCAGAGTCCAAGTAAAAAGTCATTATGGACCAATAATGGAATAAGAGTCATAGGTTGTGCACTCCTGATGAGAAGTCCTTTTTATAATAATTATAAATCTTTTTGATTTAGAAATGAATACAAAATTTGTTTTGTTAAAAATTTGGAATAAGAGGTAAAATACTAACCTTCAGCTTTTCTTTTGGAGGGGAGAGAGCTTTTCTGAGATTCAGCTGTTTCTGTTCTAGTAGAGCTTCTACTGGAAGAAGAATATCGCTTATAGTCTTCTTTAGAAGATGACGAATGTCTTGAACTTTTCCTAGTTGAATCCATCAGACTGGTCTAAAGAAATAGAAAAATTTTAGGAATCATAATTTTTTTTATATGTTGTGCTAAGAAAATAAAAATTAATTGAATAAATTGCCCTAGTGGTAAGGAACTAGAGCTTATGTTTCTAGATTTAGAGTTGAGAGCTGTTAATTGATCTCAAAATCTAACAAAATTCAACCTGTACTAAATAAAGCAAAATTTGTATCAAATCCAGGCATAAGAATATAAAAAAAATGTGCTTAGGAGGTGAAGCTACTAACAATTTACAAGTTTTTAAAATTTTCACTAATCACTAATAGATAAAGTCGAAAAATAGAGTACATAAACATTCCAATTCTCCAGAAATAAGGAAATGTTAGTTGCAGAAAGCTTTAAAAATCAAATATAATAATTTTAATTTAATCAGAGGACATATAATTAGCACAAATACGATTACTAAAAGTGTCCTGCCTTTGCTCGCTGTATTTAAAATAAGTTTAATATGCCTTATAGGTAGGCAATACTGAATGTACATCACTGATAACAAACGAGTGAATGAAGGTACGAAAACTGTAAAAAAAAAAAATTACACAACACAACGTGGACCAGAATATTAAAAGGTAAACAAAATGGGGTTGTGTATGGAATGATGCCCATTGAAGTCCAAGTGCAAAATCCCAACCTGATGAAATTTTAAAAACCCCAGATAAAAAAAAAATTTTAAAAATTGCGCTTCAGATGGCGCATAGCAGAGTTTTTACAGTTATTATGCAGATAATCAAAAGAGGAGGAAATATGTTAGTTTCTGTCCTGATTTTAAATTTTTCAAAACATTTTTTAAGTTTGGGAACTATATGATATAGCTTCCAAATTTAAAAAACTTTCATCAAATAGAACTCAAAACTATATAAAATATAGTGCTAAAAGTATGGAAAATTGAAAATGGATTTTCATAACTTTAATGTTGAGAAATACAGTATTCTAGGTTACTATTTATTTTTGTTTTACTGTACAAGAAAAAAGTGACAATAAAAGAATAAAGTCTATTAGGAACACTACGCTAACATGTTTCGCTTTAGTTAAAACAGAAAAACAAACAAAAATGAAACTAAAAAAAAATAACAATAATAATAATTAAATTTTTAATATATAAAGTTTTGAAAAAATGATGAAATTGACTTGCCTGAATACCATTAATAAAAGAAAAGAAAAAATTAGCATTAAAAAACTCCGGGTTCAGTATAAAATAATCTAGTTTAATTCTTCAAATTTCCCTTTTCCATGTGTCTTTCAGAACATAAAATAACAAGTTTTAGAATTTAGCAAATATGTGTAAAAATTATTTTCAATAACTTATAGTAAAAAATACAACTTCAGATTATTCTTTATTAAATCTATTAAAATTTCCCCCCAAAAAAATCTTTGTAGAAAAATAATTTTTCAATTAACACTTGACCAATAATTTGGCAAATAAGCCAAATAGGCTGAATACCTAATAGTGGTCAAATATTTGTTACCTCCCTACTGTCCAGTAATTATTTCAAGATTAAAATTATCCTATACAGCATAAGAGTTCCAAATTTTTCATAATGGTTCTTGTTTTAGAGATCTCTTTAGAAATTTTTAAAAAAAAGGTAAGATGTAACTTCAGTTTCAGAGGGCACTTCTTATTAATGTCATAAAATAAAATTTCAGCAAAATTCAAATCTATTAATAAAATAACTAATACTATATTTTGAAGAATAAATTATCAAGAAAAAAAAATTCAATACAAAAATGCCTTTCATTTTATAAACAAACATATATAATTAAATAAGAAACTTTAATAATAGCTTGCTGAAAAATTATTTGAAAATTTTTTAGTCAAAGTTATTTTTCTATGTCATCAGATGGTAGAGGAAGATTACCGTATCAGTGCCTTTGCCAAAACAAATGACAAGGTTAGGAACTTTCGAGTAATGGCATTGAGAAATTAAAAATAAATAAATCACAAAAAGGAGCAAATTTAAGATCACCTCCAAACAAATTAAAAAAGTTTAAAAATATTTGTTTGATTAAAATCCCTCGGTCATAATTGGCTATTTTAGTTGGTGCAAACAAGTATCAATGTGGAAATATCCCTGATGGAAGCAAGTCATGGCAAAATAATATATATATAAAAATATTTTGCATAAAAAAGGGAAAAAAACTAATATTTACTGAAGAAGATATTAAGAGAAATGTTTGTTTGCAGCTTTTAGGTTAAATTAATAAAATATTTATCGAACACAATCAAACAGATTTTGTCAAGAAAGGGAGAAGCGAATAATTTATTTCTCCATGAGGGAAAGCAGGGTGGTAGGTAATGCTATCCTTAAAAAACATCTAGGGAAATCATTGTAGTTCAAATAAAAAATACTTGGTTTATGATTGATATTTTGTAAATAAAAGAAAATGTAAGGGCAATAATTAATTACAAACATTATTCAAAATAATTATATAACTTATGGTCAGTAAACACTACATGAATAAGCAAACAAGAGCTATGCAAAATGCAAAGCTCAGAGTAAATCTAGTTGAGAAGCAACTGTGTGCACTTAAACTTAAATCTCCTTGCTTTATTAATTTAGCAAATAGATAATCCTCATTAATTTGCAATTGACTTAATTCTATAAAATGCTAGGAATAATGTCAAAAATATAAAGCAGCAATTTGTGACGAAAAAAATCCATCAAATTTGAAACCCATATTTTAGTTTGGTTAGTAGAAATTGGTAATTTAAAAAGTTCATACTTAAATTGATTTTTAAAATAATGTTTTAAAAACCAGTAATGGGAAAAATGTGAAGGCTGAAATGTTTACTAAAATGCATGTTACGATGTATTATGGTTTACCTTGGAATCAGTTTTTGTAAAATATTTTACAATTGTTCTTAAATTATTCTTCCCATTTTTCCTTAAATAAACACATTCATCAACAAAATTCTAATTTGCAACCGATTGTTTAGCAAGTTGCCATCTTTTCAATAACGGTCAAAGTTAAAGTGATTAAACGTAAAGCTTTTGATGACCTATTTTTGTTACGATAAAGTTTTCTCACTCACATTTTCAAAATTGAAGGGAAATAAGTATTTAATCAATATATCAATACATGGCTTCAATCAATCATCAAATAACTTGTTCTTATTCCAATATTCCAAAAAATTTAGTGATAGAATTTATATTTTAAAATAGAACTAAGAAGAGAATTCATTTAGCAACAGATAAGTATTTAAAAAATTTGTTCATTAATATTTGAATCTGGTGAATTCTTAAAATGCCTCTTCGCAAACAAATACCTGCTAAACCGTCGGCACGAGCTGTTTATTCAAAACAAGTATGTATGAAAATTTATAAATTTGCCAATTTTCTGGAGATTACTCCATTTAATATTTGTACTGATCTAATTTTAACAAAACGTCTGTGTTTGCTGAGACTAGTTTGCTAAGGAGTAGAAATTTCTTATTTAACTTTCCGTTTTAAATAACTTTAATTTTATCTATTTGTTATGGGTGATCTTTTACATCAGACGAAAGTGATGTAAATGAAGGATATTTAAATTTTTCTATTGAAAAATGATTGACTCATTTATTCATATTTAATTTGAAGGTGTTCTCATTTTATTATCTTATAAGTTTGAAGTTTTATTTTAAGTAATATTTTTTATTAACTTTTAAGCGTATGCAATCTTATTCTTTTTTCGAACTTTTGTCTTTCAAAAAATCAACACTTGTAGCATTATTTATATGTATTAAATAAGTTTTTTGTTTTTAATAGGGGCTGATATTTTGCAGAAAAATCTTAAACTCTTAGGGTGACCTGGGGTCACTCCTGAATTGCGAAAAATTTGCGAATTTTGAAATTGAATGCGGGAAATTCTCGCCGTAATAATGTTTTAATGCGAGAAAAGAATAAAATATGCGAGATTCTCACGTTCTCGCTCTGTAGCGAAAACACTGAAAGTATTAAGTATGACTGCAATGTTTTTCTTGTCTTGTACCTTCTCCTGTATCTTAATTCAAAAAATTAAAAATTTCTGACAGAATTTTTTTTGTTTTGTTATCTCTACCAGAAAATAGCCTGTTTGTAAAGAATAACCCATTCGGTGATTAAAAGAATTATTTTTCTTTATTAACACAGTGAAAAGAAGACAGAGCAGCATAGAATGATTACAATGTTGTTTTTTATTGGTATTCTTTTTTTTTTTTTTTCATATTCTATCTTATCTGTTTTAATTTATCATTTTAGTCAGCATCAAAAGAAACTGCTGAGAAGGGACGCGGACGACCAAGAAAAAATTCAACTTCCCCAACAAGAGTGAAGTCTTTGGTAACTTTATGCTATTTTTTTATACTTTCATTCTGCTACTTTATTTAAGATAATTCTGTCTTCAGACAATTCACTATAAAAATTAGAGTTGTCATTATAAGGGATACACGTGTTTAATGTTAAAATAGCTGTATTGGAAGTAAAGTTAAAAAATAAAGTGCAACAGTCGTTATAGTGAACAAGTATTCAACAGTTTTTCTAAAAATAATACAAGTTTTATTTTATTTTATTTTTTTATGAGCAGGAATGTACTTTGGCCTGTGATCGTCTCGACATGTTCGTTTTATAAAAATAGGAGGTTATTATTCTAGGCAGGATATAAAGTGAAATGATGTATATTTTTTTACATTTTTGTACTTATAAATAATAAATACTAATAAAATAATAAATATATTTTACCCATTTCTGTAAACATTCTTGATTTAAGCAGCAGAAAAAATATACAAAATATATTTTACAAAAAACTTTTGTATTTTTATTAGTTTTTTAACAGTAACTTGAAAAATTAGTGTAATCGTGGTCTTCTTATAATCTACCATACTCATTATATCAAACTTTTTTTTTTTTTTTTTAAATTTTTTTATTGATTTGTTTTTTAATAATTTATTACAAATACTAGAGCAGGACAGTAATATTTAATGATAGCAGTTTCATGAAACAGGTACTGATATTAGAATATTGCATTTCTTAAAAATTGATTATAGTTGTTTTTTCTATTGATCTTCTATGTTCTCTACCTTATTTTTCAGGCAGCATCACAGGCTGTTGACAAAAAAGGACGCGGTAGACCTAAGAAACCTATAACAAGTTCAGTAAAGGTAAAGTCTGATCTTCAGAAAAAAAATAGTCCAAAAACAAGAAAGCGAAAAACTTCGGTTAGTTTTAAAAGCAGCACAGAAATCATTGAAGATCATAGCTCAGAAGCTGATTTAAGTTCTGAAGGAGAAGAAACTGACCAGTCTAAAGATGAAGGTCTTGAAGATGTTGAACAAGAAAGTGATGATGTTGAAGTATCTGGTGATGAATATGAAAGTGATGAATCTGAAGGTGATGAATCTGAGATTGAGGATGAGGAAGATATAGAGTCAGAATCATCTGGGGAAGAGGGTGATGTTGAAGAAGAGCTTGTTTGCAATGAAGATGATGATGAGCTAGCTAGTACAGATGAAATTGAAGGAGAAGAAGATGATAGTGAAAATGCTTTTTACAGTTTTCCTGAGCCTATTATGCCGTCTTCAACAAAATTAGAAAGCGCAGATGGTATGTTTGTATTAACTCTGATTGAATGTATAATTTTATTATGCCATAATTTTTTTGCTATTTTGAAACATGTAATTCTATAAAAATTAATCTCCTTTTAGTACATTCTACATTGTTAAAAATATGTTTAAATTATAATGATTATCGATGCCAAAGTTAAAACTCCAAATATAAAATAGCATGCAAGTTTTAATGTTAGTGGAAAATCTGCATAAATTTATTTCCAATCTTTATTTTTTTAGGTATTGTGTCATCAAATGATAACCTATTATAATATTATCAAAAATTAGTTCAGCACCTGTTTATTAATTACCAGTTAAAAATTAGCTCAGCATATATTTATTCAGTTACCCATTATAATGTAATCAAAAATCACAAGGAAAAAAAATTAAGCATTTAATCTAAATTTTATAAAAACAGGAATAAACAAATCTTATTATTTTCTATCAAATAATCAAAAAAGCTTTAAAATATTAAATGTACAATGATTTAATTAAATTTTTCTAATTAAATAAACAATTGAAAAGAAAGCAAAAAAATTTCTTTTTAAATATATTGTAACATTAATATCTTGGCTTAAATTCACCATTTCTCGTTTTTTCATGCTGTAAACAAAAACAAAAAAATGAATTTTGATTTTTTTTTAAAATTGAAAAGTAGAATATTTAATTATATGAAGAAAAAAAACTTCGGAAACTTTGTTATTTCCCTATTAAAAAATCTTGAAATATTTTGGCTAAAAATCACATATTTTTTAATGTCCATAATATACATTAAATTTTACATTATGTTTAAAAGTAAGATGTCTAACGATATGTTTAAAAAAATGAGGTCAACAGGACCTTTTGTTATTATACAGTCTAAAATTGCTTAGAATTTTTTTTATTGACCAAACAAAAAAAGTACCTCTAATTTTTATAGCTACATATAACATTTTCAGGAAAAAAAAAGTTTGTTCTGTTGAAAATTCATGAAATTTTACAGAAAAGTTTTCTCAAACTTGATTAAAATACAAATATTTAAAGTCTTATAAATTTCCAGTATTTTAATAACTTTATTGCATAGTTTTCATTTTTATCTTTGATTTATGATTACTAAATTAATGATAACAAAAAATAAATTCTATTGACGTAAAATAATGAGTAAATTAGTTATAGTTATTAAAAATGTTTGAGCCACCTTCTCTAGCTGGCCATTTTGTTTAATCGAGTCAAATTTCAAAATGATTCTCTTATCTTAGTTTTGAACCAAAAAAAAAAAAAAAAAATTCTTCTGGTGCTTCTCGGAAAAAAAAAAATAAAAAACTCATATAAATATGTGAAATATCGGCTATAAATATTCATCCATTTCACTTGAAATAAGTTCCTAGTAAAGTTGTTATTTATATATATATATAAGAATGAAAGAATTAATGTACTAATATAATAATATTTGGAAGCCTAAGTTTAGCTGCTAATTTAAAACAAACAAGGGAAATTATTCAGAAAGATTTAAGGATTTTTTTAGAGTTGTTTCATTCAACTTGCATTGCAGTTGTTTGAATATAAAATTTTATCTTTTTCTCTCTCCATAATTACTGTTTATTTTGTCTCTGAATAGATGAACAGGAAAATGCAAGCAGTTCTGATAATTCTTATAACGAAAAGGTGAAAAATGAAGATGAAATAAGTGAGGCTCACTTTAAGAATGAAATAAAGGAAGAAAATAGTATGTTTCAAAATATTTGCATTGATCTAAATGTTTAATTTTTATAACTGCCAAATTTATTGGAGGAATCATTTAGAATTCTAAAAAGTATTCAAATCTCTAGAATTTTTAAAATTTTTCCAAAATATGAAAAAAAAAGAAAACTTTAATTTTTTTTTTTAATTAAATTTTTTTAAAAAACATTTGCCCACGTGGCTGCCCTTTTTCATTCTTGAATTTAGTTACTTTATTTTGAATTGAAATATTGAATTTCTTATGAATGTATATTCTTTTCATAACTTATTATTCAATGTAATATTTTTAAAAAAAATTTTTTTGCTAATTTTTTTCATTGGCGTTTCAAATAAATGAGTTCATTTGAACAACCAGAATTTTAATTAAATTATGGATTGAGGGCTAGATATAAATATAATTGGGGTAGAATCCCAATCATACAGCACTTTTTAGACGCACGTTAAAAATGATCCAACAAGCTTTTCATCATTGGGATAGCATCTGAAATGTGGCAACTAAAAATTGAAAGTTAAACATGAAATAAAAACACATAAATGTTTCATTCGTTCTGATATAATATCAAGATTTATTATAGAAAAATAAAACAAATATGTTTAAAAGCTCTATCATTGCAACTACTTAACTTTTTGTAATTGTATACATATGTCAATATTTATACATTGAAACACTGACTTAAAAAGTTTCCCCGATTATCTAGCAATTTTACTTTTCTGACATACCCTGAGATTGTTGGTTAATCCCTGTTCTACTATATTAATGGTTTAAAAAAATCCAGCCTTTTGGAAAGTATGTAATCTTACCAAGGGCTTCTATGATTCAGTAGAACAGTTTTCGTCAACTGCTGCCTTAAATAATTTATTCTCCATTCCATTTTAATCGATTGTTCAGTTGAATCAAATAACAACAAAGAAATTCTTTATTATTCCTTTAAATGAATGGAGCTGCATTATTTTAGATTAAGTCAAATTCCTTTGTAATATTGAAGTGTCAAAGTGATTTGATCAATAAATCAGGAAACTCATTACAATTGAAACTGTATTTGTTTTGATATTACTTTTGAACATTGTAAATGTATTATATTAATGCACATGTCAGATTTTTGTTTAGTATATATATTTTTTAATTGTTTCAGCTCAAAATGAAATAAATTCTAAGAAAAGGAAAATCGCTCTGAAAAATACAAAAGAAACTGACGAAGGTGAACAAAATGATGTTAAACCTCCCAGAAAGAAAAAGAAATTAAGTAGAAGTAATAATTTTTGTTTCTAAATATTCTATAATTCTTGCTTTTTAAAATAGAATATAGTGTTTTTTTTTTTTCCTTTTTTTTATGGGAATAAACCAGAATACTATATTTTTTCTTGTGCATTGTATACAAGAAATTAGTCAGGGTTGCCACTCCACGGGGAAAACCTGGAAAATACAGGGAAATTAAAAATCACTTAAAATAACGGGGAAAATGCAGGGAATTTGGATTTTTTCTTTACAAACTGGGAAAATTCAGGGAATTTTGTTTCTTATGTTTTGTCTTATAAAAAATGGTGACCATTCAAAGCGCAATCTATGGGATATTTAACCATGATATTTCAGCTATACTAAACTATATCATTTACTCTAGCATTATATAAGTATGTTCAGCTGTTTGTCCACTAATTAAAAATAATAAATATAGTTAACCCAATATAGCTCGCACAAGAGCGCAGTAATTGTTGTTTCCTCTTAATATATTGTGTATAATATGTACAGGGAAAACACAGGGAATTTTTTTTCCTGATTTGAGTGGCAACCCTGTTAGTATGTTGCATTTATTTTATGTTCATGAAACAAAATGATACTGAATAAGTTTTTGATTTTAAAATTATTTTATACTTTTGTAGCTAATTTGTCTGTGGAAAGTAGTTCAAGGAGTTTAAGCGCTCCTAGTAGTAGTAGATTTCCATCATCTAGTCCTCAGCATCATTTTAAATCAAATCAATCTTCTTTACACTCATCAGCCAATGGTCTTCATCCGCATGTTGATTGTATTGATTCATTAATTAGTCTTAACAAATCGGTACCTTGTGGAAATATTGCAGCTGACCAAGCTTTTCGTTACTTGATTGGTCCTACTTCACCTATAGATTTTTTCCAGTGAGTATGTTTTCTAATCTGGCATTTCTATCTTTGATCTCTTTCCTTTTTGTAATTTTTTGTGTATAAATTGACACTTTAGTGTGAGGTCGGGAAAAATGGACAGTTTAAGTTTTGGAGAGTATTGTAAAAACAATACCTTTGCAGTACAACAGGCTAAAAAAGTTGAAGTATCTTAAATCTTATAGCAATAGTGTGAAAAAGTTATCAACTATAATCCAGTGTTGTGTGGTTTCACAGGAGAAAATTCTTAGATTGGATGCCTCTTAAAAAATATTTTAATTATTTACTCAATACAGATTTTTCTGTTTTAAAAAAATAACTTTTAAGAGCTATCACAGAATTATAATTTTTTAAATTTTAAGTAGTTTTACTCTAATTGTCACACTTTTTGTTCATCAAGGCAGCAGAAAATATATTACACTTTAATATACGAATTCTTTTTATAATGGAAATTCAACAACTGTTTCAGTCCATTCTACTTTGCAATCAGCAAAGTTATACATTAAGACATAGACCAATAGTTCTAGTAAAGACCCTTGATTACCTTCTATTTCTTGTTTAAAAAAAAATTTTTTGATGAACATTTGTTTGAAATAAACTATATACTAGTCACTTAAGACACAGACAGTAGTCAAGTTCCAAATTATATTAATTGAGAGTATGTAGGCCTTTATGTAAATCAAAGTCGAACTGTAAGTTGACAGCCCTTAAATTTGATGAAAACTTAAATGACCATTTTGCTTGTCTTTCCTACATCCCTTACACTTTTATGACATTTACTACTACTGAAATAATTCTGTTCTTATTCATTCAGACAAAAGAAATTGTGTAGTTTGCATTACTGATTTTTTTAATTAAACAATTGTCTGCAAATAATGTTTTTAACTATTAGGGTCTGTTTACTCACAGAAAAAGAATCGAAGTCAAATTTTATATTGTAGTATTATATGTAGGCAAAATAATTTATTTCATTGTTCATTTTTAGTAACTTGTTTGAGAAGATGCCTTTCACAGTGGCAAGAGAAAATCGTAATTATTATAAAAGCTTATTTAGTGGAAATGATCTAAATACAATGTTAAAAGAAGTAAGTTTTCTTTTTTTTTTTAATTTTTTTTTTTTTTTTATTCTTTTTACATGTTTTTAAAAAGATATCATTTTTATTGATGACATGGTTTTTATATAAACTAAACAAGTTACTTAATATATATATATATATATATATATATATATATATATATATATATATATATATATATATATATATATTTAATATATCAAGTTGTTTTACATATAATTTTACTAGTTTTAATGAAAAAAAAACATTTTTCTTACTTAGAAAATGCAAAATTACTAGTTTTATAGCTCATTTTTTTTGTGCGATATTGTATATTATTTGTTGTACGCTTATAGATAGGCGGGTTTTTTTTTCAGTGACATCATTCCCGTATGCCTTCTTTAGCATCTAAAAGAGTAATTTCTGATAAAAGCGTTGAATTTGATGTTTGCACACTGGTTTAAAGACAAGATTTCAAAGTTCGGCAAATGAAGAAAAATTCGTTTTGACAGAAATAATCTGCAGTTAATGTTGACAGTCATAGTTAGATAATAAATAGATGCACGCGATGTTCGAATGCATTCGTAGTGATTCTCCAATTTTACAGATATTTTTTTTAATATTTATTGTAATATATATATATTGCAATATAAAAAAGTATACGATAGCAAAATAAAGTTTGCAGTGGGAGGATATGAAGCAGGTGGTGTAATCATGACTTATGCAAGGTAGAAGAAAGTCAATATTTAGTTGTATGCATGCTGCTTACAAAGAGAAAATATATAAGTGATACTTTTGTCCAAAGCTTAGCAATCCCATTGTTAGCAGTCGAGCCTACAACCAACTGTTTTACGACTTAACTCGACTATTGCTTTACTGCGAAAATAGGCGATTGCAGTGATAGTATGAAGTCTTTTAATGTAATTTCGTTTGGAGCGAAATTACTATTATGTCTTTATATTATAATTACTTCATATGAACGTATAACAATTAATATTAATGTGCATATACATATGTGCTTGCGGATACTTTTGGATTGTGTGCACAGATACTTTATGTTTTTATCTTATGCTGGTAGTACCAGAAATGAATTCCATATTTTCATATGGCTGTGTGTTTTCATTACTAGTGCTGTCAACCTCTTAAAAAATATTTTCTCTCAAACAAACACTTGCATGAATGTAGGTGATCATTCCAAGAATTTATTGATTCTACCTTGTACTTACAAACTTTTAACAGCATTGAAAGATATCAAAACGAATCTGTTAATGCAAGTACCTTAAAAGAATTAGGAATGTTATTGATAAACAAAATTAATTATCCTTTTTGCTCTTGCATTTCTTTATTTTTTTTTAAAAAAATCCGTTATTTAATTTTAAAATTCATTTTTAAAATAGTGCCTACAGTTCCAAGAGAAATAGGCACGGTAAAGAAACAAGTATAGTATCAGGGATCTGTCCAGGCCAAATTTACTACTGTTTAGCGGTACCTTTACAGATTCAACTTTAGGAAAAACGGTAGTTTCACAAAATACTCTTTCTAAAAATTTTATTTTTGCATCCCGCAAGAAAAGATAAATCCATATTTTTGTGTTGATTTTTTAATATATTTTTTAATTTTCACAAATTAGGTCTAAATTTTCACAAAATAGGTACCTCTCAGAAAAACCTAGACAGACCCCTGAGTATTCAAAATTAGAAGCTTCTTCATTATTACATATTATCAGTTCATTATTAAATAAAATATAAAATAATTTTAGTTAAATTTAAGTTTTATGACGTTTTGTTTTTTAAAACCAAACTAATAACCTATAACAACTTCTTACTTAAATATGCTCTGAATCTTTGTTTTGCTGCTCCAAAATAATTGCTATTTTTGTTGCTCCAAAACCATATTTTGCTGCATATATATATATATATATTCCTTCAATTGTTATTCTTTTATTATTTACATTAAAATGAGAAACATTTTTGTTTTAGCATAATCTTGAGTATAAGGTGCATATTGATGTGGTAAAATATATCAAAGGAATGAGGTTTCCTATTTCAGCTAATGGTAGAGCATATTACTCTAATGTGTGGGAGGATTATAAGGTAATTTTGTTCTTAAAAAAATATTTCATACTCCATTATTACAGACCGTGATATCAAGATTAAACAGCATTTACATAAGATTCCACTACAAATTTTTAAATCACAATTTCTTCCTAAAAAAAAAAACACATCTATTTATTTAAGTTTCATATATGTTTTTTTTTTTTTTTCTTTTTTTGAAATGTAGCTTTTAGATTAAATATTTTCTAAACTTTTAATATTGAAGAATATATATTTCTTCATATGTACTATTGCATGTTACAAAAATATTTATTTGGAAGTTGTCCCTTTATTGTAATGTATGTAGTAGCTCTAGTCAATAGATATTTGCAAATAATTTCAATTTAGAACTGTATATACAATTGTATAAATTAAGGCAGTCTAAAAAATTTTTAATATATTTTATATAATTAGTTGTATTATATAACTATAAATATTCACATTTGTCAACCATAAAAGAACACATTTTTACACCAACATATTATTTTCAAAGTATTTTACATACTTAAAATTAGTTCATTCATTAATCAAAATGTTTCTCGACATAAAAAATTTGTCCTCTAATCCATAATTGGGTTCTTATTTTTTATAAACCTTTCTACTTTTGCAAGTTTTTTTTTTATGTTTGTGGAAAAATAATGATGTGGCCAAAAATTTTCTATCGTGCTTTTTTCGAAATATATGAAAACTAATCAAAATTAAGTTTAAATATTAGGGGGACCGGAAAGTTTTAATCAATAATGTATTCAACCTCATTAGCAACAACTTTTCAATGCCGAATTGAAAATTAATCTAAATAGATCAAATGAATGAAAAAATGAATTAGTTTTTAAGACTAACGAATCATTTTTACGCTGAAACGACATTACCTTCCTGTCCCCCTAATAAATAGTGGTACCAGCAATTCAGATCTTTCAAAGTAGCTCATTTGGATATAAATCACATATTGTTAAAATTGTCAGTTTTGCTAAGTCTTTTATAGTAAAATTAATAAGTTTTTTTTCCTATAATAATATTAAATTAAAACTTTCTTGTTAACATTCTATTGTTTTCTGATATAATGCACAATTCGGTAATTAAAAGCTTAAAAAGCGTGCTATAAATTATTATTATACAGCATTAAATTTGATACTGTTCACCTCCTTTTGAACAAAAATGTTGGTTAATAAGGAATTTGTTGCATCTGATTGCCTAATTTTTTAATGCCTTCCTTTGGTTGTTTATTTTTTTGTTTATCATTCTTTTCTATTTTTTTTTTTTTTTTTTTTTTTTTTTTTTTTTTTTTTTGCAATTTTCGGTAAATTTTTTTTTTGTTTTTTTAATCAACTAGGTTTTAATATAACTTATTAAACTCTGTTTATAGATGCTATGTTTTTGTCATTTTTTGTTTTTATTGAGATTTTGATCTGTATTATTTACCCTGAGAAATTTGGAATTATTAGCTTCTTTTCTGACATTGTTTAAAAGAAAAAAACTATATTCCAATTAAGTTAATTGTAATCTGTGTTTTCCCAGGATGGTTTTTCGCTGAGAGTTCGCAACCCTCAAGCTTATAACAAAAATCTTTGGAATATGTGTTCTCTTCTGCAGGAATATTTCTCAAGTACTGTTGGTTGTAATATGTAAGTTTTTAATTTTCTTATGAACATTTTTTTCTTTATTTTTAATTTTCAAAAGTAAAAGTCATTTATACATTTTTAAAGAAGTTTTCACTTAGAATTCTATTTTAAAGTGATTCAAATGATTAATTTTGTGTTTATCTACAATATTTCATAAAAATAATATAATCGATTGATGAAAACGCTTGGAGTTCTGTTTTTACTTGTATTTGTACATCTTAAATTAGTTTTACAGTTCTTAATAAATGACAAAAACTATAATTTTACAATTGCAAGTTGTATTTTCAATTGTTTGTTATAATTATTTTCATTTTAAAATCCAAAATCAAAAGTTACTAAAATATGTTAGTCTTAATTCAATTACAAATTACAGTGTTCCCTCGCCATTTCACGCTTCATGTTTTGCTGCTTCAGTGCTTCGCGGATTTTTCCAAAATATTCATAAAAAAATGAAAATGAAAAATGCAACCAAGTTGGCAGCCACATTGCGGAAAGGAGCATTGTTCATGTTGATGCGTGAAAGAGAATTATCCCTGCATGTCAAACAAAGAGATGAGTTGACTCAGAGTACATATACCACAGGCTCTCATATATATTCCTAAAACTTCTACGAGTCAAGTGAGAGCCTCTCCTCCGCCACCAACACAAGGCTCTTCGCTTCTCTCAGAAAGCAATGTTGATTAATGTTTATTACTGTATAAGGTTTTGTAATTAACCTTATTAATGAGCACTGACTTGCTTAAGTAAATACGTATACTGTTGTAATTTTTGTCTTAAATGTGTAAAGTATAAATACTGTTTACATATTTAAAACATTCATGTACCTGCATACACGAAAATTCCTAAGAGAAAATCCTACTTCGTGGTTTTTCAGCTTTCGCGGAAGGTTCTGGGCCCCATTAACCGCGAAAAACGAGGGATCACTGTATATCTTTTTTTTTTCATTTAACTAACATCAATAATCTATCAAAGTATTTAGATTTTAAATATCCAAAACAACTATTTAACTTTTTTTATTCTTTTAAGAAAAAGAATTATAAATAACTCAATTTCTTTCAGTGTAGAGAATTTAAATGTTGAGTCCTCTTTTTTTTTTTAGTAGCATATTGGGAAAGGGGACATGATTAATTGTGTATTAAAATTAATTATTACCTATATGGAAAAATTTTTTGATTAAAAATTAATTCTAGTGTATATTCTATAGTTTAAATTAGTTTTTCAAAACAAAATT
This sequence comes from Parasteatoda lunata, assembly GCA_949128135.1. NCBI lineage: Eukaryota > Metazoa > Arthropoda > Arachnida > Araneae > Theridiidae > Parasteatoda > Parasteatoda lunata. The sequence goes on from OX421978.1 coordinate 36,027,822, forward strand.
TTCAATTCAAAATATTAAAATTTTGAAAAATATGTTATATTTTTTTAAAAAAATTATCAAACTAATTGAAAAAAAAAATTACTTAGGAAGTTCAAAGCTTCATTGTTATTAGATGTTGAATTGTATATGTATTTTATTTATATTAAAAAAATATTTATTTCAGATATTTAACTCCTCCAAAAGCTCAGGGTTTTCCACCTCATTATGATGATATTGATGCATTTATTGTTCAAGTAGAGGGAAGGAAATATTGGAAAGTATATTCCCCTAGGTACGTTTTTATAAAGAAATATTTAATTATTTAAACTGCTTTCTCTTGTTTTGTAATTCATAGGATGTTTTATGTATTTATTGTTAAGGAGATATTCCCAATTTTTTGTGTTATCTCCCGAACTTTTAAAAAGCTCCTTATTTTTATCGAAAACTTAAAATTTCCTCAAGATAAGAAATTTTTACAATTAAAATTCCTTTTTTGTGTTTTCTAATTATTACCAAAAAAATTTTGAATTCTTTAAAAAGGAAAATTTTTATTAAAAGAATCTATAAATGGAGCAGGGGAGACATATTAAAATGTACTGATTGCTTAAAATGTTTGGCTTCTGTTTAAAAATTTCTTTTAAAAACTTTATGTAGTTTTTTTCTTTCTTTTTTTTTACCATAACTTAAACATATCTGATTTAATTATGTTTAACAAAAAAATAATTAACCTAAACTGGTAACTCCAAAATATTTCTAATTTGGAATAATAAGAAATTCCCTTTTTTCAACCAATATAATATTTTATACTACTGGAATTGCTGATAAGGTACACAATATTTTTAAAGTGATGAAACTTAAAAATATTGTGTAGTTCTATATTGTAATATTTCTGGCAAAGATTTAGGGATTGAATTTTTTAATACACCTCAGCATGTATTTGATTTATAAAATATTATGATTCATATGAGCCTATTTTATTCATTTACATTAGTATGACGAAGGAAGTGAGGCTTTCTAGAGAAAGTTGATGCATGCCAGGGATGCAAGCCGAATTTACTACCGTTTAGCGGTACCTTCACAAATTCAACTTTAGGAAAAATAGTAGTTTCACAAATTTAATTTTAGGAAAAATGGTAGTTTCACAAATTTAATTTTAGGAAAAACGGTAGTTTCACAAAGTACTTTTTCTTAAAATTTTATTTTTGTATCACTTAAGAAACGATAAATCCATATTTTTACCATATATTTGTGTTGATTTTTAAATATAATTTTTAATTTTTCACAAATTATGTCTAAATTTTCACAAAATAGGTACCTCTCAGAAAAACCTAGACAGACCCCTGCATGCACTGTATTTGCTATGAATAAAAAAAATGCAGTCTATATATTATTTATATCTATTGAAATGAAGGTTTAGTCCTTTATTTATTTTTTTTTTCTGCCTTATTTCATTTATTTATTTGTTTTACTTATGAGTACTAGTACTTTTAAAGAACTATTACCTAGAAAACCTGAGAAATTTTTAGATATCTCTTTTCTTGGAATGTAAATTAAAAATTTAAGAAAAATTTGGCATTTTTTGTTGCCTTTTAAACATTTCAAAAGTCTGATGTGAGTTTGAATCACTCAGTTTTTAAATTAAAAGAGAGTCTGGTGTATAACTGTGTTACCTTTTATTGACTGTTTTTCGATCGATGATTATTAGTATATATAGGCATTACAACATCAAAGAAACTGGAAGAGAATACATTCTGTGCTTGCAAAGAAAAAAAAGGATTTGTCAAAAGCTTTTCGCAGAAGGGCTAACGACTTAATTAATCACCAATCTGTTTGTATCAGTTTTACTATTCCCACAAGGATATATAACACTTTTCCAAATGGGAGCACCCCTCATTCGCAAGCTGCATTACAAGCAATTTCACCTTGTTAAAGGAGTTTTTGCTTATTTTGTCAAACATGAAGCATTTGCAGCAATCGGAAATTAAAAGAAGGAAGAAAAAAAAGTAGCTAACATAAAGATATAGCAAACAAAAGCAATCACATCACTTAAAAAGTGATTCTTTTTTTTTTTTTTTTTTTTTTTTTTTTCTTTTTTTTGGAAAAAGAATTAATTTTTACTCAGCACCAAAATTTAAAAGATAATGTTGCTGTTATTTATGCTATTGAATGCAAAATTCATATCAAATGAAAAATAATTATGTAACCAGTTGCTGATTATCATGTAATTTTTCAAACTAAAATAGCAATTTTTGTATGTTAAAGAGCTACTATATGTTTCTACTTCCCAATTTTTTTTTTTGTTTCACAGGGCTCTAGTTAGATTATAATATGAACATTGTGATTCGAATTATAAAAGTTTCGAATAATAATTGTCGCCTCTATGTGAACTGAAGAAAAATGTAATTTCTAGCTTTATTTTTTCAATTGGTAATTTTACTTTTTATTAAATATTAAATTTTGAAATAATCATTCGTATATTAATGAATAATAAAAAATTTTATGTCAACACATAGTTATTTATTATATTAAATTGTCTGAAATTTATTATTAAAGAATTGCACATTAAAGAATTCATAAAATTTACTCACGAGGGAATTCAGCTTTTTTCCCTTTTGGCTAATCTCATCCCTGTGTTTTTGATAGTTTACAATAATGAGACTACTGTATTTTTTACAAATGTAATAATTTCTTTAAACTAATTAGTAATTAATATTTAACAGGTATCCTGAGGAAGAATTGGCGAGATATTCAAGCAGTAAGTTATAATATTCTTACATTCATCTTTAATTATTAAAGGAAAACTCTTTCTCTTCATCCTCTAATAATGAAAATAATTCAAAACTTTTAACAAATCGGTTCAAGGGGAAACTTGTGAAAAACAGATTTCTTACATAAGGATTAAGCATTGCTGCAATTTTCAACTTAATTTATTTACTTTTATTCATGTTGTGTAAGTGCAAATAAAACTAACCTGTATGGCATGCAGAGTCACAGAATCAGTATTTTGAAATCTATCTAAAATCAAGTGTTTATTTATATTATAGTTGCAATTTTAAAACAAATTAAGTTATGTACTGAAGTGCAAATTCATTAGGAGAATTGCTTGATTTAGGGATTGAATCTTTTAATAAATCTCTGTATGTACCCTAATGATTTATAAAAGATTATGATTGAGAATTCATATGAGACTTACGATTTATATGAGCCTATTTCATTCATTTGCAGTAGTATGACGAAGAAAATGAGGCTTTCTAGAGAAGTTTATGCATACAGTAAATCTGTTGGCTGCAATCAACAGTTTTGGTGCCAAATAATAATTATTTATTTGAATGCATAAAAGCATGTTTTTCTTCATCTTATAATACAGAGGCAACAGAAAGGGCAACAAATAATAATATTTGTGTCTGCTTAGGCATTTGCTTGAAGATGATTGCACAATGTTAATTAATTCTGTGGCGTCATCAAAGACTCGTCACAGCGAACGTCCTCTTCATTAGCATGCAACGCGGCTGGAAGAAGCCAATCTCTCAAGATGCAAATCAGCTTACCCAGACTGCGCGCGCCTGCACTCAAGGCGGATAAAAGTCAGCTCACCTTCGATCAGAATGCCACATCGACTTCAGCTCTCACCAGCAGATGTGTGCTGGACTTAAGCCACCGAGTCCCGAAGTACTGATGTCTTTCCACCTACCTTGATGATGGATTTTATGTTGTAAAACACGTTTTTGAATTTTAGTTGTTTATGAAGGAAATAAACTAAGTTATAGTTATAAAGAGTTCTGATATCTTCCAAACACTTCTAAACACTAAAATTCTAATTCATTGATTATTTTCAATTTTGTTTTTTAACTTCATTCGATGAACAGATATTTTGCTAGTATTCAATAAATATATGCAAGTCATTTACTAAAATAATGAAATATTAGAATCGACATGGGTTGTGATTGAAATTATGATTTATTTTTTATACTTTTATTTACTTCATACTAATGCTATTTTTTTAGAAACTTAAATTTTAGAAACTTAAACTTTTTTAGAAATTATTTTGTTGTATCTATTTATTATGAACTAACATTTTGTTTGTAGAGATTTAAACGATACAACATAAGGGAAAAAATAAGTTAAGACTGATTTAAGCTACCAAGTGAAAGCTAGGATGTGTAACCTAAAAAAACATTTTAAAGAATTGATTAATAAAAGTTAATTCAGTCTAAAATAATGGTCGACATTATTAGAGTTACTAAGTTTATAAGTTGTGGAAAATCTAGACTACATAATTTTGACAAGTAACAAGGTTTGAACACATCACGTGTACAGTATAGTTAGAACAAATATAATTTAATCCTAAGGTAATAGTAAAAGCGCTTGATTAATATTAAATTTAAGGGGTACGAGGCCATTCTCCATTATTACAGAGGTATTAAGGGGTATCCATTCTCAAAGATATTCTCCCGGGAGAACCCATGATGCCACCCCATGGCAACAGCTCATTTGTCGTCTATTATGTTTATTCAGCAAAAAAGCTATATCAATTCATATGAATCAGAGTGTGTAGCGTTTTTAAAATGTGCTTAAAGTTGCTTATTTTTTATTCACGTTTTTTAAAAGCCCTTGAAGGTGCTTTTTTAATTCGGGGTTTGTAAGAATTGCTTAATTTTCTATTTTATAAAAATATTTTTTTCTTTGCTGTGTGGATTGTCGTTCTAAATTACAAAAAATGCATGATTTTCACAATTTTCTCTGCAATATGTATCAGAAACTAGTTATTTTTTCATGATATGTAAAGTTTTTAAATTTTATTTATTTTAAGTTTATAAATTAAGAAATTTTAACAATAAAATTTTTTATTACTGCACAGATCCTACTTATGAATTTTTTGTTTTTTTTGAACTGTTATTAAAAATATTTTTTGAGTGCTTCAAAAGTACATAAAAGGTGCTTATTCTTTGTTGAAAAATCTGGCTACGCACCCTGATGGAAAAGAAACATGTTGCCCAACTTTTACGACTGCACTGTTAATGGTCTTCAGGGATTGCTAAATAAATTCATCTCTGGTTGAGGGGGACGGCGATCCATGGTGGTGGTGTTTTTAGTGTTTTAACTTTTCTTCTAACCAATCTCAGATTAAGGTAGGGGGAATCAAGTACTATAAAATTGGAGCTTAAAGTGCCTAACAATGAAAATGAATAAAACACACAATGAAAATGAATAATATAACAATTATTGAATCAAGGGCCATATTACAACTTAATTATTATCCACAATTGATTGTATTACTTAATACATAACAACATACTATGGTATCTAATTTATCAAATGAAAAAAATTGTTGAGGAATTTTGAATTCATTTTACTTTTTTTTTATTATTTAACTTTGATAAATTTGACATTATGGGTGGGACAAATGCTCTTTCAGTTTTTCCTTGTATTTGTTACTTAAATATATGTCAGTAACAATTTATTAGTGACAAGCACCTATGGTATTAAGGATTTGTTAGTTGGATTGACTGTTTAGTCAAGTTAAGAAACCCCTGTGTCTATAGAATCTTTGCCCTAAAAAAGTTTGCTGTTATTTATTTGTTGTAAGTTTTCCTGTTCTATAACCAAACATAATATATAAAAATATAATTTATTTTTTTAAATTTTTTCCATTTTTCTACTCTTTTTTTTTAAATAAAAAAATAATTTTAAAAATTGTTGTTTCAGAGGATTTTTCACAAAATGAGATTGGCGTTCCAATTCTGCAAATTTGTTTAAAAGCTGGTGAGATGCTCTATATACCACGTGGGTATATTCATCAGGTACAGTTTTTTTAAGGAGTTATTCATCATTTTATGTGCTGTATACAAAATGAAATACTGGAAACTTAATGACTTTTATAATGATTGGTATTTTAAATTTATTCTTATTAAGTGTGTCAAACTTTTGTGGACAATTACATTTTTATTAATTCAAAGATAATTAATTGCAAAATAAAATTTTTTAAGATTATGTATTATATTAAAAAAAAATTTGAATTTTTAGGCATGTGTGCGTGCGTGCGCAAATTTTAACAATATTAAAACTATGTAATTCTTAATGAAAAAAATATGCTTTGTGAACTAAAACCATCAGAGTGGAGAGAAATTATAATATATCAAGTTCTTGTTCCCCTTTTTTTACTTACCCATTTTGCATTTACAAACCTGTAATAAAATCTTGTTTTCTGCAAACTCATGGTTCTATGTGAAGTGCGTCTTAAGATATAGTGAAATATGCTAAAACTTACATTAAGGAGAATTAACTTTAGAACTGCTCTCCTGATTCAACTATTTGGGGACAAATTTCAGCTCTTCTCTCCCATGTTTTTGGATCCATAAATCAGAAATTGGCAAGTAAGAGGTAATTTTTTTTAGAGAAGTGCTTTTTGGTATTGCACAAAACAATTAGTCAACATGAAAATACAATCTCAGTGCAACATGAAAATACAGTTATTAGATCAAAAGTTATTCAGTTGTCATTCGGTTATTGTATGTAAATAAATCTCACAGGATGAAGATTTATTACTTAAAACTTTTATAATTCTTTTTCTCACTCTCTTTAGTATCTTCTATTTCAATATTCATTCAATTCTTTCTATCTCAATGTTCATTTGATTTCAACCCAATTAAAGGTTTAATAACCATTGAACTTAGTGAGAACAGGAATTGCTTATTAATTTAATTTTGCTTAAAATTTAACTCCATGTCAATTGTACTTTTTTTTTTTTTTTTTTTTTTTTTTTTTTTTTTTTTTTTAAAGAAATTCTTTAATCATTTGATTAAAATAATTAAATTTTTAGCCCAATCTAACAAAATACTGAATTTTTAGATTTGAATAAATTTAAAATTTTTGTATGAAGTTATATACTTGATATTTCTAAATTATCAACTCTTCATAAGTAATTCTATAAATTTAAAACAGTCAAAAGGAAGATAATTCACAACTTTCATTTCTATTATGGATATACTTAAATTTTATTTTTTACTTTTATTCAGAATATACCTTTGGTTCATTCAATGTTTTAAATAGATGTAATTATTTTTTATAAATATTTCAGCTTCTGTCACTGAGTTAACTTCAATGATTGAGTTGCTGTCAATCAAAAATGCCCTGTCTTTTATTTAAAATTTATACCTTGGTGATGTTAACAGAAGTCCTAACTTTTACAATTCAATATATAACATATAACATTATATAACAGTTTTTTTCTTGTTTTTTTTTATTTTTTAAACAATTCTAAAAATAAAAGCCTTTTTATGAAAAAAAAGAAATTAAAAATAGCATCTCATCTTCAATCAAATGAAATCTCATCTTTCCCCCTTCCAATAAGCTATTCTGAGACTCACCTTCTCTAATTATAGAAAAGCAAAAGAACATAAACTCAAATCTGAAATTTTGGGAGCAAACTTTTTTGTGGTTCAAATAAAGGATGATAGAAAAACAGTTCTAATTTAACCAAAGACTAGAGCACTGATTTAAATTACCTAATCAATTTAATGTTGTCACTTCATAATGTAGTATAAAATTTCAGTAATGTATAATTTTCAATTTTGTACCCTGATCTATGTGTTATTTCTTTTTATTTAATAGTAAATTCATGCCTAATTTTATTAATAATATTTACCTATATAGAATTAAGTAGTATATGCGCCTTTAAAATTGCTCTAAATTGAATTTGTATATGCTAAGTGTTTATATTTCTGTGTTATTTTACTCCTGAAGTAACTGTTAGATATCATATATTTCTGATTACTTATAGCTAGATTAGAAAGTTTGCACCTTTGTATATACACTGCATAGATATTAAAGAAATTCTAACTTTCAACAAATTTGTTATTGAGTGATTTTTATTTTATTAAATTTTTCACAAATTTGTTTGATGAATGATATCATAGTTAACAGTACTTCATGTGAAACAGTACTTCATTACTTTTGATGCTGTATGAACAATAGGTTTCTTTTGATGAAATATTCATAGTTAAATAAAATTCATATTTGTCCTAACTGATGTATTTTTCTTATTTAGGCAGCTACAGATGCTGATCATCATTCTCTGCATTTGACTTTTTCAACCAACCAGCTTAATACTTGGGGGGATTTTCTCCTAACAGTAAATTATTTTATTTTATTCTTTACAAAAGATTGTATATGTACACTCTTTTCTCATGCTGTCCTAGGAATAAATCATTCAATAATTTAATAATTACTTAAAATATTATTTAGACATAGTAAACTCTTAAAGGTAAAATCTGTTTGTACTCATTGAAAATTCTGTTTCAAACAGTTTTTCCCATATTTTTATAAACATATGAACTTTTGTAATAGAATACAAACAGGAATACCACTCTAACATCTTCAGGGCTAATTTCCATCTTGTTAAAAATGTATACTGTTGAATCTTAATACCACAAGCTTCGGAACAAGAATTTTTTTAATATCTTGAAAACAATCTGAATTCTTTACTCATTTGCTTTGCTGATCACAAAGAAAACCTCTTTGAAATAAATACATTTCTTAGTGACCCTTGATTTCACAAAGAGCAAGCATTAACACATACAATTTTTAAAAAGGGAATAAAGTTATTATTTTGACTAAATTGTTAAAAATATTTAATTTTGGACGTCATAGTATTTTCCTTCAAGATTTGACAGTATATTTGGATAATAATTTTTTTTGTTTTATAACTTTTTTGATAGAAGGTATGTTTAATATAATGTTTCAATTAAAGGTTCTTTTTATTCCACTATCCATGACACACCTTTATCATTTCAGTATGTAAAATATTATTAGTTTTAATAAATATTGCAGCACTTATGATATGGCAGTTATGGTTTTTATATTGCAGCTTTTATCTTACTTATGTCAGATTTTACAAATTTAAATAAAATGTTCAGTCTCGTGATTTTTAAAAATTCAACCCTGAATGTAAGGAATAAGATTCAATCGCATTAAAATAACTAATTAAATTTACAAAACTTGAAAAGAAAGATCCTAAGAAAGGATCATTATTATTATTTCGACTGTATAAAAATAAAATAATTTATTGCAATGTGACGCACATATTCTTGATGTGTTAGTTGGTTTGTAGTGATTAATATTTTAAAAAAATTTTGAAGATGTACTTATTCAAAAAAAAAAAAAAAAATTCTATTTTGCATCAATTTTTCTGTTGCAAGTCTGCTATAATGGACAATATTTTTACATTTTCTTTTGAAATATTAAAAAATATTTTAAATCCCTTAATATTTTAAAGTGTCTTACTTCGCTAGTGTTCTTTTATTATATGTCTGAAATACTTTACTTACAGTACCCTTCTTGATTACTTACATATTGTTAAATTATAAAACTCACAAAAATATTTAACTGTATAAACGTAGTCCAGTTTATACAATCTAGGTTGTAAGATTTGGAGGATTTCCAATTTTAAAAGAATATTACTTTATACAGTGCTTATCGCATATAGATTATTTTGTAGTTTTTAATATTTAGCTTAAAATAAAAAAAAAATTTTGATCATTTTTGAATGAATTTTTGAAATTTTTAAATGTAGTTTCTCTCTTCTTTTTCTTATTGCAATAGAATTGAGTCATTGTATTACTCATGTTCCTATTTTTTATTTTATTTATAACATTTTGGTAACTTTTACCACAGGCTGCCAGTAAAGCTGTCGAAAGAGCCATGTTGAATGATGTTACATTTAGACAATCCATTTCAAAAGACTATATGGATTATATAGGTACCTGTGTTTCTGAGTCTGTAAGTGATAGTTATGATTTTCTTTACAAAATATCTCTTAATTACCATTAAGGCTTCAATTGTAGTGAAGTTTGCTTGAAATTTTATCAAAAAAATATTTAGTTATGAAAAAATACAAATGCTGAAAAATTGCTTAATACAGTTGACGCACACCTGCGCCTAAAGAAAAAAAGCTGACACAAATGGAAACGAATGTATTGTTTTGTCTGTTTTTGTACCAAAACACACATTTGACTTCCTGACGTTATTGGGTGGCTTGTGATTTAACTGCTAGTTCACATCTCAAGATTGTTGATTCGCATACTTCTGCGAATTAAAACTTTTTATTCTGGTAAAGTTTTCTTGATAGTACTGCTAATCTGAAATTTTAATTTTGTACCGTGTGTAAAATATATTACTGATTTATTTCTCCCTTACCATCAAAATCCCATATTTCTTTTACCCAGAGTGTGCAAAACATTGTTGTTGTTTTTTTTTTTACGCAGATTTGTAAGACTGAAACATAACTTCAAATTAACTTCGAGAACACGGGAGTGAGTTTGAACTAAATTAAGTTATAGCTATCTTCAATGTGAATTCATCAATTGCCATGGAAAAAACAAAAGTGTGAAGTTCATAATGCAAAAATTATTTCCAAATATTTAAGCTTGTTTGCTTATTGAGAAAAAAAAAAGAAAGAACCTTATCAGACACATCAAACCTAATTTGAGATCGACGTTAGACAGTATGACGCTTTCTATAATTTGCTATTTTGTTAGAAATTCCTATTTGTATCCAAATAATTATTAATTCAGAACCATATATTTGATGCTCTTTACTGTATAAAATAAAATCAATATTTTTTATATGATATTATAGAGTGGAAATTTCGAATTTCTTGCATTTAAGTAGTCACTTCTCGATGCACTAGTCTCCATCTTAATCTATGTATTAATTAAATAAAGTTTTTGTCAATTATTGCAATTGATTTTCTGATGTCATTTAAAAACGAACCCCATATTATTATTATGCTGTGCAAAATTTGTAATCATATTTTGATTTGCACAGATACCATCCTAAATCCACACACATTTTTTTTTAATTATTTAAATAGTAATTGTTGCTATGCATTTTTCCAAGATATTTTAAAATTCCTTTATTTTTCATATATAATTGCTATGACACACGGAATTAGAATTAGGCATTTGGTTAGTAATTCTTTGACTTGACTGACACCATTTTCTCAGTCTGCTTTTTTGAAGTTCTGTTTTCCAAGTGGATATTAAAATCTCACTATTTTTTATTTATTATTATGATACATGATATTCGATCGCATGCTTGAGTAATCATTTTTAACGTGCTAGATTTGCATTCAATCAGAATTTCCACTGTTTGTTTTTTTTATTTTTTTTTTTTATTTTTTTTATGGCAGTTGTTAGTTTTCACATGGTTTAGTTAAATCCCAATGTATTCCATACGATATTATCATGATCTAGAAATTAGAATCTAAGTTTTGAGTGTTTACTATTTAATATAAATGATCTTTTCAAAAGTTGAATAGATTTTTTGGCACTTATTGCTACTGATTTTTGCGTATTTCATACATAGTGCTACATATTTCATGGTTTTTAAAAACTGGAACAACAACTCATAAAATGCAAAAAAATGAAGAAAGTGAGATTTTTAAAAAAAATAATAAATTCGGGAGTATTGCCCATAAAACTAGAACATTAATTAGTTCATGTATTGATGAGCAAAAAAGTTATTAGATAGAAACTTTTTTTCTTTTTCGTTTTGCATTTTATAAATGTAACTTTTGTGTATAAAATAATAGCCCGTTATTTAATATTTTTGACGCCCGGTGGCTGAGTGGTAGCGCTTCGTACACCCGTGCCACCAGTCTTGGGTTCGATCCTCGGGCCGAGCAAGGTTGACTCAGCCTTTCATCCCATCAGCGAGTCACAAAATGGGTGCCAAGCAAGGTCAAGAAAACTGAGATAGGCACAGTAGGCCTTGGCCCTCCATCGGCTGTTGCGCCACTGCGTTTAGTTTTATTTAATATTTTTACGAAAGGAAAATGAAACTACTCATTGAGAAAAGACTTTTTAGTTTGATAGTAAAACAAAATACGTAATCTAAATCTGACTATTACTTCTTAAAAAAATTTCAGATCATTTCTTCATTCAGCAATCGCATCTTTTTTGTTTTGCAATTAACAAATGAAATTCCCATTATGTATCAAACACATACTATATATGACTTGTACTGTCTTTTAAATCTAAAAGTACTATCTTTATCTTTTGATAGTTACCTTTCATTGTTTACTATTAAATTATTTTGTTTAGCTTAAATTTAAAGATTAAATTATTAATTTAAGTAAATATTTGATTATTTTTTCTGTTTATCTTTCTTCTTACTTTTTAATTTATTCTAATATATTAAACATAATATTTATAATTTTTCATTTTGTTGTATCACCTTCAATTGAACAAAAAAAAAAAATCTACTGCTACTAACTTTTTTTTCTTCAAAACATTTATTGCTGTTAGTATTATTTTTAAAAATTAATTCTTTCCATCATCTTTTTTATTGCTCATTTAGAAAGCATTTAAACGATATGAACTTATAAATAAAATCAAAGAACTTGCCAAAAAAGCCATGACTTACATTGATGTTGATGAAGCTGCTGATCTGCATTCTCTAAAATTCATTGAAACATCTTTACCACCTACATTTACCAAAAGTAAGTTATTCCTTATTTTTCTGTGCACATTATTGAATTAATATTAACTTTTGCATGTAATCATATTTTTTATTATTAGACTTCAAAATATTACACTAAATTTTTGCTAATTTTTATAATTATTTTTCATTTTGAAACGAAGACAATTTCTGTTTTATTGAATGTTTTCCAAACCTGTAAATATGTTAAATAATCAAAACATGAAAAAATATTTTTTTAAAGGCCAAAAACATCTAAGAAATACTGGTGTTTTAAAAAAATCTTTTTTTAATTTGCATTTGTAAAGAAAAATTGTAGAAGATATATATTAACTTACAGGTAGTTTTAATTCTTTATGAGACAGTTTTTTTCTTCTCTTTTTTTCCAATTATAATTATTATTTTTATTTAAATACTTTCATATATAAAATAGAGGATTAAATTTGTCTTAATTTCTATATTTTATACTAATATAAATTTTTGTAGTTGAAAAGGAGCGCAGTTTACATGGTAATGGAAGTTACTGGAAGAATGGAATAATTAATCTAAAAGGATTGATTGAAGAGGATACAGAAGTTCAGTTGATTAAAAAGAGAAATCAAAGGTATTTGTGTTTAAACTTAATTTAAATTATTTATTAAGACCAATAACTCTTTTACAGTTAAATCACAGTTTACGTCATGTATTTTTAGGTAAAATATTTTGTACTGATAAAATTTCACATGCACCTTGTCTTAATTATACTGTCAGAGCATCTTGGTACGCTAATTTAATAAGGAAATAAATTTTTAAAAAATTTATAAAAATATACACATTGCATTTAAAAGTTATATACAGCAGCATGCATTGCATTTTTAAAAAGTGCTGAAAGGTGCTTATTTTAATTTACAGTTTTTTAAAGCTCTTATAGGTGCTTTTTTTTTAAATCGGAGTTTGTAAAAAGTGCTCTGTTGAAAAGTGTTTGTTCTTGCTGTGTCGATTGTCGTTCTAAATTACAAAAAATGCATGATTTTCACAATTTTCTCTGCAATATTTATCAGGAACTAGTTCTTTTATCATGATTATGTGAAGTTTGTGAAAATGTTGATATTATTTTAATAAATTGAATTTTATTGATATTATGTTCATAAATTAAGAACTTTAAATGCTAGAAAAAATAATCTTTATTACTGCACAGATCTTAATTATGATTTTTTTAAAAGTGATTAAAAATACTTTTTGAGTGCTTAAAAAGTACTTAAAAGGTGCTTATTTTTGTTTAAAATCTGGCTATGCACCCTCTACAATCAAACTCAGTCATTAAGAGCCTTGCGTTAACAAGATCATGCATTTTAAGAGAAAATATTATAATAAATGGTACTTATAGCTCTGCTAATATGAGCGTAACTCGGATTGAAAGAAGAATATTTCATATTCTTCGGGAAACATATTCTATTAAAGTAGGCACAAAAATATTTGTTCATTATAAATTCACTCTTAAAAAATAGTTAAAAATTGCTACTTATGTCGTCTTCTTAGCAATTAAGCATTACAGTATGAAGTCTTTCTTTATTTTATCAAAACTCACAATGTTTTAGCGTGGCAACTGATGATTTGAAATTATGCGTTTGCAATGACTTATAATAGAATCGATCTTTTGTTGCTACTATTGCTGGTGTGTGTGCTTATATTTTTCTATACAAATAATTGGGAATCATATATGCAATGGGGACAAACAAACCTCATACATTTTACCCTTCAGGGTAAATAAAAGTTGATAATCCTTTTTAGGTGATTGCATTTTTGTTCTTTAGAATTGCATTTTTATTCCTTATAACTTTTATTTTTGATAATTTTGGTTTTAACTCTTTAAGTGCTGGAAGTAATTCTGAGTTTCCCAGAAAACAATTGGTCTTACGGAGTTATTATTATTATTATTTTATTTTATTTTTTTTGCGCTTTATGGTCACATGCACTTTTCCTACAAGAAAAAATTCTGCATCTATATGTAAATTTTAAATACATACATTACATATATATAGATGTTACATACATATAGTGTGAAAAAAACAACATCCTGAATAACTTTTGATGTAATGATCAGATTTTCATGTTCTAGGACTACATTCTAATCGTTCGAGGGTTTGATCTCGAATATGCTAATAATTTTGTGCAGACAATGCTTTAAGTTACAAAATCAGACACCAAAATGTAATTTTCCTGAATAAAAATATCTTTTTTTCAATGGACTTAAAATGTTGGGGCTACTGCAATCTGGGAAATATAATCCTAATAGTTTTGTCAGTAAGGTTACAAAAAATATGTACCCTTTAATGTTAATATTACTTTTTGCATATTTCGTCGTTTCGCAAGAACTTTTTAAGTGAAGTGAAAAATTTTTAACCACAATTATAAAATTTGTTTACGCAAAGATAATCACATATCAAAAATCAATTTTTATTATTATTGACTATTTTATTTACGTAGTATCCACATACCTGGAAAGTAATTGAAAATCATGGATTTTAACCTTAATCAAAATTTGTCAGATTATTGTCAATTTTCAGTGATAAATTATTTTCAAAATTTGTCAATTTTTAGTGTAGAATGTTAAAAAATTATGGAAACTCCTAGATGATCATGGATTTTTGGTATTAGAACCCTTTCCTGCCGTTTGACTTAATCGTTTCCAGCATCGAGATTTGTATTCACATGATTTAAAGATCACACATCATGATCCATATTCATGTGATTTAAAAATGACACATTGTGATCCGTATTTGTGCGATTTAAAAATTACACATTACAATTTGTATTCACATGATTTACAAATTGCACATCCTATTGATGGGATTTTAAAATTACAAAGATATCTGCATTTGTGCAGTTTTAAAAATTACACGTCGCAATTTGTATTCATATGATTTATAATCTAACATCACAATAAGTATTAACTTGATTTAAACTTCACGCATCATGATCCGCATTCCTTCCATTTAAAAAATACCACAATGTGATCTATATTTGTGCAATTTAAAAAATTATTACTCGATAACCGCATATCTGATTTAAAAAATTACATATCGTAATTTTAATTGGTGCAACTTAAAAGTCACGTAGTCATCTGAATCCCCGCAATTTAAAAATCACACATTGCGATTTTTATTCATGTGACTTAAAAATAAAACATTCATCAAATTTTTTAAGATAATATTTTTTCTTTTAAAGATTTTAAATGCTTTTTTTTTTTTTAAATTTAATTTGTATTTTATTCTGA
This sequence comes from Parasteatoda lunata, assembly GCA_949128135.1. NCBI lineage: Eukaryota > Metazoa > Arthropoda > Arachnida > Araneae > Theridiidae > Parasteatoda > Parasteatoda lunata. The sequence continues at coordinate 36,043,534 of OX421978.1, forward strand.
TTTCATTTGATATAATTAAAATATGGCTTAAAATATTTATATTAACATTATTTTCATATTTATTCTCTATTTGATATAAGTATATCTTTTTCATCATACACATATATATTTTTTTTTAATTTCGTATTCATATCAAATATTTGGTATTCTTTATGATATAAATAAAATAAAGACTAAAAGGTTTGAAGATTTTTTGTTTAGTTTTAAGAATGTTCTTTTACATAATACAATGTAATTTGATCATATAATTAATATATTTATATTAATATTTTTCATATGTAGTTATATTGAAGCAAAACATTTATTCAACTAAAATGGTTGAAGCGTAATAAATAGAAAATGTTTAAGTGAAACCTAATTTTAAAAATGGTTTTTTTAGCTGGCATTAAATCAAACTCTTAGTTTATATACAAAAAAGGATTTTCAAAAATAAAATTCAGATTTCCGTCTATTTGATTTAGATTAGTTATTGATGACAACAATCCAAGACTCTATCATACTCTTGAGAATCTAAGAGACCCCAGGCCAATTTCCGAGGAAGAATCATTAGCAACTTATGTGGAATTTGAAATGGAAGCAGTTCCTTCGTATTTGTTTCTCCTTAATAAATATCCAGACTTTGTGAAAGTGAGGGATATACCTCTGAATAACCAATTGGATAAGGTAATATATTTACAAAGAAATGCAATAAAATACAAAGAAAATATTGAAAAAATTAGAAAGCTAAAGAATAAAGCTAGAGAAAGATATAATCTTGTCGTCAGCTCATATATCTTTACCTTATTTTGTTTTCCGGCTTTTGAACTATTTCTTTTTTAATTTTTTTAGCACATTTTTCATATTTTTAAAAACATTTTATTTATTAATGATTTTTCTTCTCTTCTAAAAATTGTTTTCTTTGCATTTTTAACTTGTTTTATGGGTTCTATGTATTTAAAACTTATGTTTTTTCCCTTTATTTTCTCTGTTAATCTATCTTTTCCTTAATTCTTTATTGTCTCTTTGCTGTGTTATATATATATATATATATATATATATATATATATATATATATATATATATATATATATATATATATATATATATATATTTGATTATGATCTGTTAGAAAATTCTGGATCTATTTTTAACTTGTTATAAAAATTTTAATAGACTTTTTTATCATTTAGTTAGTGCAAACTGCACATAACATACTTCTATGATTTATATACATATATGATGATGTTATAATACATTATTTTTATGATTTATAAACTTCTAAACCTAATATTAGAACAACCTTAACTTTTTTTCCCCATTACAAATAATCCATGTATTCTTAAAAATATATTATATAATTCTAACTGGAGTCCAAAATTTAAGCATACTCTTAAACCTGGACTTGTGTGTAGAAGTATACTTAACTTTTGAACAGCAGTGTGCTTTATTTTCACTATACAATCAAATTGTAATTAATATCACATGCCTTGTGGCAGAATCCCGGTGACATGGCGACATTGTCGCATAATGTTACAGAGTTCTTGCAGAAAGATTGTTCTTTTGGGAAGAAAAAACTTTGATTTTCTTTTCTGCTGAAATTTGCAAGTAAAATTGGAATTGGGCATTTAAATAATTACTTTTTGTCACATTTAATTTACGATGATAGTATCGTACATTCATGTAGTGCTTTGATTGTATTTTTCGCAGTTATTGATTTTCACATGGATTTTAATTACCCTGATATATTTCAGAAGATATGGGAAATTTGAATCGTGCATTCGAGTATGTACTTTTTAAGGCAACTATTCTATCGTTTTTTTTTTTTTTTTTGCAATTATTGCTTTTGATTTCCATATAGTGTTTAAAATCCGATATTATTTATTACAACAATCAAATCTTGAAGCAAACAAGCATTTGACCAACCCCTTTTTGAAGAGTCTGATTCACGCGATTTCGTCGTTGATCTGTTTTTTAGAATTTACTGCTACGGATTTTAACATTTTTATTTTTTTTATTTTTTTAATGTGATTATGATTTACAGAATACGATAAAGGAAATAATGTGTTTTTCTCCCTAACTAAATGCGAGAATATCGCCCCTAATATTAGAACAAAAAGCTTTCATATTCAATAAAAGTAAATATGTTTTTTTCTTTTTTGTAAACGCAGCATTTTTATTACTTTAAATTAGTAACATACACATTTGTTATTACTGAACGTATCTGGCAGAAAGATATTATTGCTAGAGAGTTTTGTGACAGAAAGACCTTAAAAATTCTGTCTCAGGGATCACATGTAACTTAGAGTTAAAACATTTCTAGAGTATCAAAAGATAATCTATCAAATCTGTTGCATTCACATGCTACACTGTCCTTATATGAAAAAGATAATTTAGCATTTCAATATTTTATAAAATAATATAGGATTTTATACAGTAAATTGGTATAAGTTAATGATAGTGGCTTGTTAATAGTTAGAATTATGATAAGGAATAAATCATTGTGATAAAAATTATTTGTAATTAAATGCTGTCGTTTCAACATAAAAATTTCTTTTATATACTTTGCTGGCCTTGCCAACTGAGCAGATTTCGGGTATGCATCAGGTTCAGGGTGGGCACCCACCTGAAAAAACTTGAAAACCTGGATTATCAGGGAATTTTTTTATTCTGCAAAAAACCTGGAAAAGTAGAAAAACATGGAAAAATGAGGGAGTTTTAAAGAAGATCTAGAATTTTTTTTTTCTCAAGCTTCGTAGATTTACCGACCATTGTACCATTTTTTTAGACAGGAATGAACTGCCAAATACTTAGCAATACTTAGCTTGCACCATAACTTGCTCCATTATAACCCTGTTCAACTAGTTAAAAATACCACATAAAACACTACGATGGTTACTAAATGACTAAGCAGTTTATGAAAGACAAAGATTGTGGTAGGGATGGAAGAAGAGGTTAGAATATTTGCTCCTGTTAAAAAAAGCTAGGGGTTTATTGTTCATGTTCGTTCCTGTGCTTTGTAGGTATTTTTTTCTTTCGACAAAACTATTCATTGTGTTTTAGTATATTTAACTTTATAAAGTTCTTCAAAAATTACTTGATCATAATTTTAAAACAATAAATTTTACTTTGCTTTTTTTTCTGAAAGCTTTCATACTCCCATCTTATGAAATCGTTGAATTATTTTTTCCCACCCAGGCGACCAATCACACATCTTACAATCGATAGCAGCTATAATATTTGTAGCCAAATTACGCTACAATTGTTGTATTGATGCTAGTTTTCTCGATTTCTTTTTAACCATTTAAAACCGTATGTTCGTAACATTTAATTTTACTGTTTTCTTGGTAAATATTTGATTTTTGATTCAAAATTTGAACTGTGGAGTCAATCACAATGTCGAAAGTTCATAATTGTTGTTTGCGTTCCAGAAATAATGTTTCCGAAACTGTTTTTCCTTTTTCCCTAAAAAACTAAGGAAGGTGTGCGAAACATGTTAAATTATGGATAAACATAGAATATAAAAAATTTTATCTATGTGTTTGTTAGCAAAAAAAAAAAAAAAAAAATTTTGTTTTTGTTTTTTGATATGCATTTTGCAGGTATAGATTTCTAGTTGGTTGTAATAACATTAACTAATCTTTAAAAAAAAAAAAAAAAAACTCTGACCTGGAAGTTTTAAGATTTTTACCCGGAAAAATCAGGGAAATTTGAAACCTGATTTGAGAGACTACTCTGAGGTTACTAATGTAAGGGTAAAAAATTATTTATTTTTTATGAAAATAGAGCTACTTTTAGCTAGAGCTAGCAATTCTGAGCTACTTTTTTCATTTTATTTGTTGTTCATTTGCAGATATCTTTTGCAACCTCCTTATATGAAAATGGTTTACTTATGACCAAAGAGCCTTTACCACCTGGATCTGAGGAAGATTATCATTGGCTGAGGACTGAGGGCAACATTTAATTGCCTGAACATTCTGAAATCTAATGACTCATGCACTTTTTATGTTTTACTAAAAAGTTGTTGTATAAAATCGATTTTTTTTTTTTTATTTAGATTTTAATAAATTAAAATAACTGTTGTATATTTTCTTTTAAATCAATTAAAAATTTTGACTTTGATTTGTATAACAATTAATTATTTTTAATCCTATTTTAATTAAAAATGTAACATACTGGGCACAAGAAAAGAAAAGATACGCCCTGAATATAACATTTGATTTAATTATGGAATTTTCATGAAATACATTTCAATCTTAATGGTCCGAGGAGGTGACCTCAAATCTTCTATTAGTTCATGTAGACACTATTTTAAGTTACGAAATCTGACACAAAAACATACATTCTCCGAATAAGCACACCTTTTTTCAAATTGATATTCCTGATTCTCAAAATATTAGGAATAGCTTCAATCTGAAAAATATAGTTCTAATAAATTACACGGGAATGCAGTCCAAAGTTTGGGCTCTTTAATGTTGAAAATACTTTAGCGTAATTTGCCATGACTTGAATTTTTTAAGCAAATTGAAAAATATTAGCACTCAAATATAAAATGCATTCATTGAAAGATAATTCTATCGAAAAAAAATTTTATAATAATATTTTATTAAATGACTAGGCATCTGCTGCAACCAGCTAATCCACTTACTCTGACTCACAGCTTTTCAGTTACACATTGTTTTCCACATTCACATTGTCACCACTTTGCTGCTCTACTTTGATTCTCCTGAAGTCGAACTACATTGCTCTGATTCTGCTGCATTTCTATTTTAGAAATATTGTAAAGGAATGGTGGGAAATCTTGCACATACTACCTGCTTCTCGGCTTCCTACACAATCTCGCTGCTTCATTGTTAAGTATTGATCCTGCTGCCTTCAACAATGTTATATACCAGGGGTTTCCAACTGGCGGCCCGGGGGCCGCATCCGGCCCACAAAGCCATTTTTGTGGCCTGCGAACTAAAATATATTAGTTGTCATTTTTTGCGGTTAATTTTCGTAAAAAAACTATATGGTAAAAACTCCACTTTTCTCGTTATTAACAACCTAATTTCTTCGTTTCTGTGAAATTTAACATACCAACAGTGCAAAAAAAATTATTTCTCAGGTTTTGCATCCAAGAAAATATTTATTCAAATACAACAATAATCGTGTATGTTGCTCTTTTTTATTTTATTTTTTTTGTATTTTGTGAATATAATTTAGCATGAGAAATTTTCTCAAAGAAATTCTCCGATTTAACTTTTTGAAACCACTCAATTTGGAGGAAAATATTTACGCACACATTTGTAAACTTTTAATTTAAAATGTAAATATCTATTCTCTGGTAGTTGCAGCAGACAAACCTCAATTTTCTCATTGAATATTTTGTCTGATACTGTGTAAGTTTAAATACCAAAATTTTTTAAAATTTTATATCTTAACAGTTATATATCTGTTGCACATTAATTGTTTAATACATAGGTGCACATTAAATTTATTGTAGCCCGAATTTTTATTATTTATTTAATATTTTTAAAAATATTATTAATAACAATTAAATATTTTTTAAAAATATTATTAATAACAATTAAATATTTTTTAAAAATCTACTTATTTTAATATGTAATTCAATACTTTTGTTTTGTACAACTTGGTAAAAATTTGGCAGTAATATTTAACGTTCCTTCAAACATAAAAGAGTCCTACATAAAATTTTGATAAAGTTGCAGTCCGCCATTTGATTTGCGTTTTTAATTGTGTCCCCCGGCCTCATGTAAGTTGGAAACCCCTGTTATATACCATTTTTAAAAGGTGCTTATTTTGGATTTTTAAGAACTCTTACAAGTGATTTTTCATTGGATGTTTTTAAAAAAGGCTTAATTTTCCCTTTTCGAAAATGAGATTTTTTTCTTTACAATATCCATTTTTGCCACGTAATATGCAAAAGCGTACTTTTCACATTGTTCTTTATAACAATCTCACAATTCATTCAACCACAATTTTGCATGATGTTCTCAATTTTAGGCTTCATTTTCACCCTCTGATATCGAACTGAAAAATCTCTTCATCATTTCATAATGGCTAATATAATCAAGAAAAAGAGTTCTTTGTCAGAAACTAGTTATTTTATCATGATCATGAAGTCTTTGAAAATTGTTTTGCATTTTTTTAATGTATATAGTGCTTAAAAATATTTTTGAGTGTTTAAAAGGTGCTTATTTTTTGTTAAAAGACTTGGCTACATACCTGTATCTTTTCATATATGTATATATGAAAAGATATAGTCTATATTTTTACATGAAAAGAAAAATAGTAGGAGTTTAATTTTAATAATATTTAAATTTCTGCATAAGTGTTCTTTGCTTTAATATAAATATCAAATAAATACTGCTTACAGTTTGGTTATATAACATTTTAAGTCTAAAAGATCTAAATACTTTTCTATTCGATCTCAATAAATGGGGCTATAAGTAACATCTACTTCGAAAAAAATATATTTTGGTATAGTGGGACTCGTATTTGCCTAAAATGCAAATTCCCTGATAACGAAAAAAAAAGAGCACTCAAAATTCTTTATTTATGTGTTATTATTACTTCCTTATCTTGTATGTTATTAAATTTTGATCAGAGAATAGGCCTCTTATGGCCAGCTCCCTTTGAACAAGCATTTAATCCAAAATTTACAGCCAGCCTTTAGTAGAAGCAGCTTTTGAATTAAGAAATATATGCAGAATGAATGAATGAAGCAAACTGAAATTTCTGAATCACTCAAAATTATTTCACTACATGAAACTTAAGACTTTGTATTTACTAGAATCACACTAAATGATATTTATTGTTCAATATGCAAGAAATATTGCGCCAATTTGGCATCCTTTGTGTTAGCATCCTCTTCACCATTTTTCTAACCCTACTACAGTTGAAAATTTGTTGTTCATCTAATAGCTTGAGCTTGCCTCTGATGAAAATAAAATAGAAATACAGTCCTTAGATTTTTATTCACTTGTTATCAAACGGCATAGAAATCAATTCAATTGGTACTGAACAGATGATTTATAGCTCACTGATATGTTAAAAGCTTTTCTTACTAAGAAAAAAATACTACCTATTTCTTGAAATAATTATGAGAAGCCTACTGTCTATTTCTCTAAAAATTTAATTTATTGCAATTTGTGAATGTTGTGGTCAAAGAATAATAAAATTATTTTTATTTCATGCTGTTTACTGCAATTCAAGCTAATAGAGATAGTCTTTAGTTTAAAGACTTTTTTAATATTCTATTTAAAATGTGTAACATTTTGAAATTATATTTTTACAACCTTAAGCCCTTATAAAATTTATAGTAAAGAATAACTTCTTCAGGAGCAACCAACTAAAAGAATGATTGGCATAACCATGATAATCCATCTCAAAAGTATTGCCTGAGTCGTTTATATCTATTATAGATTCCAAATGTCACAATGAGCAAAATAGATGGCGAAAAAGTTTGTTTCTTAAACTTCTTTTTTTAAAAACAGAAGAAAAACGTTTTAAGAAAAAATTAAATGGTTTATTTTGAAGGAGAAGGTCAAAACTTTATACAATGGGACATTTTGTTGGAACGCAATGGATTTCAAAATGCAGAGATATCGTAAAAAAATATTTGTAAAAAAAAATATGTACAGTCCGAAAAAAAAAAAAAAAAAAAAACGAATCACCCTGAATAACTTTTGTTCTAATGATCGGATTTTCACGAGCTAAGTGTCAATCTTAATGGTTCATGGGAGTGACCTCAAATATGCTAATTAATTAGTGCTAACTATTAATTAAGTTACGAAATCAGACACAAAAACGTACTTTCTCTGAATAAACATCTATATTTTTTTTACATTTTTGGAATCTTGACCTTTGAAATAGAATAGTAGACAAAATATCGAAAAAATTGAGTCTTAAATTTGGTCGCAATAAAGATTTATATATATGGCGAAAGTTTAAAAAAATGCCAAATTACCTCGCTATATAAAGTGAAAGAATTTAAGACAACCATAAAGAAACTGAACGAATGACGAGACGTCATAATAAAGTGTGTCTCTATTGCTATAGGCAACCAAGAAGAGAATTTTTGGATATGTTTTCTTTGAATTTAAAATGAAGAAATGAAAATGAAATTATTTTTGATTTTCCAATATTTCAAAATTTAAACGTTGAACTTATTATCTGACATTTTTATTATTTTTTTTAAATTATTATTTGTATAAAAATGCTGTACTAAAACCAAATTTACTTAAATTATTATAAATTTATGAAGAGTTGTAGGGCTAATTGCTTTTACACCTCAGCTTAAGTCTTTCAGATAAGGAAAGGAAAAAAGAGATCCTGCAAAAAATTTGAGGCATGATTCTGATGCGCAATCAGAAGATTTTATATAATTCACGGTATTTCTTTTCGATAAAATTGAAATAAATATATATATATAAACAAGAGAAAAATTGCAGAACAATGACATGGTGCATTATCCTGTTGGTAAACTGTTGCCATGAATGGGTGAACCTGGTCTGCAACTATGTTCAAGTAGCTTACAGACGTCAGGGATTGTTCTATGAGGATTATGGGTCCTAATGTGCCCCATGAAAACATTGTTCCTGGGCGAGCCCATTGTTATAGATGGAGGGTGGTCATAATGTAATGGCTCTTCCGTGTATAAGATGTAAAGAAGTTTTAAGATGCTTAAAAATGTTGACTACGCATTTGTATTAATAATTATAAAATATATATTCAAGAAATTGATAAATATATTATTCCAAATCTATGCATACGTATGTATATTATTGAAATTGTATCAGTTATTGAAAAAAAAAAATTATAATAATAATCATATTAAATAAGCACAATCTGGTGTATAATCATATTCTATCAGAAGCACGCTTTTATAAAACTAGACATTCGTTGAATGAAGTGTTTTTTATTCAAAATGTTTTATTCAAATTTCTTTACTAAATTGCAAATAGATTTTTAGAGGACTAAAAAAGAAACATCGTATTTTATAGTTTTAAAAAATAAAAAGATTAGCAAACGATTATTAGCGAAAAAATAATATTAATTAAATTTCTAATTTAATTAATATAATTAATAAAAATAATATTAATTATATTAATTAAAAAATAATATTAATTAAAAAGTTCTTCGTAAGTTTATCACATTTTAATATTAATCGCCCCCATTTAATTATTTCTTCTTTGTCGCCATAATAAAAAGTAATTAATAATTATTAAAAAATATTTTTTTCATGAAATTATCTTTGGGTAAATGCGTTTTATGAGTGGGTGCAATATTTTTTTTAATTGCTTCATTAGTTTTTAACATATGACTGAAAATGCAAAAAGTGAAATTAACATTAAGGGGTTCAAACTTTGAATCGCTCTCCTGACTAAACTATGGGGACCACATTTCCCAGATTGCGGCTACCCCCTATATTTTGAAGATAAGGAATCCAAATGTAAAAAAAAAATATATATGTGTTATATTTAAATTTTAACCCGCAATAGTGTTATATTAAAATTTTTTTTTTTTTTATTAAAATATTAGTTATAATTTAACATATATATTAAATTACCTTAAAAGACTAACCAGGAGTTGTAAATTTAAAAATCTGTTATTTTTTCAATTTCGAAGTATGGTTCATTTTTAACTACCTTTAAGTGCCTTTTGGACTTTTATCCATCAGTACTAAGCATTTAATAAAATAATACTTTAATTAGATCGTATAGTACTTAGAATAGTTTCTTAATAACGATGGTTGCGTTGTGTAATTTTTAAATTAAAAGTCATAAATATAACTAGACCTCGAAATAACTTCATCGTGATTTAAATGTCAAAATTAATAACTTCATCCATACATTTAACCTCACTAATCACTGTTCCCTAACGTGCTCGTGCAGGCCATCCACGTGACTCAAGATCTGCTAGCAATGTTAATCTGCTAATCTAAATAGCAATTTGGACTAGAATTAATTACAAGCAATGTTAATTTGCATTATTTAACGAAATATTCAGCTATTTAAAAAGATTATAAATAATCTTTGAGAAATCATGGCACTAGACTGCACGTGCACTAGCTTTGACCCTATCCAAAGAATTAGCATGAGACATAGTCAGAATTAGAGACTAATTTAACTTTTAAAAACAAATATATATTAAAACATAATTCTTGGTTACAATGCATTTGCTCTTATACAAATATAGTGTCTTCGTTAAACAATTAGAATACATTAGATATTCGAAAATTCGGTGCACCTTCTAATTAATTTAAAAAGTTATAAGAGCTTAGATTATATTAATGAACATATCAAACATTAACAATTTATAAAAATAATTGGCTGGGTTTTAAAAAAAAAAATCATCATGCACGTGGTTTAAAATTGGCGGGGTAATTAGAATTTTTAAAGTTCCTAATTTAAGTTAAAATTTTTTAACATTAACATGATTTAAATCACTTTACTAAGCAAATAAAAAAATTAGAATTTTCGTTTAATTGAAATGGTACTTATCACTTATCCGATCCATGGATGCGGGATGCCGGTTAGGCCGAAGCTTCAGCCTAAAAATTCAAAACCTAAGAATAGAAAATTTTTTAAGAGACTGACTAACGCGCTCTGCGTCGAAGATTCGAAAAAAAGGAGGGAGGAAAACCAGCGCCCTCTGGCAATCGCTGATAGGCTCGCATACCGTTACGTCACTCCTCTTCATCCATTACATCACTCCTCTTCAGCCATTTACTGCCTGTTAGGGAATAATCGTTTGCGAAGGGACTTTAAACTCATAAAGGGAAAATCGCCTACACGCGACCCAGCCACCAGCCAATTGTTACAAGACAGATTAAAAATATAAAAATAAAAATACTTTTTACAATTCAATTATATTATTGGTCTGTGATGCCTCGATTTTTTTTTTTTTTTATTTATTTATTTTTTTAATAAAAATTAATGTACCGATGAAAATTAATATATAACATTCCATCCCGTATAGGGGAAAAAAAAAATTTATTTATTTATTTTTTTTTTTTTTTAATTAAGACAAATTGACTAACCCCCTTTAACTATCTACTGGACATCACATGTTAATCGAAACATCACAACCTCACAATATACTAGCTTATGACTCATGAGTGAAGACCCGTATCAGAGATGATTAAATCGTAAATATTACACAGTTCACTTTTATGAATAATAGCAGTCCATTTGTGTATTTTCTCTGCTCTGCCTTAACAGTTCTTTAGTAATATGAGGACTGACTATCATCTACCTTCTTTTCAGTTCATCGAAAATCTTGGTGACAAAGGTAGGTATGGTAGGAGTTGGGAGGTTGGGTGTTAAGTTGATTTACGTGGGCTCCAAGTCTGGGGAAATGCTGTAAGTTAGGGCAAGTGGATTCCGGATTCCTCCACCTTTCTGCAACTGTGCTTACTATACATCAGAACTATTGGATGATCGTGGCATACGAGTCTATGGGCTTCTCGACCATGGCACATCCTAGGATTGTTACTCCATGTGATTGGAAGGTCTATAAGATGCTGAAGATCTGATTTATTTGCAGCTGATGTTATTGAAATTTTGGGTCATCCGTCCAGCGGTCGACCTTACGTTCCAGGTTGCTGCATTTACTCAGACAACAACCGTGGCCATCGGTCGGTGTCTTTAGGTCTCTGAAAGATCAACATTCTCTCTTCTTCCATGGGAACTCAGCTCGGATTTGTCAAGGATAAACTTCTCTCTTCTTCCATGGGAACTCAGCTCGGAATTGTCAAGGATCAACTTCTCTTCTCCTCCATTGGAACTCAGCTCATATTTGTCAAGGATCTCTTCTTCCATGGAAACTCAGCTCGGAATAACCCTCCAATCTCCTCTCTACCAAATCACCAAACAGCTGCTTGGTCCGTTTGTTGCACTTAACATCCTCTTACTTGATTCTTATCCACAGAAGTTAACAATTTTTTATCTCTGATCGCATCCACCCTCATGAATTTATACACATAAAATTAAAACAGTTTTTCATTTTTTTTTTTACCTTCTTCCCCTTTCACTACCAAAACCTTATCATTGTTCTGCCTTACAATTATGTCTATCTACAATAACATTTTTCATCCTAAATTTTTCTTACTTAATTTAATTATCTCATTAATCCCTCAATTTTTATATATATATATCAATATTGATATCTCTTCTCAACCTCATATATATTATTTAATTAATTAATAGTATCAACTCCAATCAATCTTAATCTCAATTAACTCATTATTAATTCAATCATTAATCAATCACAACCTCATTTTTACTCATCACTGAATTCCGAATCAATTAATTTAATTACAAATCATTTTACCTTTTTCTTCGAGTGCGTAGGTTATAGTCATGAATTTTTTTCTTCACCTCAACATCTGGAGAATTAATTGCCTCATTGTTTACATCACCCTTATCTAATTTAGTGTCTGAAAAATGTTCGAGTCGCAAAGGTACCTTAGTTAATCTATCAATATGCACTCGTTTCATGCTACCTCCACTCACAGGCTCGATCTCAACATTTACTGGTGATATAATTTTAGTTACTTTAAAGGGACCCGTGTTTAATTTACTTAATTTCCTTGAATTTCCCTGTTTGAAGGTGGGGGTGTATAAATAAACGAAGTCATTTAATTTAATATTTTTATCTTTAGAAATGTTCTCCCTTCGAATCTCCTGTTTCTTAGCCGCTTCAGTGAGATTTTTCTTAACAATATCAAATGATCTCCTTAATCTGTCTTTTAAATCGAAAACATAATCTTTAATATCTGCATATGATAGTCTATTTTCCCCTGTTAACAAGTTATGTGGGAGCTGTAGTTCTCTCCCATACAAAATTGAAGCTGGTGTAAAACCTGTTGATGTGTGCATTGCAGTACGGTGAGCTAATAGAGCAAAATTAAGGTGTCTGTCCCAGTCATTTTGAGACTCATTTACTAGATGACTTAATGAATTTAAAATTGTAGCGTTAAGACGCTCTACTACCCCATCACTCTGTGCGTGGTAAGCACTAGTTGAGTGTTTTCTTATTCCCAGCTTCTCGTAAACCTCCGATATTGATTTGGATAAGAAATTTGAGCCTCTGTCAGTAATTAAATGATTTGGGACTCCGTGACTAGCAATAAAGGTTTCAAGGGTTCTGGCTACCGTATCAGACTTAATATCCGGGGTAGCATAAGCCTCTGGCCATCTGCTGAAATAATCTGAGAAAACCAAAATATATTTGTTTCCCATGAAGGTTGTCGGTAAGGGTCCAAGAGCATCAATAGCAATAAGCTCTAAAGGTTTCGATGTAACTGGTACCCTTTGTAAAGGAGCTAACTTACTCGGTTTATGTGCTCTTCTCTCATTGCAAGACTTGCATGATTTTATATAGTTAAAAATATGTTTGTACATTTTAGGCCAAAAGTAGTATTGTTTGATTCTATTTAAGGTTTTAGAAAATCCCTGATGAGTAACTGTGGGTGAATCATGGCATAACTTTATTATTTCGGATACTAAGTTTAGTGGAATTACAAGTTTATCTTTTTTCTTATCTTTATCATTTTTTGAATTGCAATAAAGTAGATCATTTTTAACAAAAAAATTTGACTTTGAACTGATGTTATCCTCATTTTCTAACTCGTCCAGAATTTTTAAGCAAAACGGATCTGAATTTTGACTTAATTTAATTTTTTCAAGCAGTTCTGACTCAAATGAAATTAATTCTAAACTATTTACATGACTTATTTCTCTCGATAAGTAATCCGCTGTAATGTTTTGTTTTCCAGGCTTGTGTATTATCTTGTAATCAAATTGCTGTAAGGTCATTACCCATCTGGCTATGCGTGACGTGGGATCTCTTAATTTTAATGCGTATGAAAGACTAGCTTGGTCACAAAAAACCGTAAAATGTTTAGCATACAGATATTGCCTGAAATGAGTTACCCCAAATACAACTCCCAACATTTCTTTTTCTACAGTTGAATAATTAATTTCAGCCCCTTTTAACTTTCTGCTTGCGTAAGCAACAGGGTGGAGTAGATTGTCTTCGCCATACTGACTCAGAACAGCACCTAAAGCATATTTTGAAGCATCTGTGCTTAAAATGAAATCTTTTTTTAAATCGGGCAATAATAAACATGGTTCGTTAATCAAACATTTTTTTAATGTATTGAAAGATTTAAGCGCTTCATCATTAAATTCAATTTTAGTATTTTCTTTGATTAGGTTTGTTAAAGGTAACGCGATTTTAGAAAAATTTGGAATAAATTTTCGATAAAAACCTACCATGCCTAAAAAGGATTGTACCTGTTTTAAATTTTTGGGAATTCTAGCACTATTTATTACATCAATATTATTTTTATCCGGGAAAACTTTACCATTTTCAACAGTGAATCCTAAATATGTTACATTTGTCTTTAAAAATTTACATTTCTTTGGTTTTAATTTAAGCCCGTGCTTGCGGAATCTATCAAAAACGATTTTTAGTTTTTTTAAGTGTTCGTCTGCATCATTTTCTGAAGCTATGATGATATCATCTAGATATACTCCAATTTGTAAAGGTCTGAGACCAGACAAGACGATTCCCATTAATCTTTGAAAGGAATTAGGTGAATTTCGCAATCCGAATGGGACGCGTAACCACTCATATAATCCATTTTCTGTTGCGAATGCTGTTTTAAAGGTATCATTAGGATTAATTTTCATTTGATAAAACCCTGCGCAGAGATCTAAAATGGTGAACAATTTGGCGCCAGAAAGGTTATCTACCAGATCGGTCATATTAGGAATCGGATGTGAGTCAGGGAGTGTTTTTAAATTTAATTTACGAAAATCAGTACATAGCCTATAAGAGCCGTCTTTTTTCTTTACTAGTACAACCGGAGCTGAATATGGGGACGTACTCTCCTTAATAACTTTATTCTCGAGTAGCTCATTTATTTGTTTTTCCATTTCGGGTTTTAGATGGTGGGGAACCTTGTAATGACGTTGCCTTACCGGTATATCGTCAGTTAAATCTACGCGATGTAAAAGGGTGTCGCACCCTGAAAGATCTTTTACGCTTTTTGCGAATATGTCTGGGTAGTTCTCTAAAAACTGTTTTAAGGTTTCCTGTTTTCCTGCTTCTAAATGATCGATTTCGATATCACCTCCCCATGCCTCAAAATCATCTCCAAGTTGTGCAGTCTCCAAGGAATTACATTGCTCTACACGTGTTTTGCTTAAACATTCGAGTATTGCGATATTACAGTTTTTATTTAAGTGTATACATTCGTCCTGGGTATTAATTACTGTTATCGGATAAACATTAGACTCAGAAAAATTATTGATGTTTCTAGCAACCCAAACACCTAGATCACTGAGTTTTTGAACATTAGAAATTAGTACCTGCTCAGTATGCTTAAAATTCTTTACCCGTGATTTTACAAATATTATCTGTTCAGATTTAGGCTTTAAAATGTACTTGTTTTGAGTGTATAATTTAATTCCTGTTTCCTTTTCGCATAGATTACATTCGACTTTATCTATTTTGCTGTTAGTCCAATTTAATTTTAAATTTTTATTCTCAATACAATTCTTATCGAAATTTAGGTTAAATTTATTTCCTGCCAAAAATGGGTTTCCTAAGACCATGTCATAGTCTGAATTTATTCGATTAGGAGTTATAAAAAAATCTTCCTTAAAAAGGTTATCATTAATTTTAAAATGTATGTTAACAAAAGAATTGATTCTGGCTGTATCACCCGTAAAATTTTGAACTAACAAGTTACATTTTCCAATTTTAAATTTACACTGCATTTCTTCCAAAATTTCCCTGGATATAACATTAAGAGATGATCCCGAGTCCAACATAGCAACGTAGTTTTTTTTATTTATTTTTAATTGAATTTTGGGCAAGGATACTATACTTTCTTTTCTCATTATGTTTAAAGATGGCACTATGAGTGGGGTAGCAACGGAAAGACGCGCCTCATCTATTCCCCCCCTTTCTCGTTTAAATTATTTGCTTTCCGTTTTTGGAAACAACGTTCCTCTAAGTGGCCATGCCTTCCACAAAAATTGCAAATTAAAGTTCTGCACGCGGGTGCAATGTGTCCTCTCTTGTTGCATCGTTTACATATTTTTATTTGACTGCCTTGCCTAAAATTTTGATGGTCAGGTTTAATTTTATTTTCCCTACCCCTTATTTGCATTTGTTTAATGTTTTCTGCCAAAATCGCTATTTGTTCTTTTAATTCTTTTATTTCTGTACTATTATCGCACGCATTTCTAGATTCGAAACTATTTACCTCCTCTGTAGTGGGCCTCGCGATTGCTAATGTTTCCTCGAAGTTTATGGCATGGTTTTTAAATTCCCTATAGTCTGTGAACCCCGCAGCTCCTATTCCTTTTAAAATTTCACCTTTAATGCCTTGTCTCGCTGCGCTGAGTAATAACTGTAGCCTGTATGATTCGAATGCCTCACCATTTTCTTCCGGAATACAGTTGTATGAAAGGCTTTCAATTCGTGAAAGAAATTGTCTAACACTCTCTACAGGTAACTGGTAAGCGGAAGTTAGCTTGCCAATACTAGTAGTCACCGAATTCTTTCTTTCAAATCTAGTTTTTAATTTTTTGACAATATCGTTAAAAGTTATGTCCCTGTCTCTTTGACTGTTTAGGTATTCTTGCGCCTCTCCTGTAATTCTCAATTTTAACGCGAATATCTTATCTTTTTCTGACCAATCGCAATGTTCTGCTATTTCGTTAAGTCTATGAACAAATTCATTTAGTGAAGAATTACCGTCGAATTTGGGAATAAAATTTAAATAATCTGCAATAAAATTTGAAGTGACTCTGACACTCGGAATAACAACGGGAGTATTGCTCGCAGCTAAAATTTCCGTGGCTTCACCTGACTCATCCATAACGATAAATTATTTAACCAACTATTCGAAAATCAACCTATCCAGTATTACAAGGACTTAAATTGCCTATTACTATAACCCATAACTATGACTATAACATAACACAAATTTCCTAATAAGACATTTAAAAACATATAATACAAATATTCATTGATATACCTCAAAAAAGTATAGTAATTACCATAAACAGAATTAAACACAATCATAGTATTACCATAATTAAAAATAATTCAGAAAACAACACTGCTACAATTTTACACTGCAAAACATACGTTCATATTGTGTACATATGTAATTTTATGTCAGTATTAACTCATTATATAACCACTTATTTTATTGGTAGTATTTATTTTAATTTAAACTTATCGCATCCTGGTCACGGCACCAGTGTTATATTTAAATTTTAACCCGCAATAGTGTTATATTAAATTTTTTTTTTTTTATTAAAATATTAGTTATAATTTAACATATATATTAAATTACCTTAAAAGACTAACCAGGAGTTGTAAATTTAAAAATCTGTTATTTTTTCAATTTCGAAGTATGGTTCATTTTTAACTACCTTTAAGTGCCTTTTGGACTTTTATCCATCAGTACTAAGCATTTAATAAAATAATACTTTAATTAGATCGTATAGTACTTAGAATAGTTTCTTAAATACGATGGTTGCGTTGTGTAATTTTTAAATTAAAAGTCATAAATATAACTAGACCTCGAAATAACTTCATCGTGATTTAAATGTCAAAATTAATAACTTCATCCATACATTTAACCTCACTAATCACTGTTCCCTAACGTGCTCGTGCAGGCCATCCACGTGACTCAAGATCTGCTAGCAATGTTAATCTGCTAATCTAAATAGCAATTTGGACTAGAATTAATTACAAGCAATGTTAATTTGCATTATTTAACGAAATATTCAGCTATTTAAAAAGATTATAAATAATCTTTGAGAAATCATGGCACTAGACTGCACGTGCACTAGCTTTGACCCTATCCAAAGAATTAGCATGAGACATAGTCAGAATTAGAGACTAATTTAACTTTTAAAAACAAATATATATTAAAACATAATTCTTGGTTACAATGCATTTGCTCTTATACAAATATAGTGTCTTCGTTAAACAATTAGAATACATTAGATATTCGAAAATTCGGTGCACCTTCTAATTAATTTAAAAAGTTATAAGAGCTTAGATTATATTAATGAACATATCAAACATTAACAATTTATAAAAATAATTGGCTGGGTTTTAAAAAAAAAAATCATCATGCACGTGGTTTAAAATTGGCGGGGTAATTAGAATTTTTAAAGTTCCTAATTTAAGTTAAAATTTTTTAACATTAACATGATTTAAATCACTTTACTAAGCAAATAAAAAAATTAGAATTTTCGTTTAATTGAAATGGTACTTATCACTTATCCGATCCATGGATGCGGGATGCCGGTTAGGCCGAAGCTTCAGCCTAAAAATTCAAAACCTAAGAATAGAAAATTTTTTAAGAGACTGACTAACGCGCTCTGCGTCGAAGATTCGAAAAAAAGGAGGGAGGAAAACCAGCGCCCTCTGGCAATCGCTGATAGGCTCGCATACCGTTACGTCACTCCTCTTCATCCATTACATCACTCCTCTTCAGCCATTTACTGCCTGTTAGGGAATAATCGTTTGCGAAGGGACTTTAAACTCATAAAGGGAAAATCGCCTACACGCGACCCAGCCACCAGCCAATTGTTACAAGACAGATTAAAAATATAAAAATAAAAATACTTTTTACAATTCAATTATATTATTGGTCTGTGATGCCTCGATTTTTTTTTTTTTTTTTTTTTATTTATTTATTTTTTTAATAAAAATTAATGTACCGATGAAAATTAATATATAACATATGTTTATTCAGAGAAAGTACGTTTTTGTGTCTAATTTCATAACTTAATTAATAGTTAGCACTAATTAATTATTATATTTGAGGTCATCCCCAGGAACCATTAAGATTGACATTTAGTTCGTGAAAATCCGATCATTAGAACGAAAGTTATTCAGGGTGATTCGTTTTTTTTTTTGCGGACTGTACTCTTTTTATTATTTTTCTACTAAATAAAGATTACTGTCAAGGCTATCTTAAGTACCAGTTAATTTTTTTTTTTCTTTAAGTTGTAACAATTTGAACTTAATGAAATAAAATTTAAGAACAATAAATTTTTCAATGAAACAAAATTTAATTATTACGTTATTTTCTTATATTATAATTGTAGGTATCAAATAGTTCAGTTCAAGCTCAGTATAATTTTTTTTGTTTCGCTGTAAGATTCGAATAAATTTCAAGAGAATTAGCTGCTATGGAAAATTTTTTATTTACACAGGACTCAGATAACGAGAAACTCAGGGAACAGAAAAATTCTCGTTAAATTAGGCGGGTCACTAAATTTGAATTCAACAATGCCTGCAGATACTCTTCAAGAAATGAAAATGTATTTATCAGAAATCGATTGCTGAGCCCGACTAAAATTCTGTTCAATACTTCGCAATCGGTAATGCCTCGAGAACCAGTAAATGTCCAAGCTTTAAGTGAATCTCTGTCTTCCAATATCCAATAGTAATTTTCTGTTTTCAAAATATTTTTTTCATTTTTCCTTCCACCAAAATGATTCCTCATGTTAAATCTGAGAAAAAGTGAAAAAAATTCTTGCTAAAGGATTTTTTTTACACTATAATAATATTTATTCTATATTTTTTAATTTAAAATCTAACGGGAAGCTGAAAAATTTTTGCTAAATCAGGTTGCTCACTAAATTTGAATACAATAATACTTGTAGATAATCTTTATTGAGAAATGAAAATATATTTAAAGATCATTTAGTCAGACAAATTTTTTTGCGTTTTATTTTCATCAAAAATACTTTTAACTAATTTCATCATAAAAAACTTTTTTTGCTCTGATAAATGTCCAAGTTCCATCTTCCTAGTCCTCCACTTAGTAATTTTTTGTTTTCAAAATTGATTTTTTTATTCCTGATATAATTTCCTCCTTACAATATTATTCCTCACGTTAAACTGAGAAAAAGTGAGTCTCACTACAATAACATTTATTACATCGTACCGAGGGCAGTGGCAGCCCACTAGTTAGAGAATTGAATTTCGCTAAGATCTACCCAGTACATGCAATATACGTGCTCAGAAAATCTATGGAATGGAATGCCCTGTGACCGGTTGAAAAGTACCATGAGAACAGGAACCAAAGAAAAATTCCTTTCAAATCAAAGTTTAAATTGAGGAAGTGGTCTCGCGAATGAGTGGCATTGCCATCGATCTGAGATTCTGCATCAAAATGTACTTTCGCTCCTGGGGTGCTCTCTTGTCAAACAAAAGGCGCACCTTATTAACTTAATTCACAAAAACCCAATGACTGGAGAGGTTGTCTTGTCCTAGTGTTATTAGAAACAGCAACACATCAAAACAAACCAAAGTCGTCGATTCCCTTGGTTAATTTTTGAAGATTGCGAACTGTGGGATCATTATAAAAGGGCTCTACTGTAGAATACTTTTTCAAGTTTCATTTTAACCACAAAAGTCAAAATTTTTGTTTGAATATTGGATGAAGGATTTACCAATGATGAATACATGTTGTAAATGAAATTAAAGAAGGAATGCTGTCAATTATTTTATCATTTGTTTAGATTATAGTGTTTAAACAAAAATTGTCTAATTTTTGTTTAAACACAGTCCACATGTCTCACAAATTTGTTTTTCAACATTCAGTTGTAGTAATTGTCGTAAAACCAGTCCTAAATCATTCCATGTGTTGTGTGTGTGCGTTGGTCATTGTTCGGAAGCAAGACTGAATTTTTTTCTCTTCTCGCTAACTCGGATTTATGGGAAACTCGAACTATCAAAATGAACTGTGCACAAAAATGTACATAAAAAATTAGTTAAAGGACAATACAATATGTTAGATGAAGTAAAAGAAATGAACATTTCAAGTATTTATTTTTTATTTTTCAAATAATTTTCAAATAAAACTCTCTCCAAAACACAGAATAGAACATAGCAAATAACTTTATACAAATTCTCTGTCTTTATACAATTTACAAAGAAATATTTCTACAATTTCTTTTTAATATTGAAAACATGAATTGGTTAGCGTAGTGCTATATGCAACATGTATATATTTATAAATTATTTTACAGGTTTAGCAGTTCACGTTATTTGAATAACATTTATCTACAGAAAGGGTGGAATTCGAAAGGCACTGAAAAAACTTTTTTAGTCACTTGTGTACATTTTAAATGCAGAAATACCATTCTCTATCACAAAATATAACAAAAATAGCTAACTATAAATAAACGTTATTAAATTTCTTTTAAAAAAAAAAGCATCACTGATTTTTCCCCCTAACTATACATAATATTTTACAAAATTGAATATTTTAGAAATATTAATAAAGTTAAAAGCTTTATATAAAAGGAAAATTTGCACAGGAGAAAGGGATATAGCATTTTGAAAAGAACATTTTTAGATACACAAAGGAACGAAAGCTCATGAAATAAGTTGAAGGAGTAGGAATAATTATATTTGTAGAAGTCAGGCAAACATCGCCAAGAGTACTAAAGCAATAGATAAGATTAGTTAGCAATAAAATGAAATTATTCAAATATTTCGCATACATGTATTCATATTTGAAATGTGAAATCTTAAATATTTGGAGACACCATATGTAAGTCAGTGTCTATTTTACATATTTAAGTAATTTTTACTAATTTTTGTAGTTAAATAACTACAAAGATAGGAACTAAATAATACACAAGAAAATTGAGTAAAAATTGAATGCTGTAGAAGTGAATTTTAATTCTAATTCAAATTACATGAAATATCACAAAAGCCAACATGTTAACATATTCAACAATGGGATTTATAAATTTAGCAGCATTTTCACTTCTGTCAAGTTTAATTTACCATAATCAAAATATTTAATATAACTCTGAGCTGAGCGGCCACTTTTATCATGACTACCTCATAGTTTAATGCTAAGGAGTATCCCACTCTTACTACTATAGGGCTGACCCCATGTTTTAAAATCATTATTTTTAGATTGCATAGACGTGATACCTAAATAGTATCGTCCATGAAGTACATTATGTAATGATGATAAATTTCAATGGGGAGTAGTAATTGGATAACACTTTCACCACACTGCTGATATTGTAAAGAATTAGCATAAGAAACACGATGGAAACTTTACTTTGTTTTCCTGGCCCTCAAAATGCCCAGATCTCAACCCTATTGAGCACTTGTGGGATGAAATTGAGAACTTATCATTCAGATACAAAACTCTTCCATCACACGGTATTATAAACTACTATGGACATACCTCAAATTACTTAACTTGTAGTGTACATATTCAAAAGAATGAAGGCTGTATTAAAGAAAAAGATAATTCAGGATACTGATTTATACGCAAGTGGCGGCAGCCCAGTGAACAAAGTACTTATATAACAAAAGATATTTTTAGATTTAAGAGTTCTTGTTTTAATGAAATAATAGCACATTGAATTGAGCTTTTATAATTTTCTTTTTTAAATGCCAGGTTTACTAAACCTAGATAACTTAAAACTATGTTATTGAATAACTAATTGTTTGACTCAAATGAAAAATATGCACATTTTATATTTCCTTTACATCCAACAAAGCGTATTGCTTAGTGGAAGTACTCTTAAATTTTTTTTAAAAAATAAATGTAAAAGTTTATAGTATAGTTTCTTTTCTTTAAAGATGCGTAAGAGTTATTTAAACAGCCTGATATGGCTGGAAGTCTATTTGAGAAAAGTTTAGTTATCTATGTTTAAAAACTGAGTCGAGGTTTAAATTTTAAAAGAGTGACTTCAAAAATAAGCATAAAATAATAATATAAAAAAAAAAGGCAATGAATGCATAAATCTCATTGAAACAAATTTTTTTTTTGGTTTCAATCATTGGCATGTAGTCATATCAGAACACAAATATTTTCAAAAGAGATAAAAAATAACAATATATAAATTAACTATAGAAAAAACATAATAATAACTTTTAAATTCATTAAAAAATGCACTTTCCTAAATAAAATTTTGCTCTGATTGACTTAGATGAATATAAAACAAATATAATACAAACATATAACTTCCTATATAACTTTTATACACATCTATGCCTTTACTTTCAGGGAAAGCAATGACGGAAAGATCTACAACCGTATTTACATAAAAATCTACATATGGGCAAAACAGAGAAAGAGTGACCTTTTCAATAAACATTTTAGATTGAATACAAAATAGTTTTAATGAATGTTTTATATATATATATATATATATAATGCATAACAAATGCATTTGTTTTATAAAGTCATAACAATAATACAAACTGCAGTCACTTTGCTTATTTTATATATAGTTTTAGCAGTTTATGATATATGTGATCATGAATTTGGGGAAATTAAAACAATTCATTTTCATTAGAAGGCAAAGATGTCAAGACATCAAGCAATATCTGAAAAAAAAAAAAAAAAAGTAAACAAAAAGTTGTTATGGAAAAGGTATACAATAATCTAATTAATATTATTATAATAATTTTAGCTTTTAACAAATAGGGATACAAAAAAGAATGCAAATACCAGTGTTTTGATAATAAGTATTTTATTTTTTTTCTGGGAAAATTTGGGAAATTTCTTTTTCCTAATGTTTTAGTTAGCTTAGGGAAATGATTTTTATGTATTAATTTTTTAAATTTAGTAAAGAATTCAGAGGGTTTCAAAAATAGCAGGTAAAAATTATTACGAACAATACTAAATTAACTCAAGAGGAACTGTTTTTTTTCTCTTGTTAAAAAAAATTTGGAATAGAAAAATTTAAAAAACGAAAAAAATATTGATTTTCTTGCTTAATTACTGTTTGTCAGGGTTGGCATCATTCAAATCACTTGATTTTTTAAAATTTATTATTAAATTTATTTATTATTTTAATTCTAATTTTTTTAGAGCATTAATATAATTTATGATATTTTTCATAAATTTATAAGTTTTCCTTTTTTTTAAAAATTATAATTTCATTAATAATGCTAGTTTTATCAATAATAATAATGAATGGGGAAATGTATGTAAATTATTATTTGAGATTCAAAATAGACTAATAAATAAAATTTTAAAAAAACTGATATGGATAAGAGTGGCTTTATTAAATAAATTCAACCATTTTAGTTGGTAACATTAAATGTTCTAGTTATAACATGTTTTTAATAATAATAAGCAAATTATTAATACACATTTTATTTGAATATTAAAAAAAAATTGAAAAAAAATTTATTAAAATAAAAAAAAAATCTTATTTTTTTCTAACACTATCTGTTAGAAGGACAGTAAAAAATCAAATTTTCCCTATCAGCGGTGGCACATTTTGTCAACATAAAATTGATTTGAACAGAAGAATGCTACAACAGTAAATCACACTATTATTTAAGTGTCATTTGATGAGTATAGTACCATCTATTGGTCAACTTTGGAACAATTTTTTCATATGCAAAACAATTTCCCAATGCTTCATGCACACTCAGATGAAATATCAGGTCATTTTGACCAATGATTGACCATTTGAAAGTTAACCTTTAATTATAATCATCTTATGTAATTTCCTTATGAGTTAAATATTTCCATTTATGATTGCTTAAAGTAAAAAAAAAAAAAGTAGTTTTTAAGTGCAACATTACATACTACAGAGCAGTTCCGCCATTTATGAATGACAAATTGGAAAACTTTAACTAGTCTTGGAATCATTTACACTTACACTAGGGGTGCACAACCAGGGGCCCGCGGGCTACATGCGGCCAGCCGACTACTGAAGTGCAGCCCGCGAGAGCTTCTAAACGCAATAAAAATTTTTTAAAAATTACACAAATTTTTAATCACACTTTTGAGCCATCACGTTTGGATACGATAAATTTTAACAAATTCTATAGTAAATGTTTGTTTAACGTGCTTTCTTTGAGATAAATTTATCGTAAATATAAATAATTTTCTTAAACAGTTATTCCCGCTTTGCAACGTGATTTCGAAAATCCCGAATTTTTTATTACAAAATTATTACGACACGCGAGTTTCAGATCGCCCATTTAAATAATCATTTTTTGGTGCAATTTATTTCTGACGATTTCATATTAATATGCATCCCCACGTACTATAAAAAATTCCTCTAATTTTATTACGACATGCAAATTTTAAATCACACATTTGACAAGGGCTATTCGAGCTGAGTTCAGCATAAATGTAAGTACTTTTTTTTTCAATTATTGCTATACTTTTCCATGTAATTTTGATGATCCCGTTATTTAACTATGATGTTATTACGACACGTGAATTTCAAATCGCACATTTAATTAATCACTTTTTGATGCGTTATTTTGGTACAATTTTATAGTAAATCCTAGTTATTTTCCCTTCATTTTTTTCAGCAACGAATATGATTTGGTCAAATGTGGTAATGAATAGTCATTTGGTCGAAAACCGGATATTCGGTAAAAAAAAGTCCATCCAATATTGTATATTCAGGGCCAAATAGCAACATTTTTTAGCAGCATAGCGACACTGACACCAAAATTTCAATGCAAAGAAAAATATTTTCTGGAAAAACGGATTCATAAATCAAAGCAAAAAAATAAGGCCTATCAAGAATGCTTTCAAAAATGCTGCGCTATTATAAAAACTCAAGATTATATACAAAAGCGAGACAGAGAAAATAAAACTATCTTAATTTTCGAAAGAAAATTTAAAGCTGAAGATCTCAGTTTCCAATTACCAAAAAAAGTAAAGAAAAAAGAATTAATTCAACAGAAATGCTTTTAAAAATTGCCACATTATAATAATAACGTCTATAAAAAAAGAATTTTAAAAAAATAAATAAAAAGCTAGATAGAAACAAAAACGTTCTTAATTTTTTAAATGAAAATCTTATACTGAAAGTCTCAATTTAAAATTTTCACATTGCCATATTTGTAGAAGAAAACAATTTCCTATAAAATAAAGTTTATTAGTAACGTTCATTAAAAAAAAAATGCTGTATCATAATAAAAATGCTATAAAAAGAAAAGTTTAAAAAAAAAAAAAAAAAAAAAAAAAACAGAAAAAACAAATTTTTCTTAGTTCCTAAAACAAAACTTTAACACTGAAAATCAGTTTTCTATGTTACTGGTTATTTATATTACATTACAGAGAAAGAGTGATAATAAATTAATAGTATGAGACGTTCCATTAAAATGCTCCATTATAATAAAAACAGGAGAAATGAAAAAAAAAATCCTCCTCAATTCTTAGAATTAAAAGTATCGAAAAAATTACGAAAAAAAAAAGCAGAAGCACAAAAACTTGTGGTTCAGTATTGAGCAATCCAGTTTTCCAAATTTCGTTTTTCCCTTTGTCTTCTAGAACAGGGGTTTCCAACTTACATGAGGTCGGGGGCCGCAATAAAAATGCAAATCAAATGGCGGGCCGCAACTTACTCAAAATTTAATGTAGGACTCTTTTATGTTTGAAGGAACATTAAATATTACATTCAGATTTTTACTAAGTTGTACAAAACAAAAGTATTAATTTACACATTGGAATATGAAGTAGATTTTTAAAAATACTTAATTGTTACTAATAATCCCTGTGGCAGAATTTTTTCTGGCTTTCTGCGACAAACCTAACTAGAACCAATATCTTTCTGCAAGATATTTTTATCGTTATAAATATATGTGTAATGAATTTATAATAATAGATGCACTTCGTGTTTATAAAAAAAAAGCCTACATGCATAGAATAAAACTGTGAAGAATTTTTTTTCTTCATTTCATATTATAAGTTTATATTTATTAATAAGTTTAAATTTGCATTATCTTCGATAATAAAGAAAAATTATAAATGTATAGATCTGCAGACAAAAATGCTTACAAGAGCATAACTAAAGATTACCTGTAATAAGATGGAACTTATAAAAATAGCTAAGAATGGACATAAAGATTAAATTTATAAAACAAGATAACTGAATTTGAAGTATCAGTTTAATTATGAACAGTATGATTTAATGTTTCATTATAGTAGTTATATCAGGTACAGAAATAAATCAGGTGAAAAAATCAATATTGAAGTTGAGTAATCAAAATAATAAAATAGGATTGACTATATCCGAATTCTAAAAGCAAAAAAATTAACGCAATCTTTGTTTCAATTTTTTAATATTGTACTGACTTATTGAAAGATTTTTTTTTAAAAAAAGAAAGTAAATAAAAAATTTTCTTGATCAGATTAAGTTCAGAGCGAAAAAAATACACAGCGCTTGTGATTTGTAACAGAAGTCGCACTGTATTGTGTACATATATAGCATTGATTCCCCACGAAGTACGCAGACGCGGATTCCGACTCAATACGCTCAAGTCTATTCAACATCTCGAAACGAAATCGTCTTCATCAGTACTGAAATATCGGTATTAGAGCCATACTCATTGGATGCGATTTTTTTCGCATGCGTATGGAAACCTGTTTGAAAGCGTTTCACCAGTAAATATTTTCCACCAATTTGGTTTTCATTCGCATGCCAAAAAATCGTAGATAGTGAGATATCTTTCAGGCTTTATTTCATTTATTGCGAGTGTTTTTTTTATATCGACGACTTAATTCAAAGGATATAGGCATTTTATCTTTAAAAAACATATATATACATATAGTTATTTTTTACCTTTGACTGCTTCTAAAATTTCTTGATTTGTTGGAGATGTTGTTTTATCCTTACTATCGACATCGCTACTAGTAAGAATTTTTGGTTCGAATCTAGAAAGTTTTTTTTTTTTATATATAATATTAGTAGCGTGAGAAGCTTATTTCCTCTTTTCCGCTCGCTTTCCAGAAAAAAAATCTCTGACATCGCTAGATGTTGTCGACTTCCATCTTATTTCTTCTTCGGAATGCCGCCTTGAAAAATGAGTTTTCAAATTTTTCTTTAATTATTGTTGACAACAAGAGCAACAAATAACATTTTCGCTAGACATGATTTTTTTTTTAAAAAGAATCTTTTTACGCATGAAATTTTCCACATAAGTGCAAAAAATATAAAACGCTTTGTTCTCATAAGAAAACACAAAGCAAATTATTGCGTCAGCGATAGAGGCCGAAGTTGGCAAATTTCCAAAAATAGCTTAATAAAGGGGAAAAAATTTCTCCCCATTTTACCCATTAATTGTTTGTGTTGGAGATTAATGGAAGATTACGAGCGCTTTCCCCTTCCGCGGTACGCTAGGAAAACAATTATTTAAAAACTATTCTGTAAGAAAAAAAATTTGCAGAACTATTATTGCTTCTGTAGAAATTATTTTTTTTGTAAAACAGCTTCTGTTTCTGCAGAATCTTTTTTGAGAACATACTATGTTTCTGTCAAACCAAAATTTTTATTTCCCAAATAAAAAAATCTTTCTGCAAAACTCAGTCGCTTTCTGCGTCAATGTCGCTGTGTCGCCGTGTTTCTGCCACGGGGCTAATAATATTTTTAAAAATATTAAATAAATAATAAAAATTCAGGCTACAATAACTTTAATGTGCACCTATGTATTAAACAATTAATGTGCAACAGATATCTAATTGTTAAGATATAAAACTTTAAAAAAGGTTGGTATTAAAACTTACATAGTACCACACGAAATGTTCAATGAGAAAATTGAGGTTTGTCTGCTGCAACCACCAGAGAATAGATATACACATTTAAAATTTACAAATGTGTGTGTAAATATTTACGTCCAAAATGAGTGGTTTCAAAAAGTTAAATCGGAGAATTTCTTCGAGAAAATTTCTGATACACACACACTGAATTATATTCACAAAATACAATTTTTTTGCACCATTGGTATGTTAAATTTCACAAAAACGAAGAAATTAGGTTTCTATTAACGAGAAAAGTATTTCAAACCCATATAGATTTTTTACGAAAATTGTCCGCAAAAAATGACAACTAAAATATTTTAGTTCGCAGGCTACGAAAACAGACTCTGCGGGCTGGATGCTGCCCCCGGGCCGCCAGTTTGAAACCCCTGTTCTAGAAGATAAATTTGCAAGCCATGTGCAGAAACATGGATTTTAAAATTTAAGAAATTTGCGTTAAAACTATTTCTTATAATGAACAATACTACAATATAGTCAAAATATGATTTTATATTAAATACTCATTACATCCCAAATTTAAATGCAATATGATTCCAACCTGTAAATTTCAATAAGTGGCAGAAAATAAGAATTTTTAAAATACTCACTGTTTGCAGTTTTGATTTAAATTTTTTGTTGTTTAAGTGATCTTTTTCGATAAAAAAAAGATAATGTTTACTATATTAAAAAATCTAATAATTAATAAAATGAAATAATAAAGTACATTATCAAATAAGTATTGAATTTTATTTTGAACTATAACAGTTTTGCTTTTATTTTAGGCTCTTATTTAAAACTTATAAATTTTCTTCAATTAAAATATTTAATTTGAATTTATATTACACCTAATTATGTACTAAATTTTTTCCTACTTTCATTCTGTGAGCATTGCAGTTTTTTTTTTATTAGAATTTATTTTTAAAATGAATTTTTGTATTGTGTGATATGATAAAAAAAAAAACATTTCTTTTCTCCAATACTTATTTATTTATTTTGATAAATCTTTAACCTTTAATTTTCTACAAATATATTACTAAGTTTATTGATAAAAAAAAATTTGAACACTAATGTTTAAATAAATATTACAACATTTGCCGTTAACATGTGCGGCCCTTCGTTTGTCAACCTGCTGCGCAAGTGGCCCTTTAGTCAAAAAGGTTGTGGCCCCTAACTTACACCAAGACTTATTTTAACTAAAATTATTAGAAGTGCTCAATATTTTTTAACTGAGTTAGATGCTTTTAAAGTCTGCAAATACAAATCTTCTAAATGCTAGACTTTGTGCTAGACTTCCATAGCTAGACTTTGCAAACCCCTGACAAGTTAAATTGCAGCGAGGTATTCTCTTATTAACCTTTCAGTTGCGGCTACCCAGAGGGAAAAATTCTCTCTTTATGGCGCGTTCTTGCAGAAATTCATACCCCACTTACTCAGTGGGAGGTAACAAATTTAACTAGTTATGAATAAAAAACGTTTTGCTGCAATTTTTATTTCATGTTCTTTGGCAGGGCTGTAGCGTGCATCATAATCGGCAGATATTTTGGCATATTTTATTAGTAATATTTAACACATGAAGAGGAAAAAGTTATATATTTTTAAACAAATTTTTCTTAACATGACAATATTTTCCTTTAATTAAAGACAAGCGTGCCATTAATAATTATTTTAAAATTTTGCTAATTCAAGAAAAAAACTTACTCATGATGTTTCTGAAAGAACATTAATTGTTACAAACGAAACAACTGCATCAAAAGATTCGTAAAAATAACGATGCTGGAAATATATCAAAAAAAAAAAAACTAGTACTACAAAAGGAATGAAAGAAATTCACCCCTCAAAACTCACTGAGTGATAATAAAAGAGAAAAATCTTTCAGCCAAATCAAATAGAAAGCAAACAGACTTTTTTTTATTAAACTTTTTTTACCCTAATTCCAGGGGATTTAATGGTGGTCATTGAATATAGGGGAAAGAGAACCACTAGTACAAATGCTGATCCAGTGGTGCAATGAGGTGAGTTTTATCAACCGTTACATATGCTGTACCAGACGCAAGCAAAAGTACATAGATGAAGTAGCATAGAAAATTACTTACTTCATATCCTATGTACTATTGATTGTTGTAACAGCTATTCCACCTTGTTGTTGAATATGGACCCTAAGTGCTTGGTTTTCATTCTTTAACTCTTCATACTGTTGTCGCAGATTATCTAAATCAATGTTGAGGCGTTCATTCTCTTTCAGCACATCAGGCAGGCGGGCACACGAGTTTCTTAACTCTTGAATGTAATCACAAGCTTTAGCAAGGATACCTCCCTTGCTCTGAGAATAAAACTACGTAGGAAAAGAAAGATTGAGGTAAGAATATGGAAGAGATAAAAATTTTGTTTGAAAAAGTGAAATATAAATTTTAAAAAAAAAACAAAAAACCACTAAATAATGTATGAAACATTTATCGGATTGATGTTATATAGTAATATATTACAAGACTGCTAATTTTTTTTTTTTTTTTTTGAATTTTAAGCTAATAGTAAAAACTAATTTTTTTAAAAAAAGACAAAATGAAAAAAAAAAAAACATTTTTTTTTTGTTGAAAATATGAGTTTTAGATTAAGCCCTTGAAAAGTCACTTTGAAAAAAATCCTATGGTTTTCAATGGAAGAAAACTCAATAGAATTGAATGGAAGAAAACTCAATGGCCATCAGGAACAAACATTTTTTTAAACTTTTAATTTTTTTTATTTAAAGACGCTTAATTTAAAACTGTTTGAGGGTACATTTATATAATTAATAAATTTCTCAATTGGTGGAGAAAAAGTTTTACATTTCAGTCGAACCTCAATCCAGCACCTTTCATTTCCAATATACAGTAATTTCCGGTAAATAGGCCGCACCGTCGTACTGGCCGCACCCGCAAAAAACACCGCTAAAAATTTAAATTTTCATCTTATAGGCCGCACCGTCGTAAAGGCCGCACTTTCGTTTTTTCGACCGATCATCGATTTTTATCAAATATCACATGCGTGAAAATACACATAAAAAATAATGATCTTTAAAACATAAACTCTATACTTAGAAAACAGTTATTGATAAATCTTTTTTTTTTTTTAACAAATTGTTTTTGGATTTTTTCTTTGTTTTTCGTTTTGTCTCTAAAATTTGATTCATATTACGAAACTGTTCTTCTAGCCGCATAAAAAAGGCGAGATGATGAATACTGAAAAGAACAAGTTTCCTTATAATTAAAAAAATCATTGTTCTAAAGAAAGATATCCAATTTTAAAAATAAAGTTTCGTATTGTTTATCATTAAAGATTTTAAATCTTTTCTAACCAGAACAGTTAAATATAGGGAAAAAAATCGTTTTAAAACTATTTCATAAGAGAACTCGTTCAGAAAAGAAAGATAAAAAAAAAAACTACGATTGCACATAATTCACAAAGAAAACATATTTCTAATAAGGCAAAATCTTGCCTCTCTAAATCTTAAGCATCAATTATTTTATCTATCATTATTTTATGTATATTTTATAATGAGTTTACAGATTATGAAAAATAACAAAATATTGAAAAAATTAATTTTTTTTATTTGAATTTTATTCTGTTGAAGTAAGTAACTTTATTTTATCTTTTAAAAGTAGAGGGGAAAAAATCTGCGTCAAAGGAAACATCTGTTTCTAAAGCAGTTTAAAATAAAGTGAAAAGTAAAAACGTCTACATTTCCAATGAACAAAATAAAGAAATGAGAAATGCAAGATGAAGAAACTGATCAATCAATCTTGACAGCTGTGCAAGTGCTCTACTCATTTGTCCCCATATTTCCCCCTCCAGTTTGATCATAAATTAGCCACACCCTTATGAAATTGAAACTACCACGTGGGATACAAAATTAATTCTATCCCTTTTGAGGATTTTTTTATTTGATATAAATCAATCTCTTTTGTTTTTTTATTAGTTGTTAACTGCTATTTTTTTTGTTTTGTTAATTGATGCTTGTTTTTTTTAAAAATCATATTTAGTTGTTAGCTTGTTTTTTTTTATCATTATTAGTTGTTAGCTTATAAAAAATATATTTTTTTATTTCTATAATATAGATAATTATTTTAATTTATGAAATTTCTTAAGATGGGACATTTTTAAATTCCCCAGATCATAATCTACGATCAAAACATCCGTAAATCTAGTGTTAATGCAACTATATTTTCATTTAAAAAAATAAGAAAAACGTTTTCAGAGTAAACATTACGAATTAGGTTCGTTATTTCGGAAAATTTTCGGTAAACATCTGTTTTTGAATAAATCCACCATGATCAAAAAACTCTCACGTGTGGCTTGAGATAAGCAAATTCTACGGATAGGCCGCATCGGCGTACAGGCCGCACATCGTGATAGACCAACTTTTAAACATGTATAGGCCGCGGCCTATTTACCGGAAATTACTGTAAATCATCTCGTTTTAAGGCGCAATCACAGATGTATAATGTTAATAATACTCATTTAGATCGTTTTTGAAACTACCCAATTTTCATGCCTATTCTTTAGAAATTTTACCATCATTTGAAAAATAAAGTTATTTCATTTTAAAGATGAAGAAATAAATGGGTGAAGAAATAAAATGCTTCAAACATCATGTTTGATGTTTTTGCATCAGTTGATAAAAATTGTATAACTT
This sequence comes from Parasteatoda lunata, assembly GCA_949128135.1. Taxonomy (NCBI): domain Eukaryota; kingdom Metazoa; phylum Arthropoda; class Arachnida; order Araneae; family Theridiidae; genus Parasteatoda; species Parasteatoda lunata. The sequence goes on from OX421978.1 coordinate 36,076,770, forward strand.
GTGATGTTGATTGTAAAAAAGGTTGAAGAAATTGAAGTATATGTGATATCAATGAAACGGAAATACAGTGCCAATACTTGCGTAGAAAAGAAAAGAGTGCGTTCAAACTTATTGGTGTTACCTGTTGAAAATAAGATAAAATAAATTTTCTTCATAAATATTTTTGCAGTAGCAGGCGCATAAATTTTTTATGCTTAATATAAATTGATTAATTCTCAAGCTTATAAATTTATAAACTTTTCATAATTTTTACCGTCATTATTTGATGTTATACATTTACCCATTTTTATCTGTCGTTTGCAATGAGAAACGCTCGCTAGATGTTCGACCGTATTACCATATTTTGCAAATTTTTTAGAAGTTAAAGTTTGATATAAAGAATGTTAACTGAAAAGTTTATCTTAAATTTCCTAAAACAAACTAAGCATAATGCAATTTCATCACATTTATGAATTCTTATGGTATAAAATTAAAAACATAAAATAACTTTACTGAAATAACTTCAAGCTCTAACACATTTAAACCAAGAGGAAGCAGGAAAGAAAAAACACTTACTTGTCCTTGTTTTGTATGATCTGAAGTACAGTCTGGGACAATCTTAGATAGTTTTACAATCCAATTATTAATTTTATCTCTTCTACGCCTTTCCACTGAAAATAGAAGAATAGTCATTATTATTCCTTATTTTTACCAGCGTCCAGTCTACTTCTAAGATTTCTTTTCAAACACTTTTACATTTGATATTTCATATAAAATTGAACTACTATTTTAAAAAAGGGGCCTACTACATGTTGATTACGCGAAATAAAATGTTATTACTAAAAAATGCAACAAATGGCAAGAAAATTTCAGTGTAGTAATTTAGGAAACATTTTTTAATCAAATTTAATGAAATTTTTATACTTACATATTAAAGTATAAAGTTATGAGCGATATTATTTTAAGAAATTAAAATATCCTCATTTTACAATAAAATAGTTAAAGAATTCAATCCTTGATGCAGACATGGACAATCCTTGAGTAATAAATGTAATAATAAAAATAGCAGCGGAAAAATAAAATTATTTATTAACTACATACATGAACATAAAAATAAATATTATGAATACATTTTGAATTATAAGTAGGCTGTAGGTAAAATTATAAGTATTGTGTAGGTTTTTTTTGCTTTTTATCCATGAATTAGATTGTCAACTCTTAAAATTACATTACATGAATATGAGTCACAATATTTGATTCTAAATCACCAGAACATGAATGATGATGTGTGACTTTCAAGTTGCGAGAATATGAATTTTGAAATGAAATTTTAAAACTGCATAAATTTTAATCGTGATGTAATTTTTAATATCGCCTGAATACAAAGCAAGACGCATGATTTCTAAATGTGAATATGAATCATGATGCTGGATTTTAAAATCGTGTAAATACGATTCGCGATATTTGATTTTTCCATCACAGTAATACATAAATACACAAAATATTTGTACATGAAATGCAATTAATGAGGGGACTAGGCAATCACACGTGTGACTCGCAAGTTGAGATAAAATTGACACATAAAAAAACGCAAATTCGAAAAAAATTAAGTATCAAGACAAAAATCCTGTGAATATTAATCACAAAAGTGCTTTGAAAATCTCTTTAATGTAAATTGCGATGTTCATTTTGTATATGTTGTTAATTCAGGGTTTATACAGAGATCAGAAGAAGAAATCCAAGGAGTCCAAAATTTTAAGGACTTGTCAAAAATTTAAAAACTTTTTGTAAAAGATAACTAGACAGTTTTTTATTTTTTTAAATTAAAAAGCAGTTATTATAAGGAAATTGCAAAAATATATATCTTACCTATTTTTTTCTAGACCTTTTGAAATAAATTCTGATTTTGTCAAACTTCATCAATAAAAATAAATAAAGTAATCTATTTTATAAATAAATACATTTTCCAGTTTCAAATATTTTAATAAATATTATTAAAGTACAGATGTTAAATATTAGCATAAAAACCTATCAATCTTATCTTTTTAAATTTGAATACATAAGAAAATCTAAGGTATTTTATACAAAAAAAAAATATCAGTAAATTATTAATTAAGTTTGCTTGTAACATGTAAAATTAAAATTATTTGCAGTTATTTTTTTCCTTCTCACTCTTGCAATTAAATTTTTTTCTTCTTTTAAAGTTTTTCTTAAACTATTCGATTTTGACAGCTAAGTCATATCATTTATTTTCCCTGCTTGGACAGCAAATTCATCAGTGGACTTAGTAAGTTCATCTATGCAATGCAATAGTCTAAGGAGTTTCTAAGCACTAATTTGGAAATCTAAGTAGTTCCAAGTACTCCTTGGAGACTTTTTTTATTTCCAAGGAGTATAAGGAGTCTGTACGCACCCTGTGTTAATCGCTCATTTTGTTATGCTGTTTCCTATATTCCATTGAATATGATTGTACAAAAAAAAAAAAAAATTAACAGCACAACTCAGCAGAAATATAACAGATATGTTCAAACCAATAATTCAAATTTCTCTTTTTCAACAAATTAAAAAGCATAGTAGTTAAAGAATAAATGAGAAATGAATAATACCTTCATTATGAGTAGCCCTACGTCTTTCATCTCTGGCTGTTCTAGCACCTTCTAATTTCGGGCTAAACTGGTGAGTTCTTGGTGCTATAGTTCGTTGACCGGTTTGTAATACATCTTGTGGTGACATCATAACATAAAAAGGACCTGGGAATGATTAAAAAGAGATTAAAATGAATGATTAAAAATAAAGGAAAGGAACAAATAGAATTTTAACATACAATTAACTACAACTAATTTTTTAATTTTTTTTTAATTGGAATGTGGAAAATTCAAATTATTTGGTTATTTCAAATAAGGATGATTCCTCATAAAAAATTTTTCGTGACACCAATGTTGAAATTTAATCAGTGATTTGAATTTTTTTTATCTTTGAAATGCAATTTTTTTAAGCATACAAAATAAGTCCGGGGAAAATAACAAAAGATTTGAAAAAGTGGTGAATCGGTATGAAAAGTATTTAACAGTAATAGCATTAAAGAATTTTTTATTATCATTATTATAATTTTTTTTTTTTTGAGTTGATATATTTTTAAAATTTTTAGTAGATTCATTCTTAGTACTTGCAACTTATACTGCTCCCATTTATCATTTTTACTGACAATTTTTTTTTCCACCCAAGAAAATAGTTTCTAGATTTTCCTAGTTAGTGTTTACAATAGCCAATAATTTTTAACAATAAATATGAGTGCATATTTGTTGAAAAAAGAGCTCTGTAAAAGAAAAATCTATTATAAATTAAAACCAACAGGAAAAAACATAGCTAGCTTGCAATCAGCATAATATCAAGCATAATGACTGATTTCAACAAATGAAGTAAGAACCAACAAAAGCGAACCCGGTTTGGTGTTCCCAATATATATTACATTTATTGGTGAATTATATATTACAAGCAAAGAAACATCAGTAACACATCAATTTCATAGGCCTTTGCATGGCAATAAATATATTTATTACTTTATTAGAATATAAAATATTTCGCATTTAGTTCTGCATAAAAAATTTTACCAAAGCTCTCCATTAAAAACAAATTATCAGAATAAAAAAAATAAAAAATAGGCTCTGCAAAAACACATTTTCTTCAGCAATTATCTCTCAGTAATAAGTAGGAGCAAAAAAGAATGTTTCAATTAAAAAGATGCTATAAATCAAAATATTAAAGCATGCACAAAAAAACTTATTAATTAACATTATGATATGAAAAAAAATTTTTATTGTGAAAATAGAGAAGAATATTTTAAAGAAAATATAGATAATTTCTATTTGGAATTTTTTATATCAACAGTAAACAATAGTAATAAGCAACAAATAGAAAGTCTTGTAAAAAGAAACAAAAATCTTATTTGCTTCATAAGTGAAACAGCAAATATGTTGAAGCTTATTCTGGATCTACCTATTTTTGATTTTAAAATTTATAATTCTGGAAGATTTTTTTTTCAAATACAATTTTCAAGCAATTTAAAACTTTTATGCATTTGAGATTTTAGGATCTGATGGAGAATTCCCCTATTTTGGAGAAATTTACCTTCTTTTATGATTCATTATGAACATTAATGACGTATTTTAGCGATAAAAAATCTGATTGACTTTAAAAAGTATTATGTTATTAATTCCTAGAATTACAATCCCTTGTCCTTTTTGTAACTTTTTTTATAATTGTAACCAATGCAATGTTGTTGTTGTAGTTCATTTTACGTCGCACTAGAGCTGCACAATGAGCCATTGGCGACGGTCTGGGAAACAACTCTGAGGATGATCCGAAGACATGGCACCCCTGCTTCTATAGCCCGACGACCTGCATGCCAGTTTAACAAGGACCAATACCGTACACCCTTGGTCCCTACACAAACTAATCAAAGTGGTCACCTACCCGCACACTGACCGCAGCCAGTAATGCTTTACTTCGGTGATCTGCTGGGAACCTTGTCTCAATGATCAGTCCACTGCAAATTTGATAAGTCTAACTTTAAAAGAAAATATACCTGATAGATTCAAGAACATATAGTGTTTAATATGTTATCACTTTTTAAATTTTAAATCAATTTTTTTTAAAAATATTTATATGAAAATTTCATATAAGAATTGTCTTTTTCTTAAAATTTGAATATACAGTCAGACCTTGATATAAGGTCAGTTTTTCAAAGTCCTGGCACACTGAATAGGAATTTTTTTTTATAGATTATCGGATATATGGTCAAGTTTTAAAAAACGTTATCGCTTATAAGGTCATTTTTATCTGAGGCGTGGGGAGCTCTATTCTAACAAAAGCCTATTTAACTTCCTTACAAGGCAATTACCCCTCTTGAGTTCTAGGAAAATGTTGCAGTCAATGAACACACCTGGACCTGGAGAGTGTCCAATTGATTCAATGGATTCTCCAATTGATAAAAATGGCTAGAGCACAAAATGTGCCGATATCGTGTTCAGTACTGAAAGAAAAAGCTCTGCAAATAGCCGCGGAAGTGGGAGAATCTAATTTTATGGCGAGCAATGGATGGATTCAGAGATTTAAAGTAAGACATGATTTAACTTTCAAGACAGTATGCGGTGAAGCTGGGGGTGTTGGCGAAACTGTTTTGAATGACTGGAAGAAATCTGTGTTAGAAGATGACATTTTGAAACCGTATACGCCACACGATGTATTCAACGTCGACGAATGTGGTCTTTTTTTCAGAGTCTTACCTGAAAAAACTGTAATGATAAATGAAAAATGTGTAAGTGGCAAAAAAAGTAAAGAAAGACTGACAGTATTTTTAGGGGCCAATATGGATGGCTCTGAAAAATTGAGACCTCTTGTTATTGGTAAATTCCAAAAGCCACCTTGCTTTAAAAAGGTGAAATCTTTACCCGTGGATTACGACGCTAACAAAAAAGCGTGGATGACCGTCACCATTTGGGAGAAAACAATATGGCGTTTAGACAGACAGTTTGTGAAGAAGAAGCGAAAAGTTGTTTTCATAGCAGACAATTGCACAGCTCATACAAACCTCCCACAGTTATCCTCAATTGAGCTTGTTTTCTTGCCTCCCAATGAGACCAGCGTTCTCCAACTATTGGATCAAGGAGTTATTCAAAACCTAAAAGTGAACTATTGTAAGCTCTTCCTGAAGGACTTAATCGCTGCCATCGACCAACAAAAGGAGTTTCACGTTACTGTCTCGGATGCCATACAAAAGTTGGAACATGGTGTCCACCACATGCAAAGCAAATTGTTTTCGTCATACCGATTTTGTGAGTTCTCTGAATATCATGGATGACGAAACCGAAGAAGACGATATTCCTCTATCTGTTCTGATGGAAGATCTGAAAAATCGTGGCCATGCCATTGAAGGGGAGGCTGAATATGGATTGATTGATGAAGAAATTGCCACCACTTCTGAAGCTACAATTTCTGAAATTGTTTTACAAGTAGTGGACAGTGAGGACAGTGACAGTGATCCTGAGACTGTAGTTGTAACCCAAGTGGAAGCCTTCAATGCAATAAATGTCATACGAAGTTTTTTTTATAAACCATGAGGGAGCTGAGGAACATTTTGAGAAATTACAAAACCTAGAAAACATTGATCAAAAAATGAAACCAAAAACGAGACAGACCTGCATAAATGATTATTTTAAATAAGGTAAGATGTAATGTATGTATGTATACTTTGAGGAAATTTGTAAACAGCTTTATTGTAAATTAAAATTTTTTAAATCTAACTTTCTTTAATTCTTTTCTAATTCTGTTAAAATTTATTGACTTTTAAATATTTAATTTATGGCCGATTGTTTTCGTTTGTAATACCATTTTTAAAAATCATAATGTGTACTATTTACGTGCTTAGTTACAAATTGCTAATGAATCGGTTAAAAGGTTACTCCGCTTATAAGGTCACTTTTGTGGTGTCCCTTAGGGTGACCTTATATCGAGGTCTGACTGTATTTACTTCTTTTTATATTATAATAGACTCTTGACAGCATTTAATATAACCCAGAACTATTAAATTACTAAATATATAAACACACCCTCTGCTCCAGGACTGGTATTTCCATTAGCTGCATTGAATGGATTTGCGATAATTGCTTGAGCAACTTGCTGTCCTCCAACCAATGCTGCAGATGTTGTAACTATTTGAGTAGCCGGAGCATCCTCACGAGAAGCATCTGCTGAAAGTTGGACAACTCGATATGTGACTGTACCTGAAATAATAATATCCAAAAATTAAAAATGCTTATCTATATTTACTTGATAAAATAAAGCATTGAGAAAAGAATCAGTATATTACCATCTGTAATTGCTGGAGGATCATCTGCATTTACTTTATCTTGGGAACTATAAAATTAATGTCATTCAGATTGGTACAATAATAAATATTTCAGAAAATTAGAAATGCACAAATTTGTAAAATTAGAGGGAGAAAAAGGTATTGTTGTCTACAGAGTGCTAACTCTGTCATAGAATAACTCATAAATTAATTAGTAACTTAATAGAAAATTATCAGTAAAAAAAATCTGATATTTATAATGCATCATTAAAAAAATAGCCACAGAAAAAAAATTAACATTAACAATTGATTTATTTTATTTATATATTTAGATATAAGATTTTACAGTCATTGACTTGGATAAAAAGTTAAATCTTGATAAACCCTATTTACACAGTTAGATTTGTTATAACTTGAATACACTTATCCTGCTCAGAAACATTAGTGAATGGCTCAGGAGGGAGTTATAAGTGAGTCAGATGTTCCATTAAAGTAAAATACTTTAATAGTTATTGATCAAGGAAAATATGTCAATTAAGAGCAAAGTCAATTTTATAAGTTGAAACTAAAAGTATTTAAGTCCTTTACTTTTCCATATTTATGTACAGGATGAAAAAAAAAAAAAAAAAAAAAATGGACTATGTTTTAAAGTAAATACTTTAATTGGAATATACCACAAATTCATTTTAGAAGATGGAATGTTTCTTTGGTCTATAAAACTTTTTCTGAAATCTAAATTGAACATCAGAGTCCATAGAGTTAATCGTTCTCAAGAATAATGAAAGGTACACTTTTCTAATGTTCGTACACATAGAAAAATGGATCAATTTGATCAACAAACTTGAATCAAACAGTTTTTTCAGTTTGGTCTTTCTTGGAGACAAGAGATAACAATAAACATCATAAGACCTTTGAAAAAGAAGGAAGAAAGAAAAAAAAAAAAAAAAAAAAAGAAAGAAAGAAAGAAAGAAGAATAATTAAAAAAATATTGGACAAGGTAAGTAACAAAATATCAAGAATATTCCATAGCAGAAATATTTGAGATAGCTTTGGGTAGCTGTGCATTTAATCCAAAGATGATCAATTTGAAAACCTGTAAACATGTTACTGGTAGAAAAACATGTTATTTTTATTTGGGACTTTCCCCAAAACATGGATATTAGAACAAAAAAATAAAGCCAATATGAAACTATGTGAAAATAAGTATATTACAATAATAAAAATTTGAAAGTTGTCAATAATTTAAAAGTAATATTAAGAGATTTTTTTTTTTTTCCTTCTTCTTCATAGATGGGGAATAATGGACTTTCTAGTGACCAGCAAATGCATTTTAATAGCTAATTTTTATATACATATTTATAATATTTTAACTTTACTCCTTATAATTCTCCTTATCTCATAAATTTTAATCTTTGGCATATAGTCTCAAATATAAGTTAAAAAGACTTATCTATCTTCCTCTTTTAGATTACATGAATGTAAGCTTTGATATGGTGCTCGACTAAATGAATGAACAGTTTTCTAGCTTTTCACTCAAACTTACCCTAAACTATCGGAACAAATAATATCAGAATGAATATTTCTATTTGTGTTCATATCTTGTATGACCTCTACAACTTCCCATCGCCCAGCATTTGCATTCTCATCTCCATTTACATCCATTGCAACTCTAAAACGAAAATTTATTATTACAATTCATTAATTTTATTTAAATATATTAAGTAAATTTTAAAAACATGCATCAGTCATTAATTTAATATGTATTATTACACTTTATTAATAATGCAGTAGACACTTCATTAATAAATTTTAAAAAAAGCATATAGAAGTAAAACTTAAATCAAACTATTTAGAGATAATAATAAAGGTAATCATTTTTAACTATCTAAAAATGTTTCTTTTCCATCAATTAGGTAATAGATAAATATTCTTATCAGATCTTTCACCAAAATAGTTTTGGTGGCAACTTAAGTTTTGGTGGTTAAGCCAAGTTTTGGTGACAACTGAATCATAGGTTGAAATGAAAGAAGGGGGAAAAAAAGCCTTAACGGGCAATTGTAAAAGCAATTGGATTTGAGAAGCCATTATTATAGTGATTGGAATTGGTCTGATCAGGAAGTGATAGTAAAATGATCACAATGAAGAACAAATCTGCCAAAGTCAAATACTCTGAGACTCTGTTGAGAGAAGACTGATGCTTAGTTTACTTAAAATAATTCCCTTGTCAGACCGATTCTGGAGTATGGCTTCCAGATTTTCCCCTGTGCTTCCAACTCTAATCTTTGTAAACTTGAAGGCGTGCAGCATAGTGCAGCTAGAATTATTATCGGTCTTAAGCATTGCTGTCTAAATGACATAGTGCTTTTTGAGAGCAACTTGCCATCAATTTCATTAGAAGAACTTATCTTTTAACAAAATATTATAATAAGCTTTACAGTTTTGGCAAGCAGCATAGAACCTCCATCTATCTTCAGAGTTATTCTGATAATCGGCATTTGAGGAAACACAGCTCATTCTCCTTTGTGAAATCTCTGGACTTGCTCTCTTCTTATATGGAGCCCCATTCTTTGAGCAACCATAGTGGAGGACTCGGACTGCATGGAATGCACTTTCACAAGGAACTCTTGACTAGTGTGACAAAAAATTCTGAGCTCCCAGACCTCGTCAGAGGCCTGGCCATGGAAACTATCCAGAATATTCCCTGTGCTTCCCTAAAAATATACACTGATGGTAGCATAGGTGAGGGAGGAATTTCCAGTAGTGGAGTGTATATTCCAACTCATATGGGTGCTATTGAATGCAAGATCAAAAATCCCAATAACAGTTCAGTTTTTAGGTCTGAGCTTATTGCTATCAGAAAGGGCTTGCTATTTGCTGCTCGGGCAGTTCATTTTCAGGACATCTCAATATTGACTGATAATCGTGTCTCAATCTAGCATATCTCTAATTGGCATGTTATCGGAGATCAGACCAGCCTTGATATTTTAGACATAATCGACAGGCTCTTATCCAACCATTCTATACACTTCCAGTGGATTCCCTCACATGTTGGGGCTCGTGGGAATGAGAGGGCCGATTTCCTGGCCAAATCCGCTGCCGAAGACACTGATCATTGTGAGAAGCTTACCTTTAGTGAAATTTATTCCTTGGCAAAAATGAAATTAAACAAGACCATAAGAACTCCTCCCAACCACTCTTGGTATTTTGCAAAAAAACTGGGAGAATCTTTCAATCTTAGACAGAGAGCCCATCAAACTGCCTTTTCACGCTTTTTGAGTGGCCACACTCTTACTTTCAACCGGGGCCAAAAAACTTATCCTGAATGCCATTGGTGCTTGACAGATATGGCCTCCCCTGCGCACATTCTGACTTGTTTGGGGTTCGGTAAAGATAAGGTCATCGGAGACTCATGTCTTTTTGGAGGTGTTCGGATTCATGGAAATCGTCTAGCCGAGATTAACAACAACTTAAAATAAACTCAGTAATTAACAGTAATAAAACTTTCTTTGTAAACAAATAAAAAAAATTAGAAGGCATACTTTTGATCAACATAAACTTGTTGCAGGAAATTTTTTTCAGTCTTGATGGAACGTGCTGCTCTAAAAATAAATAAATGAATGTTTTAATAATTATTTCACAAGTGAGAAAAAATAAATTAATGAAATTAAACTATACTTATAATATTTTATTATGCATTTTTTTATATATCACTTAATAAACAGAACTGACTCTCAAGTGTTCAGCCCTTAGCCAAAATTGAACCAAAATTTTCATTAGAAAAGCCTGTAGCTTAAAGTTTGGAATGATAATCAATGTTCAAAGGGTTGAACACTGGAGCATTAATTAAATATTATCTAATTGATAACTATTCCATTTTAAATATAATGAGCTTTTCAAAAATTAAATGGTGTGGGGTGGTTACAATTTAAAAATCTTTAGACTTGGTAAACAGTAATTAATGTAGTGGATTTGTGTGAAGAAGTGGGGAAGACATGCTCATGAAATATTTTTCTTAATATGTTACAAGCTGTATTAGCTGATAAAAAAAACATGCATTCACATCCAGAAAAAAATCACTTAAAATGGTAAATTTTATAAAATTCTAGCATTAAATATTTAGAATGTTTAGCACTATTTTCCGATATTTATTTACTTATAATTTTTAACATTTAATAGAAAAATATTGTTCAAATTATAACATATCTTTTATTAAATGAATACAATAGTAGTAATAAAAATGAGAAAGGTTTTAAAAATTTTCATGATTTAAAGATTGTAATTTAAAAATTTACAAAGATATTCATATATTATATTTATTATTATAATTAGAAATTATATATTACTGCAGGGGAAATGTTTTCTTTAAAAAGAAAATTATTATTTCATTCCCAAATATATAATATTTTATAATTTATTTAAAAATTTTTCATCATTCATTTTAAATGCAAAATTTAAATAGATAGGAATTAGTTTTTAAACTTATTATCCAAGTGTTTTAATACTTAAAAAAATTAATGAAATAGAGTTATTAATAAAAAAAATTTAATAATCAAAATTATTATTATATTTAATAATTAATATTAAATAATTAATATTAAAATAGTACTGATGACAAAGGTACAATTTAATTATAAAATTGTGTGCTGAAATATTCATTGGAATATTTATGACAATGCTCCTAATTACTGATACCCAAAAAACTTTCAGAATTCAGGGCAAATTTCTCGGAGAAGTCTAGGTTTTAAACTGCGCTTTTCAATTCTAAGAATTATGAGGTTTTTCAGTTTTCAAAGTGAATTCCCAACTCGGGTTCAGAATCATAATTGACTAATTCCATTCACCTTCAACCTGCATAATATTGATTTTAAGGTGAATATTAGTTTTCACCTTTACTTTGAAGGTGATAAGATGAATAATAATTTAAAAATGAGATATTTCTACATCTGCCTGCAATTAACTACAATTGTCAAGGTGCCAGAGGGTTTGTGTAATAAATGTTAAATTACTTGGAATGGTTTGAGTTAAGTGATAAGAACAAAGTGCGTAGCACTTAGTACAATATTAATTATTTTTTAAAAAGTAGATTTTGTCGGCTTGCAGTTATATTTTTTACTTTGAGAAGGGACCTTGATCTTTAATTAATGCTTTTCAGTAATTTGTGAAGTTAACTTGATCAACCATGACTTAAATTCATTATTATCACTAAGATAAATTACTGTTCATAGAAATTTGGATAACTAAGTCCAAGATTGTACCTAGTAACACAGTGGAAGTCTTCATTCACATCTAATGGATTTTAATTTCCTATAAGTTAAATTTTTGCTATTTCAATAATGCAACATTTATTCCTAGACCAAAGTTATGCATGATGAGCATTTGGTAAGACATGAGCAGTTAAAAGCATTTCATTTGAAATATCTAGCTTTCACCACCAGGAGTTTTCACAGCCAATAGTAGAAATTCACCACCAGGGTTGGAGCTTTGAAGTAAGAAATAGAAAGCAGAAATCAGCAATTTGCACCAATCTATTTACTTAACAAAGCAATATCAATTTGGTAAACACATCAACACAATGCAATGTCGAACACACATAATTATGTACTTAAGAGCCCGAGTGATCCCAACTTCATTATTAAAATCAATTGAACCATTTTAATTATTAGATATCTTCAGCCAGCTCATAACAGGTATATACAAACTCTATTACTTCTTTGAAACAGATCTACACTATAGAATTTAATCTTTTGCGTTTTTGGCATGATTAGGATATTGCAGTAATACGACAGATTATTCACCTTCATCCAAAATTTTAATTAATATATAAATAAAAAGATCGACTTATGTTCCAAAAATATTTTAACAGAAACAGGCACGTAACTTATCTACGAAAATATACATTTAATATCCATTACAATCAAATTTACATACAATAGAATTAAAAGTTTGTTGAGAGTATTTACTAAACTACATTTTACAGTATAGATAAGTATTTATTACTTTTTTTAAGGTTAAAAGCCATGGTAACCAGTACTTCCTGCTACGATCACCAATCATCATGAACGGTAATTTTTGTGATGGTTGCATTGGAAGTGTGATTGCTTATGCTCTGAATATTCAACTGCTCTTTAGAAAACACATTATTAATACTTACCTGGCATCTAATTCTTCATCGAGCATATCCATGTGATCAGGAGTAAATATTTTGAATTTGCCAGGAAGTAATGTGGTAGTGATCACGGGGCCAAACAACAGGTCATGTGAGTCGCAAAAATGAACATGTGACAATATGGCGCTTGCAAGTACTTACCAAGTCGAAGAGACACATTTGGCAATGAGTGAATTCTATGGAGAGAGTCTATAATATAGTTTAAGGTATCAGTGACTAAAATTTTTGCTTAGGAATAAAATTAAATGAACAAAAAGACAATTAAATAAATAATACAGAATTAGATTAGTATTTCCTTAAGCACTATATCTTCATCACCACTGCCACTTTTTTTACAGAATTTTTTTCTTTTTATAAACAAAGATTATAATAATTTTATATAGAGTCAAAACTGAATGATAATATGCATTAAAATGAGAGTCTAGCTTAGTTCAAAAATTTTGCACTCTAAGTGCCTGACTCTGCTAGCAGGTGAGGCAATTGGCTGGCTAAATGAAACACGAAATAACTTTTTTTATTTAAAAATCAAAATTCGTTGTTTAAGTCAAATACCTGGCACTTTATTCATATGATTTATGCATGTCAGCAGTGCTAAATGTTTTTCTGACGCTTTTCTTCCTGACTTTCTCAGCGTCATCTGACCGGAAATTTCTGAAATAAGGCTCTTATAAACAAGCATTGATCGTACAAAAATAGGCCGTTGAAAACTAATCAAGAAAGCAATCAGCCATAAATAAATAAACAAGAACTTTGTCTGCTCAGGAATTTTTGAAATATACTTTATTTCAATGCAGCTTATCTGTATGAAAAATGTTTATTTTTTGTAATAAGGAAATATCTGGAAATAAGTAGAATTATTTTTTTACAATTACTTAAAAATGAAGACTCAAGTGATACTTACTAGCTTTTACTTTTTATTTAGGCTAGCAACTGCAGCTAAGAGTTTGCCAAATTTTGTTATATTTCTTGCAGATGATTTAGGATATGGTGATGTTGGTTGTTTTGGAAATCATACAATTAAAACACCCAATATTGATAAATTGTCTGAAAATGGTTTAAAATTAACTCATCATTTAACTGCTGCTGCTGTCTGTACTCCTAGCCGTGCGGCTCTTCTTACCGGAAGATATCCTATTCGATCTGGTGAGTAGCACAAAGCTACGCGCAAAAGAAATTGACTTTAAAAAAATGATTAGCATGCTGCTATCCGAAGATATAAAAGCAGTCCGTTAGTTTCGATATAAAGCAGATTTTGGGAAACAGAACTGTGCCAGCCTGAAAAAATTTATTTATTTGTGGATGTTTCCGTATCGTAATATATCATGCCAACTACAATCGCCGAGGCGTCAAATGGATTTTAAGCTTGCAAATTTTCTTTACAATAAAGTAGAGATTCGCCTGGGGGTGGATACTAGTTATACCCTTCAAGTTGGTCACCTTCTGTGATGTTTTTTCTCTCGTTAGTTTCTCACTGGCCGCTTTGTTCTACTGCATATCACAATTTGGAAATCATCCCCAAACCTTGTAGTTGCATGTGAAAAGGGAATATTTCCGTATCGTGAACTGTCATGCCAACTTTATTTGCCAAGGCACCAAATGTATTTTAATTGTGCAAATTTTTGCAAAAAAGCATGTGAAAGTTTGCTGAATACTGAAATATTCCTGGTGAGAAACTAAAACAACTAAAAGGATATAAATTGTAACTACCCCTGGGCTAGACACTATTATACATATATATATATATAGTGACGAGAAATATAGTATATGAATTTACAATTATAAACATCCTTTGGTGATTATAGTTAGTACATAAAATAAAATGACTGCAATATGGATATCCCAAATCATTTAACTGTGTTGTAATAACATAAAATAAATAATAGGAATCTAATAAAAAAGCAATAATGACAAGAATTTGTTTTACTGCCTTTTCATTAAGGACATAAAAATGTTAAGTCCATGACAGATTTTAACTTTCGTCAATCTGATTTTAAATTGCTAAAAATTAGATCAGGGTTTAAAATATTGGTACTCAATCTGTCTCCAGTTATAAATTTTTTAAACTTTTTATTAAGAATAATTTCATCAATAAATTTCATTTGTACCTTTTAATTCTTTTAACCTTTTGAAATTTGCTAAAATCTTACCTGTTGAGTGCTGTTTCTTCATAGAAAAATAGTTTAAATTTTTTATGTAAGTTAGAGAACTATAATAACTGTACTGCAAATTTTATTTCTATCCTCTCCTCTCAAAAAATAAATTCAGAAACCTATATTAAAACTGCTTAACACATTGGAGTGACTAGTTTTCATCCTGGGTGGGCCTGACACATATTGTCAATTCAATTGACCATCCTTGAAATAATCTATTTCATTGATTTGAATAGTGAATTTTATTTTATCGAGAATTAGAAAAAAATTGTCGTATACATAGATATGATACTGGCATAGAGGACATGGCCCACCCTTCTAACAAAAATGACATAGCTATGCCTGCAATAGTTGAGCAATAAAGCAAACAGGTCCTCTTCATAACTAAAATTGTACTTAACAGTTACAGAATTTAAGTAAATTTGTTATGAAAATAAAATTGCTTCTAAGTTTTCTAACAAGTACAAAAGAAGAAAAAAACTTTCATTTCTTATTTCTCAACAAAGATATACAATGTTTTCATGGCAATTTTTTAATGCAATGAAATAATTTTTTATAACTGCTCTAACAGTGAGGTTTTTATTATACTTTCTAATGTAATTTTTTTATTGTAGGAATGGAGAGTACTGACAGAAACAAAGTTTTCTTCTTTATTGCAGCTAGTGGAGGACTCCCCGAGAATGAAATCACCATTGCCAAAGCATTGAAGAAAAAAGAATACAATACAGCTATTATTGGTAGAATAAAAAAAATATATATATTATTTTCATTTTAAATGTCCAAATACTGCTTTGTTTAATTCCATAACTATCTAGAGAATAAATTTGGCATTAGATAAAGACTTAATAGGTTCATGAAGGGGGGGGAAGATTTATTCTTTGAACTAAATAAAACTTAATTTTCTTTTCTCCAACATCAGGGAGTAAGTTATTTTCCCTCATGGCATACTGATTTTAGGTGGCATACTGAGGCATATCAATAGCACCAATGCAGTGAAGTTGACTTTATATTTATTTTATAACTGTCGTTGAATAGCCGACCCAATTCTGAATTTACGACTACCAATTTTCAACTCGGTAGCTTTGTAATTTTGAACCCAACCCTGAATACAAGAGAACTCCTGGATCGAGCATCAAGACTAGCCTTTGTAATTTTTAATAGAAATACTTCCACTTTTTAATAGAAATATCTTGCATTTGTGTTACATAGAGGGTAAAATCTCAAAAACCTCCCACGGTTTGTCTGAATATTGTGGTTGGTGTGAGTTGGGAGTAGAATTCATATCAACCAGCCACCATTGGGATTCGAACCTGGGTTACCTTATTGGGAGGCGAATGTTCGATCCCCTGAGCTACCGCAGCTTTTGATGATAACTTTGGAAAAAGACAGGCTCACATAACTTTCTAAAGTTTGCAAAGAAAATCTGTAGGGAGAAAGTCCATGAGAATAGGGTTGAGAGTGAGACTGTACTATATTTTACTCATGGCATCCATATTCTTCGGGCGAACACAGTAATTTGTTGTAGGGTTTGTGGAATATTTAAAAAGTATTATTAAAATTTTAACTATTTCACAAGTGGTTTGGAAAATTGAAGTGTCACAATCTGAAATTTAAGTTATCCACAACATTCAAAAAAATATATTTTATAGAAATATATTCGAGTTCTAGAATATTTTCTAGATTTGTAAGTCATAAAAAAAATTATTCAAGCTACTAATTACAAAATTCATTCTGTTGAGCAACTAATGTAAAACAATAAGCAATTTCTTTACAAGTAGTAAATTATATTCTGTAAATATCTTTTTTTTTTCTCCTTAAATCAAAAGTTTTAGAGTTTTTAACCCTCTCTAGGTGTACTATGAGCTCATTTGAAATTTACAGGTAATGATTAATAAACTGACTACACTCAATAGTCTTCACTAATTGAACAAAAGATAATGCACTCTTCAAAAATGATTTGTTCTAAACATTTTTATTATAACATCTAAGACATAAATTCACATTTAGTATGACGTTTAATAAATTTATACTAAATTTTGATATTTCTTTAATCTTATATATATATTTTTTTTTTGAATTTGTATGTAAAGAATACTGATTTTCTTATTTTCATCATCATTTCAGGCAAATGGCACCTGGGAAATGATTGTATGAAAAAAGGAGATGGCTGTCACCATCCACTAAACCATGGCTTTGATTACTTTTATGGTTTACCATTGTCCAATTTTAAAGATTTGGGAAATGATGGTGAAAGTGTCATCACAGCTTATGTACCTAATTTTTATTCCTATATATCACTCATTCCTATTTTTGGATTCACTTTATTCATATTCTTTTTTAAAAAACACACAAATTTTTCAATCTTTATCCTGCTATTGTTCACGATAACTCCAGCATTAGCTGTCACATTTTTATTAAACCTGAAAACTTTGAATGGTATTTTAATGCAGAACTTAAATGTGATAGAACAACCAGTTCAGTTACAAGGACTGACTCAGCGTTTTGTAAGAGAAGTAAAAAGTTTTCTGGAAAAGCAATCTGAAGAAGAAAATCCTTTTTTTCTTTACGTTCCATTTGTTCATGTTCATACTGCTTTATTCTGTTCTAAGGAGTTTGCAGGAAATAGTAAGCATGGACGATATGGTGACAACATTGAGGAGCTGGATTGGGCTGTTGGTGAAATAGTTCACGATTTAGAAAAATATAATATGCTGAATAACACTTTTATTTATTTTTCTTCTGACAATGGAGGACATATTGAAGAAATAGGGAGAGATGGGCAGAGAGAAGGAGGTTATAATGGTGTTCTTCGAGGTAAGGATTTGATACACTTTGAACTATATAACTGTCTGACTTTCAAAAACTGGTAGTTATACTTTTTTACATTTATCATTTAAAGTTTGCAAGAGATGTTTATTGATCTAGGAAGAAGGAAAAATTTCATATTTTTATAAGCACCTGCAATTATTAGTCAATAAACATTCAGGTGAACATTTGTTCACAGTTTAGATGCCAGTCACATTATGTAACTATAAATGAATTATTTCATCTAAAGGGAAAAAACAAAACAAAAATTGAGCATCTGAAATCAAAGCGCTTATATATATTGTTGAAAATAATTGACTAGACTATAAAATATACAAATATTTAAAATAAAGTTTATTAATTTTAATAAATCAGCAATTTGGTGAGAATTTTTATATTAAATTCAATTCTCAAGAGCTTAAAAACATTGTAGAGTTTAACTTTTGAAATATGGAAAAAAAAAATATTTGTAATTTTTATAAATAAAATTTTTTTTTTCACATTGACATTTTTCTGCCTTATCATAATCAATATAGAAAACACTGGCCAGAAATGAACAAAACTTTAACAGTTAGAAATAATTTTAATAGTTATTCCTAACTCTTAAAGTTTTGTTATTTATTGGATATGATTATTAACATATGGTAAGTGAATTTTTTTTAACAAGATGCGGGTTATTTTTATTTAATGAGGCCTCAAATTATTTTCGACACTACTTGAATTGCTTTATTTATTTAAAAGAAAATAAAGGAAAAATCTTTGGACCTTTAACTTTTAGGTGGCAAAATGATGGGTGGCATGGAAGGTGGAATTAGAGTTCCTAGTATCATTTCTTGGCCAGGTGCTATTAGAACTGGAGAAATAAGTTCTACAACATCACAAATGGATATTTTCCCCACTATTTTAGAATTAGCAGGCATATCTCTACCTAAAGATCGTTTGATAGATGGAAAATCTTTGGTTCCTATGTTAACAGACGGAGTTACTAAGAGTCCTCACAAATTTCTCTTCCATTACTGTGGGCAAACTATTCATGCTGCAACTTATATTCAACAAGAAGGTAATTTTTTTATTGTTCTTAGTTACAACATATGTCTTTCAAAATCATTAAAATTATATTACATGGTTTAAGTGTAAATAAAGAAGGGTTAACAAGTCTTAGTTTCAATCTTAGTCAATATCAGTATCAATAAATAGTTTGCATTGGTTTTGATCTGTTTTGCCATCTTCATTAATATTACTTTGCACTTCTTCAGTTTTTGCAACTATTCATCCAACCTACAACTCCACACGTTTTTACATTTTCATCAGCTGCTGCATAAACATCATATGTGATGTTTGAGACATTTTCTTTACGTGACACAAAGCCTCATTAGCACCAGTAGTTTTTCTGCTCAAACCGAAGTAAATCTAATATATTTTCAAAATTTCGGTATAATTTCTGAACTAAAGATCTGAAATCTGATAGTTTTAAAAACTATCTAAATTTGTATTTTTTAACTTTATAAGAATAGCGTTGGTGATTGAACCGTTAAAACGAGACAATACATAAGGGAAATCGAAATATGTGGGAAGTAGCAGTAAAGGTTCGTTTGTATTACATAAGATATTTCTTTCTAGCTTGCTCTTATTTTTTCTGTTTTTCTTTTTTCAATTTTGTTTTATTCATATTGTACTTCAAGAAACTGTTTAGACATAAAAAAAATAAAGTTTTAAAATTTAATTAGGATGCTAAATGTCACTAGATATTTTTTTCCTAAGTTGCTATTATAAATAAAAATTTCAATAACAATTTATTCAGCAAAAAAATACAATAAAGTTGAATGTAGGGCAAAGTTGAGAAAATAAAACAGACACTTCTACATAAAGAAATCACACTCAAATTCAAATGGGACATTTTTTATTGAACAATAATTTTTTCTTACAGAACAAAAAGTATGGAAAATACACTGGACTACACCCAAATTTATTCCTGGAACTGAACGATGTCAATATGTGTGCCATTGCTTTGGAGATCACGTTGTTCATCACCAAAATCCACTGTTGTATGACATCACAGATGATCCATCAGAGAAAATCTCATCAGAAATAAATCAGAATTACTATAAAATTCTGTTAGATACGGAAAAAGCAAAGTTAAAACATGAGAGAGAAGTTGAACATGTGCCAAGCCAGTTTAGTTTCTTGAATACTATCTGGAAACCATGGCTTCAGCCTTGTTGCAACTTTCCATATTGCAGATGCAATGAAAAAGATACTATATCGTCCCTTGTACAGTAAAAACAAAATCCAGTGTAAATTTGTACATTCCACATAAACTACCTAAAAAAGAGATAAGGGAAAGAAAGGATTTATTGCGATTACAGTTTAAAAAATATATTCTGATTAAATTATGTGTATAATTTAAAAAGTGTATTTATCTTTTTAATCAATCTTTAAAACTACTTATAAAAATTAGATGGAAAGATCAAAATCAATTAAGCATTCTGTGATATATTTTCAATAAAGTACGCAAATTAAAATAGTTGCCAATAAGAAATTTTTTATATACAATAAATTTGATGTATTTTATTTAGAGAATAAAAAACTTTTATTTTTATGTCTTTGAGTTCTTGACCAAGTAAAAGCAATGTAATTTGATTAAATCATATAGCAGAATGTTTGGGTAGTTATCAACTCCCAATTTTTTATTGTGGACATTTTAAGTACAAAATAATGAAATAGAAAAATGTTCCCAAAACAAAACATTTTTTTCTTTGTATTTGTCCTCATGGATATAGATAATTGAACTCTAGTGTTTCTAAAGTTGGCAGGCTTGGTAACTCTCAGAAGCAAACTATTTCAAAGTTATGAGTTAAGCTAATTAAGTATAACGAGAAGCAACTTTCAACCTTGCAACTAGCAACTTTCAAGAAGCAACTTTCAAGCTAATAAAAATTCAACTTTGGTTATTCTGTAAAAATGTTTTTAGGAATAATTTTAAAATCTCTAAAATTGTATGCATGTTATACACTGTATAAAGAAATTCATACAAGCCTAAAAATTTTTATGCAGTTTTTTCCTTTGTAATAATACCAATAGATTTTAAACAAATTATTTATAAGAAATGACATACAAGAACAAATCATTTTGCCAAAAATATAATGAAACAAGCATTAACTGTTCTAAGATTAGTTAACAATGATTGACACACATAATTTAGTTTAAACTATAATTTATAGTTAAAGCACTAAAAACACATAAACTGGAACTTTTTAAGATAAACATTCCTATTATCCAAGCTTCACAGAGGAGAGTAGATATTGATTTATTTATAAGGATATATGCAAAAGAAAAAACATGTTACTTGATCAAATTAAAAAGATTTTAATGATAAGGCATTTAAAATTATCCTGGAATTTTAGGTATTTCTGATACAGCAAAATATCTCTATAATATGAACATGAATAATGCAAAGAAAAGCTGTGATAAAGTTTGAGTGGTTGAAAATTACATATTGAGATGTTTGGAAGAAAATGAATGTTTGACCTCATTTGAGACATAGAAAACTAACAAAAGAATAATAGCAAATTTAAATAAAATGAATTAACAAGAAAAAGATAATGTTTAAGAAACATAAGATAAGTATGGAAATCTTCTTACCTTCCTAACCTGTCGAAAACATTGGAGGAGCCTTTTTTTTGAGACTTGACTTTAGTGAGTAATATCTTGTTTCGAGCATTTGAATTGGCAGCTTGACCTCCTAACCTGCCTTTTACACCAAGTCTGTGAGATATAGCTCCACCTATTTTAAATAAAATTATTTGTCTTAAGACATAAAAACATGTTTGGTGATAAGAGTTTAATTTAGGAATATAATTTCAAGAAATCTGACAGGTAAAAGTACCAAGATATTATTCATATACATATATTTGCTGAAATCAATTACCAACATGCAAGAAATACAGAATAAATTGAAACTTTTTATTACATTTGCACTGATTCAAGTCTTTATTTTAATAAGAATGGGTGTCATAATGTACAAAAATATTTACTCAAGACTAATATTGGACTAATTTAAAAAAAAAAAAAAAAAAACATGCCATCCCTGAAAGGTGTTGCACTGATTTTTCATAATTCAAACAAAATAGTTGCTTCAATTTTATTTTAAAAATCATTTATTTATCCGTTTTCATTTAATTTTAAAAATCCATGCTTGAGTTATCAAAAATTACTTGTTGTCAATAGCAGAATACAGAAACAACTTTTTTTACATACTTTTTAAAAAATAAAAAAAGTAACCCATAAAAAAAAAACAGCATGTACAAGAAATAATTCATTAATAAAAAGATTCCATCAATGTTTGTTTACTTGAAATGGATGGTATTTTATTTATTACCCTTTCTAAATGGGCAATCGGCTTCAAATGTGCTCTTGGACATTAAATTTGAAGATAATTTTTTAAGCATCAAAGCAAAAAATACTGCAATATTGCTTTATTCTTAAGAATTGTTGACAATGTGCCACTTGGAACTATAGCATTTTTTCTTTCCTTTTTTGAATCTTTTTCTAATCTGTCAAAAATTTGCTTCTTCACTACAACAGCAAGTATATTCAATTTTATTTGTTAGCCATTTTGCACAATAGTCTAACAAAAAATCTTACCTCCCCAAAATTTCTTTATAAATGTTTTCTAACCTTTCTAGGATTGGTATTATATAGCTTCAACCTGAGACAAAATAGGCTCACATGCTGTCACTTTTAACTCTTGTTGCAATAGTTAAGAGGATAAAAAATTCTTTATTCACCTTTTAAGCCATGCAGGATAATTTCTTTATAATAACATTTTTTACTTCCATTCATTAAATACTGTAATGATTGATTCTCATAAATAAGTTTATAACCTTTATTTACAATAAGGAAAGTTATAAATAACTTATATAAACTTATGAAATTAACAACTACATTATATCATTAATTTTTGCTAAATTATTCATCACTACGAATTAAAAATATGAAGTCAATATATCAGTGGTGCAAGTGCTGCGCCAATTGTGGAAACCTGCGCCTACAAGATCCAAAATGAAGTAGTTGGCTTAAATTGCGCCGATCTGCACCAAAAAGGATATTTTCCCCTGGGTATCGCCAAGTGACAATTTTGCAGCAACCAAGCTACTGCTATGTGGGGGGTTGCTCTGGATTCAGTGGGAAGGATTCTTGCACACTCATGTGCAACTCTGGGTCATTTTGCAAGATATTCTCAATTTCAGACTTTATTTTCTTCCTCTGAAATGGAACCGAAACTTCTCTCGAATTTTCGGGAACAAATATTTAATAGCAAAAGAAAATTTTATTTCTCTTGTTAATTTCATCGTTATTGAAGTGCCATCGTCTTCGTCAATGGCAAGCTAATGGCCTTTTTGCGCTATTTTATTTATAGATTAGTACCATGAACTTTGAATTAATTTGGGGACCATTCACTAAGTACATATTTTCATGTTGATCCTCAAAGCAGTCAAGAATCACAAAGCTTCATAACCTCAAAATTTTCATCTCCCTATTATTCATTTAATTTAATAAAGATAAGAATTGAGTTTCTTAAACGTAAATTTTTTATCTGAGGGACCATTCATTAATTGCATATTGTTTTTAAATATTCATTTTACTTTATTATTATTTTTTACTAATATATATATTTTTTTTTTACTTTTTGCATTTTATTATTGTATTTATTTCTTTAAATTTTTTAATTATCACAGATTTGTTAAATATTATGAGTGTAGCTTCAATACTCATTGTATTTGCATTTAAAAATTAATTTTTTCAATCATTTCATTAAAGAAATACTGTACTAGGTAACCAATTTTAATATTTATTTATTAGGGGCCATTCACTAATTTTAATATTTATTTATTAGGGGCCATTCATGAATTTTAATATTTATTTATTAGGGGCCATTCACTAATTTGCATTTGTAATATAAATTTATTAAAGTTTTCTTAATTTTTTATATATTTTTATAAAATCGGTATGATCAATATTAATCTTGTTAATGATTTGTTGAATATACTATTACAAATAACATTTATTTAAATTTCAAGAAAAATACACTCAATAACCTTAAATAATAGTTAAATTAATTAGAGTTTTGAATTACCTTTTACAGAATTAAATAATGAAATTATTAATTTAAAAAATAGTATGAGCCACTCAATATTAAATTTATTTAAATTGCTTTTGACAAAAGCCCTTTTTTTTAAAAATATTTTGGCTATATTAAATAAATTTTTAGGTTTTTTTCCAAACTGAGACACCATTGATTCACTTGCCGTTTGATGAAATGGTGCCTCTAGTTAAAGCATTGTTAGGGCGTTTTTTAAAGAGTTCTGCTTTTCTTAAATTGCCAGGAAAAAATTAAAAATCATTGGATGTAGAAAACGCAGAAATTTGGCAAAATTCAAATTTAATACATGTTGGACTAGATACCACAAAGGCGATGACATCCTTATCTTCTTCAAATAAAAAATCTATGTAGTTAGGTGCCAGGTCTTTTTACTTGGAATGCGCAAAAAAGTTATTAAAAGCATTGCCTCTTGAAAATAGGTTACTGTACCATCTTAAAGTGTTGCATCCTGTAATAAGAATGGAAGACATTTCTATTAAGTCAATAAGATATCTGGCAACAGTAACCCCATCCATTATAAAACCTGAAGAGACATCTCTGTTACTAGATGAATGGACAAGGATACGTGTGGAATCAGAAGGTTATTCTTCTGATTCAAATGAATATGCACCAATTGATGTGTTTTGGAAAAACTATTTTGTGAAAAGAAAGATAATTTGGGAAATGTCAAATATCCTCTTTTAACAAAGCTTTTTAAAGATGTGTTTTGTGCATACCACATGGGAATGCTGATGTTGAAAGAGGTTTCAGTGTGAACAAAAAGCTACTTGACAATAGGGCTAGTTTAAATTCGCATAGTGTTAATGGTTTGAGACAAGTTGTGTCACATATCAACAAAATAGGGGGTTTAAATAACTTTAAAGTTGACAAAGATATGATTAAAGTGGCTCGTGCAGCATTTAAAAATTATTCTGCTCGATTAGAGGTTGAGAAAAAAGAATGTGAAAACACTGAAACTGAGGAGAGCAGATTGAAAGCTGCGGAAATTCATTTGCAAAAAAAATTGAAGTTTTCTCAGGATCACTTGGCCACAGCTGAAAAAAATATTAAAGATGGGTTAAATAATAAAGACATGTCGATTATAGAAAGCGGAAAAAATCCTCTTATCTGAGGCTAAGTCGAGGATAGCAGAATGTTTAATAGTACAATAAGATGCTAAAAAGAAATTATGCTTATTTGTTAATGCAGGGACCTTCAAAAAAATGTAAAAAATAAGATATGTTATTAATGAACAAAATTAAAAATTTTTGTTATTAAATTCTTGTTTTAATTCTTTTTATTAAATATGCTCCAAATCTTTGTTTCGCTGCTTCAAAATTGCTTTTTTGTTGCACCAAAACCATGTTTTGCCACTTGCACCACTGATATATACATGTTTAGAGAGAAAATAACAAATAATGTAAATTACCAAAAAGACCCTGAGACTTTGATCCTGTTCCAAGTCTTTTTAAAGTTTGAGCTGATTCCTTTCTGGTAGCAAGAATTGAATTTATTTGGTTTATTCGAATAGTTTTAGTGATATTGATGTTTGGAAGTTTCTCTTGGCGAGGCTTTATGACAGTTCTAACACGTACATTTCCTGAAAGAGATACAAGATATCAACAACTGTGTTATAAGAAAAGTAAAATGAATTAATTATTTATTACATTATACACAAGATTTAAAACATATAAAGAGAAAATAAATCATTAACAGATAGACTAAAAGTTATTAACTGAAACTAGTAATACAAATAATTCAAAGTTCTTCAATACAATACAAGGTGCTATTATTAACTTTTAGGACTGATTTAATAACTAACGTAAATATAAAAGTGATTTACATATCGAATTTAATGCTTTGTAGTAATCTCCACCTGGTGTAATGCAGCTTGTTTCCCAGCTGTTAAAGCAGAAAAAAAAAAAAAACGTTAAGAGTCTTCATTCAATTCTTTGAAATCCTTAACTTTGTTCGTTTAGCAAATTTAGTTTAGAAATTAGAGATTTGTCTATAGTGAGGTGAATGATTCATCTTTACAACTTCCGAAACCAAAGAACTTGTACCGAAAAGAGGTTTAATGATGGTGATATTATTAAGAAAATTTCAATGCCAGAGTGAAAGATCATTCTGAACAAAGTTATTCTTGTAACTTTTGCATCTAAGTACAGAAACACATTATGGCAGGCAGATTGCTTCATAACATATTAAATGGGTATGTAAATAAAACAATTTGAACTTTCATTGAGAATTGATCAGTCATTAGTCATACAGAATTTTTCAAGGATTTTAAAGTGATATATAAACCCTTATAGTGATATATTATAGTGATATCTCACTTATATTTATAGTGATAATTATTATAACAAATAGAGTAATAGTAAAATAAATGTAAGTTATAATCAACTATTTATATGACCTTGATATTAATGACTATAAATAACCTTGAAGATATTAAGATATAAATATTTTCATACAGATAAATAATTTTTTGTAAGACAAGGCAAGTTAATCTGTCAATCTTAAGAGCAAAAGAGGAGTTTTTTTCTCTTTACAAATTTAAATAATTAATACTATAATGATATTTAATATTATTATTACTAAGAATAAATTAAACTGATAGACAAGAAAAGGTAAGAAAAACAAGTTTCAAAAATTAAAATATTAACAAAATAAAAAATTTAAATGCTTGTGAAACAAAGCCATGGAAGCAAATGTTCAGATTAAGAAATGCAATATTGAATACAGTTAATATTGGTGAAATTAAACATAAGAAAGGAAAGAAAAAAGTATTAAAATTCAGTTAGTTAAGCATTTCTGTTTATGCAAATGGATATTAATACATAACACTTTACCTTTCATTGGTGAAGTAGAAACAACTGTTCTTTTTTTACCAACAGTCATTTTTAAGACACCTTTGTAAGGAAGGGGAGTATTCCTCTTTTGCAAATCAGCATCACTAAATACTGTAGAAGTTGGGATTTCATCTGAGCTCATTTTATTAGGTCCAAGACGTTCAAAAACAGACGATGCATTTGTTTTAACTGCACTCTAATAAAAAAATTATTACACTTATAAATTTCATCAATTCCATTTAATACCTAGAAATTTTTTTAAAAATTAAAGTTTAACCAAGTAAAACTTGAATAATTTTTAAAACTGAAAATATTAATAGTGGCAAAAACTACCACAGATTAACATTGTTTTTAGAACAAATAAAAGAAGTACACCATATACTTGCCAAAATTTACATGTAGACAATCAGATATATGTTTTTAGAACAAATGAAAGAAGTACACCATATACTTGCCAAAATTTATATGTAGGCAATCAGATATACATTGATACCTCGAGATATGACTTTAATTCGTTTCGTAACCTTGCTCGTATCTCAAAGCAATTTTTCCCATTGAAATTCATTGAAATGCCATTAATCCGTTCCAGCTCCAAAAATGCTACCCATTGTTTTTGTTACGTGTTTTTGAATAAGAAGATTGTATTTATAAATTACAAATATTGTATAAAACATAATAAAAGAGAATGTAAAGCAAAAAAACTGGTTTTATAAAGTGTACATACATATTTGCATTTTGGTCACTTAAATGGAACTTACACACGACTTAAATGCTACTGTATGCTTAATTTTAGTCACTGCTTTTCTCTTCACTGGTCTTTATTTTTTTTTTAGCCGGATTCAAAAAAAAAAAAAAAAAAAAAAAAAACTGTCCAAGGAGGTTTGTTTCTTCCTCCTTTTCAGAATGCTGCAGAAATGAGTTAGGCAAGTGCCATTAAATAGCTCCGATGTATGACCAATTGCAACTTTTTCGGGGTGTTTCTTTTCCACGAACTGTGAAATTCTCTCCCCCATTCCCAAGAACTCTTTTATCTCACTTGTAGAGATAACCTCTTCCACCTTTGGCTCCTCCTCAAAACCAATTTCTCACAGAACCCCCGAATGCTGCTGCGACTCTAACTCTTGTAATTCCTCGGTCGTCAGTTCCTGAGACTGCTCCTCGACGAGCTCCTTCACGTCTCTCTCACCCATCACTAGGTACATGGATTTTCTCAGAGACACAATCTTCTCATCCACTGGCACTTCAGGTTCAAATCATTCGAAGCTACAGGCTTAAGCGACAGAACAATTTTCGGCTACAGACTCACTCAGGCCACAGCTTCTTCCATGCAGAGGTGGAGATCGTCGTTGTAACACTCAGCCAGGCCTGATCAATAATTCTGAGGGATATCACGATGTTAAAGTGATTCTTCCAGTACTCTCAAAGGGTGAGGTTTGTGTTCTTTGTCACCTCAAAGCTGCGCCGGAATTGTGCTTAGTGTACAGCTTTTTAAAATTAGAAATTACCTGCTGATCCATGGGCTGCAGGATAGGAGTGGTGTTAGGTGGTAGATAGAGAACCTTTATAAACTTGAACTCTACGAGGATGTCATGTTCGAGGTTCGGAGGGTTAGCAGGAGCATTGTCGAGGATGAGAAAGGCTTGCATGACCATTTCTTGTATCTCAAAACAAAACTTCGCTGGCTCGACAGCTCGTATCTCAAATAATTCGTATGTTAGGGCACTTGTATCTCGAGGTACCACTGTACCTATCTTTACATATTATCTTGGCAATATTTGGATACAGATTAGTAGTACTTAATTATAAATGCTTTGAAATCAAGAATTAAAAAAGTAAATGTAACTTGAAATGTTAGACGATGTGTAGACAACACAACTTAGGGTTAAAAGTTTACAATGAACACAAATTTCTAATTAATAAACTAGTAGTATAAATTTAGCGTGTAAACAATTAGAAATTTACAAAGAAATTAGGTCCATTAATGGAACCTTTACAGGATGTGAGCAATATAGTAATTGAAAATAAAATGAGAGAAAAATATAATTTTTTTTCTTCACATTGCATCTTTATGTGTAATGCATTCGAGAAAATTTGCAGAATGTGAAGTATTCTCCTCTTGCCCTCTTTTTCTTATTAAATAATGTGAGGTACTAATTTGCCAATTTTGAAAGCTACATTATTAAATGGTGAAAAATTCTGATACAATCAGAGTATGTAAATATAAAAACAAAAAAACTAATACATATTTTACTGTTTATGCCTTTTTTATTTTGACAGATTTATTTTGAGTATAATTTATAGTAAAGAAACTAGAAACAGACATATTGATACAACATGTCAGTTTCATATACCTTAATTGCATTATTTAAAATTATTAATTTAAAATGAAATGAAAAAAGAATACCATTTACACTTAGAAACTAAAACAGTTATCAAGACGAATTTAAACAAATTTATATTACTTTAGCAGTATCTGTAGAACTGCTTACAGCACTGTCACCAAGACGAGAGAAAACAGATCTTTTAGCCCCTAAAAATATTAAAAAAGATAATGAAAGCTGATATTAATCAAAGTTGTTAATATTAAGACAGAATCAGCGAAACAAACAAGTAAAAAATATAGTTTAATAAATATTTGGCTTGCAGAGATATTTAAGAGAAATTATTAGGTTTACACATTGTATCTTTCAACATCAAAAATAAACAAGTATGAAAATTTAACAAAAATTTTGTGTACCGATTTCAAAATACCCTGTAAATATTGCTACAAATGAAAAACTACAAGTTATAAGTAAAAAGTAATTCAGAAAAACTTTTTACAAAAGAATGCAATGCCTATATGTCCACTCTGAAATGCATTCCAAGAGGCTTTCAGTATTAGTTGTCCTGCAAGGGGTTCACTATTTGTTTAGTTCCACTGTAGTGTCTAACACAAAGCAAGTCATGCCATCATGTTTTAGAACTACAGGTAACATTTTACGTAATCATAGTGTCGGAGCTACTATTATGGGGCCGTTCAATGTCAATTACAGTAGAACCTTGGTTAACCAAGGTTTCTGCTCACCGAGTCGATAACAAAGTCTGTTTTTTTCTTCTTTTTTTTCTTGAATGATCTCTGAAAAAGACCACAATTACCGATGGTTTGCTGTGCAGCTTCCAAAAATTTTGCACCCTGAGAAGTCAACAGCAGCAAACAATGCTTTGTTTTCATTGGCTGTATGGCTATATTTAAGTTAAAGATTTGGAAAAATTTGTTTCAAAAAATTTCAGAGGTCAAGAGTTTTGACCAAG
Organism: Parasteatoda lunata; assembly: GCA_949128135.1. NCBI lineage: Eukaryota > Metazoa > Arthropoda > Arachnida > Araneae > Theridiidae > Parasteatoda > Parasteatoda lunata. Next base: position 36,107,002 of record OX421978.1, read on the forward strand.
AAAAAAAAAAGGTTCCTAAAGAACAAAATTGTATAAAACAAATGAAAATGTAAATTTTGTTTTATGCAAAGTTTTATCCTTTATTTGAATTTCATTCTAAAATTAGATTACTACAGTAAATGTCAAAGTTTAAAAAAAAAACAGAGGGAAGGGAATGAGGATTTTCTTACGTAAGGATGGAGGGGGTTTGTGATTTGTTTATTTTTGCTGACAAGGGCGGAGGGAGATTCCAGAATTGCTAAAAATAAATTTACTTAAAAGTGGAATAACCCTTAGAAAACATCTTCTTTCTACCTCTCCACATTGGTAGGTATTTTATTTCTGTGTCAGAGATTGCCAATTGGATGCAAGCTCAATTCTATAAAAACAGTGCTGTTGTTTTTTTACAATCACCTACTCGCTTTTAATTGCAAATAGATAAGCATGGAAAATTTGAATTCTAATGAAACTTTCAACTAAACTCTACGTTCCTTTTTGTTAGAGTTTGGTAGCATATCAATTTTTTAAGCCAATAGTTCTCTTTTTCTTGAACAATTTGTATTTTTTTCACTGACCCTTTGAAATTGTAAGTTTTTGTTAATAATCAAATCCTAAGTTATGGAATGACCATAAAAATAATTGAAAAATATTATAATTAAAAAAAAAAATTACTTTGGTTATTTAATTGATTTATTAATTAAATGATTTATTGGCTACAATTTTTCTTTACATACAGACATTACTTTGAATTTGATACTCCTTTGAAAAATAATATGCTTTATTATAATGTAATTTGGTTTAAAATTAAATTAAATTCACCTTGAAACCCAAAATCACAAGAAGTTTAGAACAGGATAAAACAAATAATAATTAAAAAAAATTATTCCTAGCAAATAAGAATACTTAAATAATTTTTATTAAGCGTTAAATTTGTATGGAGTTACATTTTATTTTAAGTATTTGGTTATTAATTAATTTTTGAAAATGTTAGAATGCTTATTAAGAAACTCAATCTCACGATTTAAACAGAAGTAAAAATTTCATACATATAATACATAGTTTCAAACTTAATTACCCAGGGGTAGCTTTTTTTGTTGCTGTAAAATCTGACGAGTTTTTTCAGTGGTTCCTGAGGGCATTTTAATTTTATAAGCTCCTTCTTCTTCAGCCGGAACTCTTCTGGCTTTCTTAACTACAGTGTCTTCTGTATTTTTCCTCTTTAAGCTAATCATATTTGGCTTCTGAGGAGGTGCTATTGAAAAGACATTGTATAACGTTTAAATTATGCTAATAAGAGGCTGTTAGAAAAAATAATCAAAATTTTTTTTTAATAACACCTTAACTTCACAAATAATAGAAAATGCACTTTACTTTGTAAACTAAGGGCCTTCAGTACCAGAATCGTAACAGCAATTTTACCTTGACTGCAGTTGAACTCAAAATTGGTACAATATAGGCCCTAAAAGAACATGCACCGAGGAACCAATAATGGGATGACTTGATTTTTTAATATTGATCCTAGAATAGCTTTTAATATGCAGCAATAACTATTATATATAGAGTTGATATTGGATGAAAAGTGGCTGTACAATATTAGGTTAAATAAACAATTCTATATAAAGCCAATATTGACACAATATTAAGTTAATTTAACAATTCTATATTGGGTCAATTTCGGAACAATATCTACGCTTTTTACTCTTATTGAGTCAAGATTAATGAATTTTGGTCCAATCAGTGCCCAAGTTATTTTGCTAATAGAGAACTTTCAAATTTCTGGGTTTTTATTAAAAGTGGGTCCCTACTTAAAAAAATACAGTTATATTTTATAAATAAACAAGTAAATATGGTTATTAATATTTTAAGTAAATATAGTTAATAAAAAAGAAATTTAATTCTCATTTTTTTACTCACTTTTGTCTAAAAAACCTATTAGAGCACTTTTTTTTAAAAATTCCTTTTAAGACTTACGCTGCTTTGCTTTCTTTGAATCCTATCAATAGTTTTTAGTGTATTTGCTACGCAATAGAATAAATGTAAGCTGAATCACTGCAATGAGATTTAAAAGATCATTGAAATTAATTTTGAAAACTATAAAATTTCTTCTGACAGTTATTTAATTTTTCCAAATTAATTTTTTGGTTAGAAAATGGAAGGAGTAAACATTAAAATATTGGATCATTACATCAGGCTAATTTACTCTTAATATAAATTACAATACATTGCAGTGTTTAAGTTGACACCCTATTTTTAAATACAAGATAGTATGTTGGGTTGTTAAGTTAACTGCTAAAAAAATGTCCAGATTATTGTAAAATCTATTTAAAAAGTGGGAAATTTCGAATTCTTGGGATGGCGGTGAAGACTATTATTTGGGGGACCCATCAGATGAGGGTGAGGTAGAATTCATTACAGAGCAGTCTTCTAATACTATTTTATTTTATAACCGCCGTTGAACAGCCGACCCAATTTTGGTTTTGCCTTGTAATTTTGAACCCAATTCAGAAGACAAGGGAACTCCTGGATCAAGTATAGGGAGAAATTTGCCTTCAGGGAGGACTTTTTGATGGAACTAACCTGAATTTGCATTACTCAGAGAGAAAAACCATGAAAACCCCCACTGTTAGCCTAACGGCAAGGGGATTCAAACCCATGATCCGCCTACCACTGAGGATACATTACATTCGCACTATGGTCGGAGCCAGATACGGAATTCGTATCGACCAGCCATTGCTGGGATCTGAACCCGGTTCACCTTATTTTCGTATATAGCGATGTATTAGTTGACCCTCTATATTTGATTAGGTGTTTGAAAAGCTTCTGTATATCGGGTGTTAAGTTGACAGCCGAAAAAATCTAAGCCTGAAAATATTTAAAACTGAAAAAATATTTTTAAAAAAAAGTTATTACCAAAATTTTGTCAAGTTATCTTTTTTCAGTTTTTGTTCTTTATAGAGAAAATGTGATTTTATTATAAAGAGAATTACATAACACATTATATGTAGATTATTATACAGAGAAAATGTGATAAGAGAAGTTTCAAAATTGCATATGACATATTAAAACCAGTTTTTATAAGACATAAATTCACAGTTATCCATATCAATCTCTTTGCTTATAATGGATTGGTGGGTCTTGATCAACTCCGATATTATAATCTAATTTTTCAACCCTCAGAATTTCATACAATTTTGGGGATTTGAAAAGAGGACTTATACAACTGAAAATATGACGATACATTTTTTAAGGAATACAAATGAGTTTTGTTTGTGCTCATTCACATCGTTGTTTTTCTGTGTAGCGAATTATGGCACAAAATCAGATGGGCTTTTTTCCCAGTAGAACACATTTTAAAACAGAATCCTTGAAGTCAATATTATGCTATTTAATTTACAAATTAATACTTCATTTTAATTTCAAAAGATTTTTACTTATTATGCAATGAAAATTAAAATAGTTTAAAAAATCAAATAAACATGGAAGTAAAAAAAACAATACTTAGTCTAGAATGAATAGGTGGTTGTACGGGTGCAAAACGCCTTGTGTAATGCCCGACCATTCTTTCAGCAACTGATAAATAAAAATAACTCAAAGATAAATGAATTAAAGAAATGAATGTCAGAAGTAAAGTAAGAAACTATATTTACCTGCTGTTTTGTTAGGAGTCGTCATTTTAGACCCACCAAACATTCTTTCTTTAGATAACTAAAAAAAAAAATTTAATTTTTAGTTTACAAAACTAATAAATTTCAATTTTAATAATTTATTTTAAAAATTTTCTACTTTTTAGGTTTATAAATTTTATCTTTTTTACATGATCTTCATGTGTTTTTTTAAAAGCATGTCTAAGTACCATAGTTGTTTTTAAATCTTATTTTTTGCACTTTAATTTGTCCAATAAATACATCAATGTAACTAAGTATACTCGTGAAAAAATGTTTTCTTTAGTATTAGTCTAGTCTTATCTTGTACTAGTTTAACATAGATTAAAGAATTTCAACAAAACAAAGAATTGCTTAGAACCAAAATCTACAAAAAAAAAATAATAATAATAAATAATAAAAAAATAATAATAACAGGGTTCCCACTCAATTTCAGAAATAAAATTCCCTGACTTTTCCAGGTATTCCAGGTAAATTTCAATGAAAATCCATACCATATTTTATCTATACTACGAAATTTTTCTATTATTTGTTATGCCAAGTATTAGATTTTTTGTGTAAAATAAATATCATTATATGAGGAAGGAAGCATTTCAGTATGTCTAAAATGTAAAATTTTTACAATAAATAATTGTAATAGATGTTAGAATTATTTAACTCAAACCTCAATAACTGAGTATTGTTACTGAAAATTTTAAGACTGGTTTTTTCCAGGAATAATGAAGGAATTTTCCAGGTTTTAGTGAGAAAATTGCAACTTTCCCTGACTATTCCCTGATTTTTGGAGTTGAAATAAAATTCCCTGACAATTCCAGGTTTTCCCTGTTCTCCCTGACCCGTGGGAACCCTGTAATAATAAATAAATAAATATTCCAATAGAGTGCATTGCAAATTAAATCTTTAATTTAATTTTAGAAACATACATATTACCCCCCCCCCTACTTTTAGAGCTTATCTCCACTATTTACAAGATCTATTACATACAAAATGAAAAAGCAATAAGCATATATTTTATAAAATAATTAGCCTTTTAAAAACTACATAACAATAGTTATACTTGGCATTTACACAGAAATAAGATTGGCAAAAAGTATTAAAAAAAAAGCAGAAATTCTACATGAGTTGCATAGGAGAATGAAATTATGTACAAAGTATAGTATGTATAAAAGAAAAATAAGTGATGTTTAATTAAACATATATTACACAAAACATTTTTATGACATTAACTCTATTAATACACATGCTAAATCTTAAGCAAAATAAAAGTATGTCTCATTTTATAACATTCAAGTTTAAAATATTTGGTTTATTGTTATATAATATGGAACACTAATGTATAAATTTTAGCACAATGTATAACACTAAAGTGAAAGATAAGTAATAGTTGCTTGAACCTAAAATTCTTTTTAGTTAAAAAAATTTTGCATGATGAATGCTGGACCCAGAGAAATTAATGCAGGACCCAGAAAGTTTTTCTTCTTCTCTTATATACAAATATATACCTTATATATAAATATATAGCTTATATATATATCAACACATTACATTATAATTACTTACGTCATTTTTCAATCTTTTTTCAGCAGTCATTTATCTTTTTTCCAGAAATTTCCACAATTTTTTTTTTAAATTTACATATAAAATGATACAACCATACATGAGTTTAGAATCAGAACAATGACATGATGACATTTTTAAATGGCAAATCGACCATATTTCCCAATAATTTTTTCAGCCATTTTCATGTGGTTGTCTATTTGATGTCTATTGATTAACGATACTCGAGTTTTGAATTAGAGTAATCACTTTTTGAAGTTCTTGAATAGTGAAAATTCCATTGTAAATCCATAACTTTTTTTGATAATTTCTTTAGTCATTTTGAAATGTATTTTTAAATCAAATATTTTTAGGCCCTTACAACATGCTTTTCTTAAATTTCGATATTTTAAAACATTATGTCACTCAAGTTTTGACTTATTAATGCTCTACAATTGTGACAAATTCACCATAAATCCATGTTTCCCAATAATTTGTTTGGCTATTTTCACATGTTTATTTTTTATTTCAATCGCTTTATTATGATATTATGAAAAATTAGTTTTAAATTAGATTATTCACTCATAGAAATTATAAAAATTAAGCAGTTACAAAAAAAATTACATTGAAAAAAATAAATTTATGGATGTTAAGGATAAGATTGTTCAGCTTTTTAGCAAATTTCAGCTTTTTGTTTGCTTTTTTGCAAAATTTATTTTCAAAAATTCTGATTTTTCAATGGAAATTCTGTTATTTTTGAAAATTTATCTGTTTTGAATAGAATATTTATTCCAATTTTCAAAGATAAATAAAAATCTTGGATATTTCAATAGGTCTCAAAAAGGTCTAATTTATAAATTTAAAGTTGGACAGCTAAAATGTAAAATTGATGAAATGTTTAGATGTTAGCAATTATTTCAAAACTCTATCTCGCATGCACTGCAACTGCTGGCGATTAAAGTTTTGAAAAAACAGCTAAAGAACAACTATTTTCAAAGCTAGTAATTGAATACATATAAAAATTTTGAAATTTAAATTTAGAAATGATTAAAAAACCAATATATAAAAGCCCAAAAAGTAAAAACAATCATAAACAAGGTACATTTACAATAGAATAGCCGTGATTCAAATGCCCCCAAAATTGATAATTTAAAATTAATGTGCCATAATATATTTAAAATATTAGATTTTAAAAAAAAAAAAAACCTATTGAAAAACATAGTGGATTTATGATGATTATGATTTTCATATAACATTAATTTTCAAATAAAAATGTTATTTCTAGTTGAAAATTTTATAATTTAACTAAAAACGAAGTTTAGTCACTTAATTCCTAGTAGAAAATTAATTTTCAATATACTTTTTCAGACAGTCTGATATGTAGCAGTTAAGTTACTAACCTAGTTAAGTTTAGTTTTACTATAAATTACATACATTTTCATAAATAAATTATTTTTATTAGTGGATTTCTGCGAAAAATTATAATTTTCAGTTAATTTATAATGCTCTTATAATAAAGTACAGTCAAAATTAAAAATTTGAAATAATTAAATATTTTTCCAATGAAGAAAAAACTTAAAAACAGTTATAAAATCTGTAAAATAGAATAAAGAAAAGCTACTTCAACAGTTGAAAAATCAGTAGGAAGACATTCTAATGCAGCTTAAAACTAAATTAATTAAACAAATAAAAGCTACAGAAAAATTAACACTCTTTAACTCCAGATGAATAAATTAATGCTCTGAGCGATATTAAAACTACTACATAATAAACAGTTTTACCTGAGTGTGAAATTCTTTAGCATATCGTAGGATAGCTATAACATCTCCCATAATTTTAATTCCCATATCATACAGGTATTCTTTGGACAAATCTAACAGCATGTCCAATTGAATTCGATTATCAGAAAATATAAGTGCATAATTTGCAGCAACATTTGCAGGCAAACCAGCTTTTGTGAAGAAGGTTATCCATTGTGATGTATCTGAAAACAAATATAATTCATAAAAAAAATTAACAATTGAAAAGTTAAGACTATAGTAAGAAACAGATAAAATTAAGTAGTTATTTACACTAAGTAGTATGCAAATAGTATAATGACTACTTTCTTTTTGATAACAGTTATACATAAAGAATATGGCAGTTTAACTAAGGGTCACTTGGCCAGAAGATGCCCTTTTAAAAAATAAAAACTTCTCTTTTTCATGCAATAGAAATGGGTAAAATAAGAATCAGTATTCCTCTCTGATAATACAGGCACATTTTAAATATAGGTATATGTATATAAATTTAAGTTTATCATAGCAATTTTGAAAAGCATCAGCATATCGAATCAGCTATGAAGTAATAAACACATTTAGAAATCAAATAGAAATAAAAACAGTTTTAATAATAAATAGAAATAAAAAAAGTTTTTTATGATAATGCAAGCGTACCTATAATTCTAGACATTTTGGTTTCCTCTTTTTTTAGCTTTAAATAAATCAGTTAAATGCAAATATATTCATGTCAGAAAGAATGTAACGCATAAATTTTATTCAAATTTCAGACTTGAAATTGTGAATTTAGCAACAAATTGCCGAAATTTGAGATCAAAATACACAAATACGAATAACTTCGACTTCTTTTATCTCTGTTGCCGAATTATGAGAAATATTTGAGAAAAAAATTAAAATCATAACGTTCAAAAGTAAATAATTGTCTTTTATAATGATAATTTAAATTTAAAAAAATGTTTCATACTGAAAAACAGCCATAATCATTCAAGTTTTATTTTAAAAAAATTTTTAAACAATGGCTAACTACTACTTCTACTTTAGATTTCGTCTGTTCATTTTGAATGATTTATTTTGAAGGAATGCTTTTTAATTAGTGTGTATTTTGATCGCTATTTCAGCTCTATCTTTCTGTATCGTCAAATTTGCGATAAAACCCAATTTTTAATGTTTTAAAGTACTAGCAAATCTGTCAAAATATGCAAACTTTTGTGTAATAAATGCTATAACTTTTGATGGTGAAATCTTTTTAACAGTTTGGATATTAGTTCCTGCCAGCTTTTATCTATTATTTCGCAATGGGATATGTAATTAAAATACCCTTTAAAATATTCTGGACTATTGTCGCACTACTTCCATCAGCTAGTTTCTTCTTTTGCGTTTGTTGGTCTCTTCTGAAAAATTTCGAAGAGACAACTAGAACTCATTGCAATGTCCAGAATTTCTTGCCTTCAATCAGTACTGCTATTGGAAGTTATAATCTACAAAAATACGTGTGGCAAGTCGGTATTGCTCTGCATTGTGCTCCTAGATTCTTAGTCGCATTAATGTACTACAATCATTTTCGAAACATTATTAATGAAGCTAAGTGGATTAATATTGTATATCTGACATATTTATTTCAGAATATTGAAATAATCTGTTTAATTAGTTTATCTTTTGTTTCGTCTACTGAAAACTTTCCTGCTCACCAGAAATTTTTTGTCATGTTTGTCTTATCTGCACTGGTATCTATGACTTTAACTTATGCTATTTTGAAGTACAGAATGCATCATTTGCTTACAAAAACTGAGAAAAAATCTGTTCGATTAAAATTACTGTTGCTGTCAGTCAATTTATTTGCTTTCAGTTTGTCTGTCTATTTCTATTTTCGACATAATTGGTATTGTGAATCTGGAATGTATACACTATTCGCATTGTCAGAATATGTTGTGGTACTTTCAAATATCTGCTATCATTTTACAGCTATTTATGATTTTTCTAATCAATATCTTATTGTTGCGACGTGCTAATGTCTATCAAATTACTGGTCCAACTTTGAACATGTACTCATGTACATGTTCATGGTGCAATTTTGAACATGTACTTAAATATCTTTAAAGTTGAACTGTTATTTATTTGATAACGTAATTTTTTTTTTATTATAGCTGTTTTAAATACCTATTATTTCTCAATAATGATAAATTATGTGATATGAATTTATGGATGTAAATTCGAACATGCAAACTAGTATATAATGATCAATTTAATATATAAATTTCATTTAGAGAATCTTGATGTAATTTAATACTAGTTAAATTTGAATGTTCACAAGAACAAAATCAACCCTTTTTGTCACAAACAAATAATTTAATGCACACGTAATATAATAGAAATAACTAAAAATAAACTTCATTTTTTGTAGTTATAAGAATTAATATTTAACATATGCATCAACCCAAAATCTGCCGAAACTATATGCCAGATCAGAAACTTTACTTTTGAATCGTGAACCGTGTAAATGGTGTGTACCGTAAATAAATGAAGTGATTAAAATTGTATATTAAATTTACATGACTCAAAGGGTAACCAGGCTATCATATATGATATGATTGCTAGATGTAAGGGGTCCATTAATTGCCTGAGATATGGATGTGAGCAAACTAGAGAATTAGATGTGACTCTTGCATGGTTATTTAAATAAAGCCCATCTAATCAAAAAATTTAAATATATTGATTTTTCAAAGTAATTAACATACATTTTTGATTAAAAAAAAATATTGTCTTCTTAAAAAAAGATTTAAGATGTTAAAAAAGGTGGAAATGTGAGCATTTAATTTATACTTCTTACTTTTTTTTTTGTATTAATTGAAATTTTCATTATCTTTCATTAACAAATTATATGCAAACATTTCATTATTATTTGATTTAAACCAGTCTTCTATATTAGTAGATATAGCTAAGTGTTTTCTTCGTAGGTCAAAGAGCTCTGGAGAGTTCAGCATGAGAGAATTAAGTGCTGTTTGTTCTGTAAGTTATTCCAGGAGAATTGACAGTTCAGTTCTCTTCTAAAAAAAAAAATTTCTACCTAGATTATTATAATAATGAAATATATTTTAGACTGGTAAAAAGGAAAGCCCTGTTTTTGCATGCGTTCTAAAAATCAGGCTCAATCAAATGGAAGCCCTGTTATTATTCCTTAACCATTTGTTCTTTTATATATTAGGACAACACTATCTGATTTCCCATGAATTGCTTGCTATTTACATATGGCAACATTTATTTATAATTATAACCATAATAAAACTTTTTCATGGGGTTTGTGAAATTTAAAACAATCATCTATTTTTAAAAATAAAAAAAAATCACATGGGAAATCCTGTTTTTTGTCATATTAAAGTTCACAATGAATATGTTCAAGCTAAAAAATTATCCGTTTAATAAAATCACAAATTCGGAGGGGGGGGGAATTTTTATATGTTTATTTTTAAAAAAAATTTTATCTTGTGTATAAATTTTTTCTTCCTTTTCAAAGTAACTATAATCATTAAGTGTTCCATTTACTTATTAAAATCTATCTTTTTTAATGCATTAATCTCAAGGTGTGATGTTTGTGTAGACAAAAGTTTAAGGACTTTAAATCTTCTTGTCTTTCAAAAGAACTTTTTCAGGATCTCAAAAATGAAAATTGTCAGTCTTCACCTTTGATAAATGATATATTTTCTAAATATTTACTTAATCCATTTGTTTAGTATTTGTAATATATTTTATTTATTTTTAAATATTTGTTTTTAGAATGTTACTATTGTAGTTTAGATTGGTGGTTGTTCCTTGTTCCTTTTATACATTGGCAAAACTGGTAGGGGTGACCTTAGCATTTTCTTGATCATTCTATAATTATTATTTGATTTCATTATTTTCAGTTTTAAATAATTAATAAAAAAAAAAACTGCTATGTATTTATATTTTATTTGGGATAGGCTAAGGGGCCATGACCCAGTCTGTACAAATTTCCTAGTTATGCCTATGCCTTTATAATCTTAATAAAGATCTTAACTTTTTTCATGTATATATATACTTTCATTCCTCGGTATAAGTAGAATTGTAAATTGGATGATATTAAATATGTCCTACATCAATAAGTTTATTTGTAATTTTTCATTGAACTACTTAAGTGCATTTAATTACTATGCATTAATGTTTTTATGCTTTTTAATGTGTTATTTTGTGTCAAGAATTGAAAATTGTGAAGTTTATAGCTTTTGGTTTTATTAAACAGAAATATTAAATATATGGCAAGCTTTTTGTCACAATTATTTATTCAAAGAATTTATTAGTTCCTATTTTCAATGAATAAAAAATGCTCTTTCAAATTTTCTTTTTTAAATATAAACTTTTCAGATTAGTAAAGTATAAAAATTTTTTAATTTATTTATATTCATAACAAATCAAGGTAGTTAAAAGAATTATATAATAAATTGTTTTGAAAAATATTTTTAATAAAGATAATTTAAATTGACAAAGAATATATTAAAAATTTTAAATCAAGTACAATATATTTTTAGCAATATTGATCGAAAAAATTATGATTATTGACTAGATGCAAGTGATGTCTAGAGATGCAATATTTAAAAAATATTTTTTAGTTTTTTTATTAATATTAATATAATTGATTGGTTTCTTGAAGAATAACTATAGAAGTGTTCAGAAGGTTTCAAGGCTTAAAAGAATGAGTTTTATAATTAAATAATTTTCTTGGACTAAAACATCAATTAAAAAAATTTATATAATAGAAGGCTTATATTAAATTTCGGATAAGATGGTTTTATATAACTACTATTATGTGAATTAAACAGTATATTTTATTATATTATAAAAAAAAATAGGGGTGCACAACCTTTTTGAGTGAAGGACCACATGCACAGCAGATTGACTAACGAAGGGCCGCATGCCAAAGTATTTAGACAGACATGACAGTAAATGCAGGTAGTAATTGTTATATAAACATCATTGTTCTAGGTGCTAAATTCTTTTTCTCAGTTAACCTTGTAATATGTTTGTTATTAATTAATACTTTAATTAATAATTAATTAAATACTTTTAAATATTTAAAATTAGAAACTGCAAAACTGATTACTTAGAAAAAAAACAGAATCAGCAAATCTGAATCAATTTATCAGAAAATAATATTTAGATAAATTGAAATAATAAAAAACCATGGGAAAATTCATGTTTTTTTATCATATTACATAATATGAAAGTCCATTTAAACATAAATTTTGAAATTAAAAAATGTGTTCATAGCATTAAATTTAAAAAAATAAGTAAATATTCTAGTTATTAAAATAAATGCAAGTTAAATACTTTGATTTAAAGAAAGTTTATAGGGTTAAAAATGATTAATATTAAAACCAAACCCCTTCAGCTGAAAATAAGATTCAACATTTAGTAGGGAATATACTTTAAAACATTTATTTTAAATTAATTAAAGAGATAGGGAAGAAAAATAAAAAATAAATTTTGAAAAAACTATTTTCCTCAATAATAATAATAAAAAAATAAAAAAAAGAACGATTATGATAATTGTTTACAACTCTTTATGACCAATACTTTTCAAACATGACACTTACTATTTACAATTAATACATTTATATATTAATAATTAATTAAAATTTACATTACTTTACAAAACTTATCTTGATTACATTTTTTAGTTAAAATTTAATGATGTACAAATCATTTTCACGCATATCTTCATAATTGATATAAAATAATCCAAGTAGGGAAGTAGGTAGAAAATGGTTTAAAAAATGTGCTAAATTTTTAAATATTGAGATAATTTTATCTACTTGGTCATGTCATGTGATAACTTTTTCGAGCTACTAAATGATAATTTAATGATTTTGTTTTAAGACTGCTCTATAGTTTTGAGCATGCCAAATTCATTCTTTCAACAGAAGCTGTTGTTGTGGGTAATATGTATTAAAGTTAGGGCAAATAACTTAAAAAGTTTTGGAATCAGTCTTAGATGGCGTTCTTTCTTTCCAGATTTTTAAATCACTTGAATATAAATAGCTGTGTTATATTTTTAAATTGCTTGAATACGAATTGCTACGTGTGATTTTTAAATTACATAAATAAAAAACGCGATGCGTGGTTTTGAAATCGCGTGAATACGAATCGAGATGCGTGGATTTTAAATTGCGAGAAGACTCACAACGTATGATTTTTAAAACGCGTGAATATGAATCGTAATATGTGGTTTTTGAATTGCGAGGAGAGTAACAACGTATGATTATTTTAAACACGAATTGCGATATGTGATTTTAAATCTCGTGAATACGAATCGCGATGGATGATTTTTAAATCTCGTTAATGTTAATACCAAACGCGATGTGCTACCCAAGTAGCACGTGATATTAGATATTATCAGAAAATCGGTAAAATCTGACAAGATACAAGAGGTCGCTGTTTGCTCAGCATCGTATAATATTAGATTCAATGCAAACTAATATTATCTAGCGTTCGCTGTAATATTATATAATATTAAATTCTATGAAAAGTAATAGTATCTAGCGTTCGCCGTAATATTGTTTTACATTAGTTTTGATGCTCTATAATATTAGATTTCGTATTTTCTGATATCTTGCATTGCTTTTTATATTTTGGAGTAAGCAAGAGGAAGATATGGATGGTAGAATAATTCGGTGATATAATTTTACTTCATTTTATGCATTGCTGTTAAGCAGTAAAACATGGAACAACAGTTTAATAATGTCTTTCCATGCATTATTTACTTTAACAACACATAAATACTAAAAAAATTATATTACCGAATTCGACTACCTACTATTTTCCTTCCTCTTACTCCAAATTATTTTGAATCCAACTGATTTTTATGAATGAAATTTTCAAATTTTATTAAGACATAATACTTAATTGATTTTTTCCCCTTTCTTTATATCAAGATTTAAGTGATAAATTTTGTATCATTTCAAGTGTTTATCTTTAATTTTAAAAATATACTTAAATTTTTTTTTAAATCAAGCTAAATTTATCATAATCTCACTTGAATTTGATAAATTAATTAATAAACAATTTAAAATAATATAATTATATTATATAATTATAATATAATTAAAATAAATCTCTTTAAATAATTTAAAAATAAATAAATTACTTACTTCCAAATATTTTTCTTCTATTGAAATTGAAAGGAGAAATACTTACGCAACTTAATTTTTTCTATACCTGAAATTGCACCTAACAGATAAACTTAAACAAAACCCAAAGACATGTGGAGATATTTTTTCCGACAGTAAAACCAGAAAAGGATTTAATATTAAAATTAGTTATTAAATTCTTATTTTTTTTAAATAAAAATGCATAGCACATCAGAAAAATTTAATAATTCTATAATTGAATTAAAGCTATGTATTAAACCAGCAATTTTATCCAAAAAATTTACATGACATTTAAATTTCAAAACCAAGTAATATTGTGTTTTATCTTATTAAATTTGCACTAATATATCATAAAATATACTAAAAATTGAATGCTAAATTTTGAGCAGCTTATCTCTTATTGATAAAAAATAATTTCCTTTTTTTTTTTGGCTTAATGACATTATACGTTTATTATTACTGAAACACAATCAATCTAAAATGTTTCTCTCTCAACTTTAAAAAATATGATTGAATTTTAATCCTTAGTTAAAAAATCTCTATAAAATTGGGTTATGTAAAAAAGTTACAATCACATTAAGAAAAACTACAAACTGTTAAATATTACTTGTAATTGTTTTGTTGACAAAATGAAGATAAAAGAAAAATGTTTACAAAGAAAATTATTACAGAAAAATTTGTGTTAAGTCAATAAATGGAAAAATAACTAAGCTAAATTCTTTATTGATTTTTTACAATTTCTTGGTTATATCACAGTGAAAAAAATGAAAAAAAAAATTAATTAATAGAGAAAAAATAAAAACTTCTTATAATATTAATATCACATCCGAATACATCACAGATCATATATCATGTTCTTTTTCCTTTTTACAAGTTATCCGAGAAAGTCAATGAATTACTGAGGTAGTTTAACTCCACCAGGGAAGATCTTTTCCTTGAATTACCCCATTCTTTGGCACAAGAGAGGACCTTGCCAAGTCTTTCTGTGAGCTCTTCACGTTTAACTTCTGGAAAGCGGAGTGACATTGTAGCTAATAAAAATAAGAGGAAAAAAGTGAACAATTTAAAAAAAAAAAAACATTTTTTATTTTTAAATAAATAATTGATATAAATTTTGCAATGAAAAATTACTTTTCATTTTACTTTGCAAATAAAAAAAACCATTTGTAACATTTTCCCCACTCGGTGATTCAATGGATTTTAATGGTGAAGATAGACTATATTCATTTCGCACTACTTCACTGATTAATAGTTTGAGATCAGGTTAAAACACGAAAATTGAAGGACAAACAGACTAGCACATTAAGGCAAGGTGACAGCAGGCAAAAGCCAGACTTAGAAGAAAGTTCTTTATAAAAAAAAAAAGTTTTGGTATTCTATTTCATTTCTGTCAATTCTCGGACACATATATTTAAATGTTTTATTCTTAATGTTGTTATAATTTGACTATTTTCCAACAATGTAATTTACAGCAGTGGAGCATGTATGGGTATTATGTTTTTTATTTTTTTATATATATCAAACATTTTAACTTAAATGTTATTTTCAAGAAGACTATTTTAATTTTTAACTATTCTCTTAAATTTATATCTATCTTTTCCTTTAGAATGTAATTATTGCTTTTTAATTTTTTTTTCTTCACAAATAAGCTCTATAGTAATTGATGATGAACTATAGTTTCAACAACTCAATGACTAAAATCCTAAGCAATTAACCTTAAATATTCATTCTCTTTTTCACCAACATAGAACAAATGCCTCTTCATTTTCCATGAAACATCCAGGTCATGAAGCTTGTTAAAATTGAAATTCATGTTATTCATAGTTTAGAAATAAAAAACGCATACCCAAAAGCACATGGAATATTTCCCTCAAGTCTTCAAGAGATTTCTTTCCCTTTCTCCCAAGTCTACTGTATTGCACAGCAACATCTTTCACAATTTTTTTTTTTAATAAGTTAGTGGTAAAGAAGGACAGATGTTTGCCATAAGATATATTTGAAAGGTAGCTAACCTAAAAAAAATAAAAGCAAAAAAATTATTATTGAAGCAAAATAGACAGAAAAATTTAAAGGAACCATGTTGAAGTCGAGCACGTAAAAAGTAAGGCTCCTATACTATGATACACTAATTCAGGGGCTCTAGTAAAAAGTAATTATTTTAATGCGCGATTCAAAACTCACGCGTGGTCATGGCTACTATGTAAAAAAAAAAAAAAATCAAAATCCCTTTATATTTACGATGAAATCGGCGTAATAAAGCGCGTCTAAAAGTGATGTAGCAAATGCGGAAGTGTCGCAATAGCGTATAAAAAATATGGGGACTTTCAAAACCTTATAAAAATGTGTAGCAATAATTGCAAAAATAACGATTAAAAAATAATTTGTTTCCCGATAAAATCGGCACAAATAAACCACGTCAAAAAATGGTTGTCTAAGTGAATCTTTACTCGCGATTCGTAATCAGGGCCCGATTTGCCTGGATGGGGCCCGGGGCAAAATTTGCTTTTGGAGCCCCCTTTGCTTCACTACTTCAGTAATGAAGAACCGAACTGAGGTATTTAAATTTTTAATCTCATTATAGTTAACAAGGAAATTGACTAGAACCTAAAATAGCTATAAAGTCCCCCCCCCCCCTCCAACGGTCAGACGAAATATCGTTCTTTCCATTTTATTGATTTTCTGACAATTCTATGTCCGTCATGCCGAATGTAGTTTTCTGATTGTTAACTTTGTCATCGTGCTTCGAAAAATTCATATCCTTGCTGATATTAGAGCGGAATTCAGCTAAATTTTCGCAATTACGATGGCCTATCACAATTACAATTAAACCAATCAGAAGCCTGTGTTTTTGTAAACATATCTCATTTTGATATATGTAAAAATATGATTGTATTCATACGATTTACGAAATATAGATTGTGTTCATTTGATAGATTAATGAAGAAGCTAACCTAAAACCGAGGAATTTTACGCTACTGATGTCTTGTTTAAAGAAAAGTTCATATTAAAGAAAGAAACATAAGACAGACTTTCTATTTGATTTGGGGGGCCCCCTGATGTATGCCCCTGCCTTAGTCAGGCTCTGTTCGTAATAATATATCGTGCTAAAATATCGACATATTAAAAACCACGCGGAAATGCGTAGTTATAACTGCCGAAAAAAGGATCAAAAGTCATTTAGATTTGAAATGAAGTTTTCGCAAATAAAACGTTTCGTAACTTTCAGAAATCGCGAATTCAGAAACTACTTGAAAATGTGTAGCAATAACCACCGAAAAGTCATTAAATTTACGATGAAATCGGCACACACGAAAAGCGTCAAAAGAGATGACTAAATTCGAACCATCGAAAAATTGCGATCAAAAAAATACATTGATGGAGATTAGGGTGCGTCAAAAACATAAATGCGCAAATTTCAAATTACCGTATTTTTTTTTCAAAAAAAAAAAGTCTAATTATTTTTTAAAATTATTTTCAGATTGCTGCAGCGGGTTGCAGGTTGTGCACCCTTATTATTAAACATATAGTTTAACTTTATAATGACTTACCTTTTAAGGCACTAAGCTGTCATTGTGAAGAAATGTTTTGCAATCATCGCCGTTCCGATCTTTCGGCTGGGGTCTTTTTCAAAGCATCGGAAATTCTGATGTACCCGCGATGAGTACGATGTTTACATATGCCGCGAGCGAAGAGAGATTCTCCCGATCCAACATCGATGTTCGCAAGCATCAGACTTTTTTAAATCTGACTATTAAGCTAAAAGTTATTCAAAGTATATACATATATTTTGCTTTTTTGCGCTCTACAATAATCTGATACAAAACCAAACGTCAAACAGTAATGTAACATCGCGATGTTTGAGTGGCGAAGCATCACGATGCTGAAATCTTAACATCACACAGTCCTACAACTGAGTAAGGAAACATTTGAGGGTAAAAAACCCAAATTCAAATGTATACTCAAAGAACTTTGTATCTTATTTTAGTAATCGTATTAATCACTCTCTCATTAGTTAGTATACCTTAGGAAATCCCATTACATTAGAAAAATGATCTTTTATTGATGTCATTAGAATAAAAGTTATTAATGTTTACTTATTATTATTATAATTTTTTTTTTATGTTAGATGCATACTTCAATCTATAGTTGTTTAAAATGTTTTCAAAAGCCAAACAAATTTTATTTTACTTACTTTTTTTCTTCACAAGACTGGAGTGGCCACATGTAAAGAAGGGAAACACATTCTGCCCTTTTTGCAATTCAGATTTTATTCTCTATTTTTCATTATAACAAGTTGGCAGTATGATTGCAATATGGTTTAGTAAATATTTTTTAAGTAAAGATTAGTTTTAACTTTAGAGAATTTTGACTGCATGCAAGTGAAAATTTCTCATTTTCTCTTGTGTTAAATCACCTCTAAAAATTAAATTATTATAAGATTTAACAAGGTTGCACTAAATCTCAAAAAAGGACAAATGTCAAAACAGTTATGGGCTCATAAGAGAGAATTTAAATTTTGTAAACAATTCTAATTAATGAGTATGGATTCTAGTTTAACAATTATTTAAGAAGTTTAAAAGCAATTATTTAAGAAAATACATTTATATTTTATAATGCAGTGTTGTACTTTTTGTGAATATTAAAACAGTTGCTCAAAACAATTCTCAGTATATTTAATATTAGGTTAAGCAGGTTTCATGTAAATAAATAAAATTGAAACTATATAAAGAGAAAATAGTTTGATAGCAAACATGGCGGGATCTGTCAATCCTGAATTCAGTTTATGGTAAAATCTATTTCTATTCTCACAAAATAGACTGTTTTTTTCTTTTTATTTTAGTTGAAACAGTTAATCACAGAACAGCGTGACCACTAACAATCAGGAAAGGAAAGAAAAAAATCTGATTTTATGAAGCTCTCTTGATTTTTTGTACTTGGAGACATAAATCTCAATATAAATTCTTAGTTAGACTTATTCTTAAAATAAAATATATTACAAAACGCTAATATGTGCCGTTAGAGTTGAAAATAATTATAAACTTTTATTACAATTGTTTCAAAACCAATTTTTGTGAAAAAAAGATATATGTGTATCCCATTTTAGATATCTCAAATATAAATTTTGTATTTCCCCCGACTCATCAAGTATATTAGTTAAATTCCCTGATATTTAGATGATTTTCCCAGAATAGGGATATGGTAAACAATGACATAGAGGTGCATGAATTTACCAGAAAAATAGTCAGTCAATCAAATAATAAAATGATCCAAAACAATTTAAAATTGGCTTAAACAGACAGAATATGAATGTGCTTTTTCGTTATTTTATAAGCAGACTTAAATATGAAAATGAATTAAAAAGATAAGTTATAAAAATTGTTAATTTATTGCCATATATACAGATACAATTCAAAATTCATTAATAAGTAATACATAACAGAACAATAGAAGTTATTTTTACAATAACATGGAATTGTATAACTATTATACACAAAAGCATATGAAACAGCTAACTAAATACTGTGCAAAATATTACATCTACAAGCATGCAACATATTTTAAACATCTGTAATGAAGAGCATAAAACAATCACATATGTTCAAACAAAACAAAGATAAAATAGCAAGTATGATACAGAAATACTCACAGTCTTATTTAAAAAGCATACCTTGGTTTTCTCCTCATCCTACACAAATGCAGAACACTTACAATTAAATTTGTGCATCTTTAGCAAATTTAAGGCAACAATACAAGATAAAAATGCTTTAGTTTGAATCATAAGATCCAGAAACAACAGCAGTAATAATTTATAATGTGCCTAAGTTTCTTTTATACAATATACATAAATATACCAAGAAGCAATACTTAAAATATATAAAATAGACTTCTATATTAGTATAATGGCAAATATTAAAAATAATTTACCTAAGCAAAATTTATTGGTTCATTTATAGAAATATACTTGCAAGTTAAATGTAAAAATTTCTTTTAATCGTCACATATGTTTTAAGCCTAAACTCAAAAGTTAGTTGTCATTTCATAGTTATTGAAATGGCTAAAAGGTTTTTGAAAAGTTAATTGTACACAACTCTACATTTTATTAGAGATCAAAAATTTATATCCTAATTTATATTTAATTTTTATTAATAATACTAACAAAGAGATAATGATTATATTATGCTAAATCAAGTTCCTTCACAGTAATTCATAAAACTATTAAGTCATTTCATTTTACGCAGTTTCAAGAAAATGACTGCCTATTTGAAAGAAAAACAGAAGAAAATCGAAATATAATGTTGGCTGTATTGTGCTTAGGTTTGGAGTTTTAAAATGAATTACAAAGTTTGTCAACAGACAGCATTGTTAACAGTAAAAACTATATAACAGAATTTTCTAATGCATGTCAGATTATTCAAACTGAAATATTTACATGGGCTTAATATTTACATGCATACTTTTAATTTATGATAACATATTCTTATGCAACAATATTTAGATTATCTGTGATATCACCATCTTAGGTAAAAAAAAAAAGTATTTTTTTTTTACAATATATGCTGTTAATTTTGTCCCAAGTGACTGTTGTTAATTTTGTAACAGTGTGACAATGTTGTCGCAAATGGTGGTTATTTTAAAAACATTGTTTCATAGTACTCCTCAGCAGAACTATCTGTTGACCAATTTTGTAAATAATTTTAAAAATTGGTTGTTATAAACTATTGGTTTCTTTAGTAGAATGTTGAAAACTTTATATTACCATCGATTTTCATTTTCCTTTGATTTTTCAAGTTGTCACTTATGAACTACCTGGTATAAAAATTTTTTTATACATACAACCATAAATTTAACTTGTTAAAATTTACAAATACACAAAACATTATTCTAATGTTGAAGATTGCAATTGATTATATTATTAAAAATCAATCTTAAGCATAGACACGCCATACATTTTATTAATAAGAATTAATTACAAATATTAAACTCTATATAAAATAAAAACAATATTAGGTACTGGTAGGTACAATATTAGTTAAGTTTAAAAAATTTATTTTGTAAAGATATAATAACAGAATATAATAAATATGTGACGGTAACATATTATATAGCTCTCACAAATATTCAATTCGTAAATGAAAATTTAAATTATAAAAGAAATGAAATTTGAGAAAGAAATGAAATTTGAGAAAGAGATGAATTTTGGGAAATGAAACTGGATAAAATGACATTGGAACAATAAAATAATTTCATAATTAATGTACATATTTATTTATTGCATGAAGCATATTTATTTATTAGAAATTATTCAAATAGACTGAAATCTCAGTTCAAATCATCAAAACAAGATTATTTTTTTCTTTATAAATTTTCAGACATAAATTCAATAAATACAAGTTTTAATTGTACCATTCATGCACTCACATAAAAATAAATTAAATTAATTAATTTTAACAAACAACTGGGAAATTATGAAAGTACATAAATCATAATACAGAACAATTGCAGACTATAAAATTTCTTAATTTATTTATAACTTCCCAGAAATGAAATACTTCAAAATTATTGCAATACACACTGAACAATCCAAAAGAACAAAAAATATCACAGTATTTTAACAGAGGTAGACACTGACAATAAATGTAATACAACTATAAATTAAATTTTAAAGATATTTAAGGACTTAAATTATTAAAGTAAGTGAGGCTTGTACACTATACTAAACATTAATACTGTAAACAAAACAGACATTAAAGAATTTTCTTGATAAAATTTTTCGAACAGTAGACAAAAGCTAGAAATTATTTTTTGATACAGCAATTAAATTAACATAAAGAAATAATAAATATAAAGAAATAGTTGTGCATACTTTTTCACTTAACTAACATCTTCAATAACTTTCAGTGTTCCATTTTCATTCAATCTTAAATTTCAAGAAATTTTCAGGACATTAAATGTAATTAAGTGACCTGAATACTCAAAAAGCACTCTAAAGGTCTTAATTTTTTACAAAGTTTTACAAGTCTTATAAATGCCTAAACTCAATATAATTTATAAAATTAGAAGAAAAATTCATAATCTTAAGCCCACATTAACATACAAAATTAAGAACATTTAATTAAAAAAAGTTGAATGCTTTGAAAATTCTTTTTTTCCAATGGCAGGCACTGAATTTGAATCTTTGCCTATGAAGATGTCAGAATTGTTGCTCATTTCGTGTGAAAATTCTAATTATTTAAAAACTGTAATCACATTTTAAATGAGCACATGAATTGGAGAACAAAATTTAATGGCATATCAGCTCGAGTCAGTTATATTATTTTAAAACAAAATCGAAACACGTAAAAACAAAATTCTACCTATATTGTACAAAATCATACATGGTTATAAATAGAGAGAAGAAAAAAAAGAATTATATTCACTGGGATACTTTGAGGTGATATAAGAAGAACTTGTTTAAAAAAGAATAATCTTCTGTTTGGTAAAATGACTAAGAAATTTTTTAAAGGAATGATATTTATGTCTAGAACTCAGGAGCATAGCGAAAATTGTAAAATCTTTTTCACTCTTAGCAAAGAGCAATTTAAATAACATTTGTTGCAGACAAAATAATAGCATTAGTAAAAGAAAAAAATAATCAGATGTAAGGAAAAATATCAGTATAAATTTTTCTCCAACTGGTCCTATTCAAAAATATAAATAAGTTTATGAAAATTTAGGCAAAGATGCAAATGCAACTATTGTTCAAGACTTTTCCATATTTGCTAAATGGTTTTTGTTGCTACAGGAAAATATAAGCCATTGTAATAAAAGATGTAGCAAACTTTATTATATTCATAATTTAGAGTAGTTTATTAAATAAAACACAAAGCTATACTTTGAACAACTTAAACTTTAAAATTACCATCCTAATGATATCATATCGAAAGAGTCCTCATATCAATTAACTTTTTAAGCTTAAAAATGAAAAAGCATTCATATTATAAATAATGCACAAATACATTGAAGCTCATAACACATGACAATATGTAAAGTACAAACATTTGGCACATTAAAAAAATGTTAAAAGCTCGACAGTAAGAAGGCACATGCAAAAGAGAAAATCACTATCATAGGTCTAATACTTGTCTTAAATTAACAGAGAAATTAAAAATAAAAATTACTGTGAGGCAATGAACATAAATGAAATACATTTTTTTAATGATATAGACAAGAAAATTAAAATAAATTACAATAAAGATGTAAAACTTAGAATAGAAAACTTAAAATAAAACCATATCTGAAATAATTTCTAGCTATTGAGAACTTGACATAAATACAATAAGAAATAAGTAAATAAATTTGATTTTATCAATAAATAGTACAAAACAGAACTTTTTATCCATGAACCAGAAAATTAGAAAGATTTTTAGACTAGTTGTGGAGTAGAAAACATAGCAATCTATAATTGGGAAATTTCACAATCCAAAGCTTTTACAATCAGATTGTTGGAATAGGTTTTAAGATAAAATCTACTATTTTGTAGATCTTAAACTGTTTTCTGTTTTGTTCATATACTTTCAGTTAGTTAAACAGCATTGTAAAACTAAAAGATGTGATACTTACATGTTTTACAAAATGTTGTTTTCAGATTAAGAAACACATGTAATAATTTTTTATTTATAATTGAGTAGTATTTAGCTTTGACAGAATCTTAAGATAAAATTAAACTTCACAATGCATTAGCAATCATACATCAAAGCAACAGGACTTACATATTTATAAGTTGCAAACAAATGGTGATGATTTAAGATTGCCCAATCTCTAAACAATTTCTTTAGTTTTTACAGGATAAAATTAATCTTACATATGCTTTCATCTGCCAGTAGTTAAATAGATTAACTAGCAGACAAATGGATAATTGTAGATTAATAAACAATTAATTTAATCATATGATTTGTTTTATAACTAATTTTTATTAAGAAAAACTGTTCAACTGCTATGCTTTAACAATCCAGATAATCAATTATGCGGACAGAGATTGGTCAAAAAATTCAGGATAATTGGTTCTCTACTGTACTATAAACAGGGTGACCACAAATACTCTCTGATTTTTCTGAATTTTCGCGATTTTTGTAATAAGTGATATAAAGTTTATTATTAATTTTTAAGAGCTGTTTTATATTTAAACTTATAACACATTACAAAATACTTATACATTGCCTTAGGATTGAAAATAAATACTTAAAAATATTATTATTATTACAAGATTATTATTATTACTAAATTAATTTTTTTTTTTGGAAAAAATATCGGACTTTAGGTGCCTAAAAACATAAATTTATTCATTTTCTCTGATGATTTAAGAATTTTAGTTAAATTCCCTAACATTTCCCTGGTTTTGCCAGAATGATAAAATTCTTTGTTTTCCTTTATTTCTCTTGTTTTGTGGCCACCCCGTATAAAGGCAATGAATATTAGTACAATGTGTCTCACCTCAACTTAAGAAAATTGTAAATGGCAGGAAGAGAAACAATATAGCATAACAATTCGATAAATTACACCTCTGTTAGTTCAGTGTGTTTTGTTCTTTCATAAAAATAAAATTGGATTTTACATAGACCAGATGCAAATAATTATTACATATTGACAACAAAAAAGTTTTGTGGCAGGGCTGTTTTTGGCTCAACACCAGGCTCAGGATCTCGCCCATTTTCAAGAATTGAGGCTAGCACTAAAATTCAAAGAGAAACATCCAACATTTTCAGAAAAGTAGTAAAATATAGTACTATTTAATATATTCAGAAATTTCAGCTAGCAAAAATAATTTTGCAAGCTGAGTAAAAGTACTTTTCATGAGAAATAAATGGTAATACTTACTGAAAATAACCTGTTATTCGATTAGATTTCTTTATGGGATGTTATCATTTCTTATTATTATAAAGTTAGGCTAAATCTCATGTTTAATTTAAAATTCTTTAAAAATGCTATTCAGTGTTGCTTATTTTATCTTACTTTCAGTAAAGCATTATTTTAAATCATTTAATCAGTATTATAAATTAGTATATATCCAAAAAAATATAGCACATCTTATCTTTTAAAATGATCACTCGACTTAGATCTTTTAAGTACATTAGATGGACAATTTTGGTTTCAATTCTTTGTTGAATAATTGCTGAATCTATAACGAAACCTATTTCTTAATATATCATAACCAATCATCTTTTATGCACTATATCTTTTAATGGGAGATTTATATTAATTTAAATGAGAACCCAGAAATTAAACCCACAGCTTCCAGAGTCTGGCAGAACCACTAATTACTTCACACATTTAATGTGAGATGTATGTTATTTTAAATAAGGAACCAGAAATTTGACAGTAGCTAAGTCTGGTGGAATCACTGATATTATATATCAAAACTTATGTTTAAATCTTTCATAAATTAAAATAAAAAAACAAGCATTTTTATCTAGTTTTGAATAAAAAGTGCACTTTATAACTCATTTTAAAAATAAACTTTAATATTTATATATCATGCAAAAATGTACCATAGCTTTTAACCTGTAACAATAAAGTTTATGAGCATAACAGGGTAAAGATACATACCATCTATACCTTGTTCTACTCGCTTTAAATTCTTCAAAATGCTCGACAGATCTTTAGTGAAGTCTCCATCTTCAGGTGTACCACTTACAGGGCCTTGGGGCAAAACCTCATCAATCATCAGCCAAGTATCACTCCCTTTAGGGCATTTTTTCCTACAGAAAAATTAATAATTATATACATTATAAATTTGAAAATTAGATCTACTCTATTACAAGTGTATCTTGTAGATTTTATCATGATAAATTTAGCATCGAAATAATGTATATCACCAGTGTTCTACATGGAACCTTTTTTTTCCTTTTCGACTACCACTAAATTGTTAAAAGGCGCACATATTAAAAATTCTTTCGTCACCCATAGAAATTGAGTAGGTACAGTGGCCACAGATATTCAGAAAAGAAATTCCCTGATTTTTCCAGATTTATTTTATAGAATTTCCCAGATTTTAGTAAATGGTTTAATAAAGTTTATTGTTAATATTTCAGTTATACCTAATAGTTATAAATAAAATAGAT
The DNA here is from genome assembly GCA_949128135.1 of Parasteatoda lunata. Taxonomy (NCBI): domain Eukaryota; kingdom Metazoa; phylum Arthropoda; class Arachnida; order Araneae; family Theridiidae; genus Parasteatoda; species Parasteatoda lunata. Next base: position 36,133,215 of record OX421978.1, read on the forward strand.
TACAAAACAATTATACATGCTATTAGAGTAGAAAATAATTTAAAAAAAAAATGTAATGGCCAATTTTTTTTTGTACAACAAAATATTGGACTTTTTAGTACCTCAAATTCAAATTTATTCAATTTCGCTGCATTTTGGGTATTTGAATTAAATTTCATGATATTTCCTTAATTTTTGCAGATTAATAAAATTTCCTGATTTTTCAATGTTTTGTGGCCATTTGAGTGAGCCTAAGTAGAGGAGAACAGAAAAAAAAAAAAAATTACAAAATTAGATTACATTAAAGCATAGATACAAACCTCTCTCTTTCTAATAATTCTTTAGAATTAGACCATAACTTTGATGCTAACTGATGAATAGCTGAAATGACTAGAGAATCTAATGCCTGCAATAATAAAAAAAAAAAAAGTTGTTAGAATAAATTTGTGAATAATAGTAGAGTTTTATTTGAATTGTGGGAAAACACTACTTTGATTAATTTTGAGACACTGAGCCTTGAAATCTGAGTGATTCGCTTTTCGTATTTTGTTAGATTTGTGGAAAGTTTTTTTTGACACCACAAATAAGCAGGAGATGTTTAGCTTTACAACAAGATAGGAAGAACTTATATGAACATGAAAGGAGAGTAACTTCATTTTTAAAAATTTACTATTCATACAAGGCTTTCATAAATTGACAAAAGTCGTAATTACAATTTAATTGTATCACAAAGATATACATACAATATCAGAGATTATTACTCTAGCAGGCTGACTTACAATACATAGGCTCAGGGGATAGAGCGTTTGCCTCCCAATGAGGTGACTCAGATTCGAATCCTAGTTTTAGCTGGTTGATACGAATTCTGCTCTTGGCCCTCACCCATCACATTGCTGATGTAAAATATCTTCAAAAGATCATGGAATGAAGTTCCCTTTTTGTCGGGGAAATCATTGGAGGTTTTTGTTTTTTTTTCCCTTTATGTAATTGAAATACGGGTTAGTTCCATCATGAAGTCCTCCACGAGGGAAAGTTAGTCCTAAGGTGTTACCCAGGAGTTCCATTGTCTTCTGAGTTGAGCTCAAAATTACAAGGTCACGGAATTGGGTCAGCTGTTAAACGCTGGTTATAAAATAAAATCCATAAAAATCAGGAAATTTTTCTCTAAAATTTATTTTCAAACTTGGTACATTTTTGTAATTTCATGGTTCGTTTTTTGTTTTCAATCTTTAAATGTTATCACAATCATTGTGGCCCAAAGTCATCACATAAAACAGAGACTTCTGTATAATAAATGTAATAAACTCTTTTTTGCCCATTTACACTTGAATAGAAAATAGTATATTTTTTGAAGATACTTATTAGCTTTCTAAACATTTTCCGAAAAAATGTCACAAAGGAGTTTATAAGCAACTACTTTTATAATAAGTGTATGTATATTTTTAATTAAATTTTTCCCAAAATTGTGTTGCATAGTCAAAGAAATACCTGCTCCATAAATCCCATTCAAATATTTTTTAAAGCCAGATATTAGTTATTTATCAAGTAAAATGATATAGAATTTTTTTTAAAATTAAAATTTTTTTAAAAACAATGTGTAGAACTTTTAAACAATAACAAAACTTTAAAACAGACAACCATAGCAGGAAAATTTTAATTGTCTCATGTTAATTGTAATTTTATATATAATTGTTTTTTTTGTGATATGTTTTCTCATTAAGGATTTTAGCCACAGTTAGTTTTGCCTTAGAATTACTTGAAATTCATTTCATGCAAAAAATATAAACACACCAAAAAAATAATTTTCATGTTCAATATCTGAATAGCACAGGTGCAAAAACAATTTTTTTAGTGTTAAAAATACTTTTTAACTGATGATTATATTAAATAAAATTTTTATTAACGAAATTTTTAAATAACATAAAGTGAAAGTTTAGTTTATTAGTATATAGTATTTAAAATAAAGTTTATAATTTTTTTAGAGTTTTGAAGCAAAACTAAAAATACTCTGTACCGTGATTTCTTTGCCGGAGCCCCTACAATGATAATCATCCATGTTATGACTAGACACAATCTAGAAAAAAATATGAACACTTTTATCAAAAATAAAATAATTTTCAAAAAGTAATACACAGAGAACAAACAAGATCAGAAGAAAAATAAATCAATAATGTTACAATATAAATAACTTAAAAGCAAAATAAAATTATTATACAGGTGAATAAATACAATATTAGAAATTCAGTTTTAAATTAATTAAAATAAGTCTTTTTGTTCAAAATTATTATTTACACTCATAAGAGGAAAAATTATAATTCAAAAGTGATTAGTCATAAATAGTATAAAATAAATAACAAATTCGATAATAACAAATTGTCGATAGATAAATCATTTTTAGATATTTCCTAAGAGATTGTAAGATATCTCCCATTTATTATGAAGATTTCAAATTTCAACCAAATGAAAAAGGAGACATAATTTTAAATGGTTGCATTTAAACTGCACCGATTATACAGAAAGATTTCAAATCAATCTTGTACATGTTGTTTCACCCCCCTTGAATTTTAGGCTTAAGATGTGAAAATTTTTTAGTACTAGTTTTGAAGTAATTATAGAGTTTTTTTTAATTATAATTGACTAAATATTAAGTCTTCTTAACCACCATAAACACTCTAAAAACTTTGCTCAATCATAAACAACCTGATTTATTTTTATTTTATTTATTTATTTTACATTTGATTACTTTATATTCAACATGAGACTAGTTGAAAGCTAAATAGACTTGGTGGCCCAGTTAACTTATCAGATCTATGTTGGCTAAAAGCCACTGCACATATTGGCTTATGGCTGATGTTAAGAACTTTAATTATTGCAAGAGATTAATCAGTCTGATTTTACAAGTATTCTTAGTCTAAACAATCATAAATTTAGTAAAAATATTAGTTTTTAAATCCGTATTTTTGAAATAACAAAACATGAATCGAACACTAAAGAACATAAAATATTACCAAATAATTTTTTTAATTTATATTAAAACAAATGTAAAAAATCATATTCTTGTTCATTGCAATTTTATATAATTAAATTATTTTTACAGATCCTCTTAAGTTCAAATTATAAAGCTGTAGTTTTAAATAACTAGAACAGAATTTTTTAAACTTATAAACAACACAGAAAAATATAAGGTCAAAACTTATGTTAAAATGAATATAATGAAAAAAGCATAAATGAAGTCATACGTGGTTATTTTTGTAGTACCTTTTCAAAACACAGAACAAAAGAAAATTCAAAACAAATTAGGTGAAAAAAAATAAATAAGAGATTGACTTACAAAGTAGAAGATATGATTTAAAAAAAAAAAAAAAAAAAAAAAAAAGAAAAAAAAAAAAGGAAACAGGAGAAAGAAAATATGGATACAGTGAGACAGAGGGATGCAGAAAATTATCATAGCTTAAATTTTTTTTCTCTGGCTAAACATTTTTCCTAAAATCATAGCACCTTTTTAGTTACAATAATTTTTTTAAGAATATTTTTAGAAAGTAAAATTTGTTGAATATTTTCTTAACAAATATTTTTTTTTTTTTTTTTTTTTTGATTTTACACAATTTTTGAACAAAGCATGTGGGTTAAAAATAATAGAAATAAAAATATAATAAAATGACTAAATTTAAAATTCCATTAATAAGTTTACAGAATTTAAACCAATAAATAAATAAAGTGACATATTAAGTTATTTATGTTATATGTAACACAACTATTAGCTTTCCCTTTTTAGACAGAAGCTTGATAGGACATAAGGAAATAAAAAATATGTTAAAATAAACTTTATATTGCATATTTTAATATCTAAATGATGATTTTCTTTTCCATATTTCTTAAGCCATATTTGTTTAAATACTACATTATTAATTTAGCAACAAGATTTAATAATAGTCAGGAAGTCATGTAGTCTAAATATGAAGAAAAAAAAAAATTAAATAAATAAATTGCTACGAAATTTGTAGCAATAAAAAATATAGAAATAATAAAAAAATTTGAGGCATTTTTTTTTTATTAGATTAAATAAAATTTTCCCCAAGGCTGAATTTTCATTGACCCTTCTTCGAAGGATAGGACATATTTTGCCCCCCTGGAGTGGGAACCCAAAATGTTTATGAAGCATTATTTGTGCTTTTTTCTTGTTTTATTTATATTATGTAGCCAACGTATTGTAGTTTTATTTATACATATTATGTAGTTTATATTATGTAGCCATGAAGTTTTTTGTATTTGGCAGATTAAATTTTTCACAACATGCATATAATAGAAATTTTTAAAAAGAGCAAAGGTAATAGAGGAACAAGAATGCAAGAGTTATGAATACCTGTGAGCCAGACATAAGGGAATCTAAGTGTTTTATAAGGGAGGCAGGAAAATCTCGATGAGCATTACCACGTTGGAATGCTTTAGATTTTGGCACATCAGTTTCATTCACAATACTACAGGACACTGATCGATGAAACTTTTGAAGCCTAGTTTCATCAAGGGACAAATCCAGAGGCTTGGGTTTAACAATACCTTTATCATCATGGTCGGAAGTTACAGGACGAGGTTCAGATTTCCATATGGGGATGCCTTTGCCTGGATCGCTTTCGATTCGCCTATGTCCGCTTTTCAACTCATTCTGCATAGTATGTTAGCATGAACAAGAAGAAGAGAAGATGGGTTAATAGAGCAGGGGAGGAATAAAGAAGCAGTCCATGTTATTAGGAAAGAATATTTAAAAGTTAGAGAAATAAAAGTCTAAAAGTTAGAATGTAACATATAATTAAATAAATGTAATCAGTCGAATAAAAATGCACATTGAAATATGGAAAATTCAATTCTTGTAATTGGTAAAAGAAAAAAAAAATTAATTCCAGCATTTAGAATTTTATTTATTATAATTTTGAACGTAATAAAAAACTGAACATGACGCTAGAAAAAAAATCGTTTTAATATAACTTTGCACAAAAAAAGTACCGAAAAAACTAACAACAGTAAATTATTAAATGAATATCAACTACTGAAAAAAATATATGTGAGCATATGCATAAATCCATATGATACCATACAGAAATCTTCAAATTAATTCAAGATAATTGAAAACCACTGATTTGTAATAGATATTATAATCTTTTTTTTTTCATTTTCCTCCCAGCAATTAATTTTATAAGGGAATTAAAATGTATTTAACTACAGCTAATCACTGATATAATCTCACTAAATTAAAAGTGATTCTTTAAAGAAAATTTTATTCTCTAAAATTTGAAAAATATATGGTTACATAAAATAAGTTAAAAAAAATTAAAGCAGAAAATTACAGCACAGGGAACATAATCAAGAAAGTCAGATGACTGAAAAAGAAAAATATTAAAACAAAAAACTCTGGGAAGGAAAGTACATTTACTTTGTTTACAAGCAGAGTATGGGAAAAGTTAAAATAGGACACAATTGAGTAGCAAAGAAAAATGGCTATAACAAACTAATGCTTATTTTTTTAGAACATGCTATAAGAGGAGATAACTTTTTCTTCTTTGCTACTGAAGTCAGTAGAAACAGTTAAAAATCTAATTCAATTAAGAAATTTCAATTGCATGACTGACTCCTGTGGATATTTATCAGACACATTAAAATAATTGAAGGGCTACAAGTAATATAATTCATTAACCACATTTTCAAATTGTCTTTAAAGACAACTTTTGGTTAAAAACACAATTTCCATAACGACATGTAATGATTTTGTGTACAGTTAAATATAAAAAATTTTTCTTTTGGAAAAAGCATGGTGTGTCACCAAAGCTTGGATTTTGATGACATATGCATTTTTTTCCCTTAAAGTTTTGAAGTTCTTTGCTCTTTTTAAGCATTTTTTAAAGTATTTTTTTTACACATTTTTATGAGTACTAATTCAGTTTTACTGAACCAGCTCTCATAAATATTTAAATTATAATATATGATAATTTTTATAACAATATTTTTAATTTTAAAGGGTGCATAGCCAAATTCAACAAAAAATAAGCACCATTTAAGTACTTTTTAAGCACTATATACATTAACAAAATGCAAAATAGTTTTCAAAGGCTTTACATGATCATGATAAAATAACTAGTTTCTGATAAAGAACTCTCTTCTTGATTATACTAGCTACCATAAAAAGATTAAGAGATATTTCGGTTCGATTTCTGAGGGTGGAACGTAAAGCCTGAAATTGAGAATGTCTAGCAAAATGCAATAGTGTTGCACAAGAGAGTGCAAGTATTTCACTGAACCCAGAGCAAGTATTTCATTAAACATGCAAAATGATTGGTGCTTTCATATGCTACCAATGGCATGCCAAAATGCATTGTGTTTGAATGAATTGTGAAAATAATGAATAGAACAATATGAAAATCACGCTTTTGCATAATACATGGAGAGAATTGACAAGGTAAAAAAAAAATAATCTCATTTTCAAAAAGGCAAAATTAAGCACTTTTTAAAAACACCCAATTAAAGAAAGCACCTTTAAGAGCTTTTAAAAAACAAAAATAAGCATCTTTAAGCATTTTTTTTAAAAATGCTACGCACCATGCATTATTATTTTTTTTAAAGATTAACAAGTTTACATTAAAAAAAATTATCAAGTCTATGAAATCTTCTCAAGTTAAAAATATTTCACTTTGTTCTCTCTGAATATGATACATTTGCTCTCTAATGATACTAGAAAATATTTTAAAAGGTGTAGAATTTCTGATTCTTTGGAGGGAGTGTGGATAGGTCCGATTAGTAGTTCAGTTTTATAATTTCCACACATTTTAATTGATTTATACTATTTAATCTTTATGCATTACAGTTTCCAGGAAAAGATGAACATAGCTATTAGATAAGGACAAAATCATATCACAATAATTTTCCTCTCTTTAGTCTTTTGTTATTTTTGAATTTAATATTATTTTAAGTTTTAATGTAAATTATAACTCAATTTCTCTTAACATATAAGTTTTAATACAATTACCATACATACCAGTACATAAACCAACCCTTATTTTTGATTAAGTGTACATTTTTTTCTTTAAAAATTTGTTACTTTATGGAATGCTTTAAAAGTTTTCATTGGGTTATATATATATTTTTTTATTCTTAATTTTTATTTCTGAGCATAATTTCAAGCCTTGTTAATAAATACTTTTTATACGTACAGAAAATATGAGAGAAAATGCAAATTTATTCATATTTATCTCCTTGATTATAACACATCAATATTTCTTGATCATCGAATGTCAACTTTATTAATAATGTATAGGTTGATTGGTCCCTTGACGTTCTTTTAATTTAGGGGATTTAAAGTCATCTGAGATTTACAGTATATATGAAATTTTAAGAAAGAAAAATTGTCTCAAATTGAATTTCTTGTTTAACTACAAAGAAATTTTTTAAAGTTCATGGATGTTTTAAAAGGATTTTTTGTCATTATTAAGGACATTTTTCAGGTCATCAAAATCCAGGCTCTGTTTATTAATATTGCCTGAGTCCTTCAATAAAAATACTATCTAAATATAAGAATTTTTTTTTTTTTTTTTTGTTAAAAGTTTGTAAGAATTGACCAACCTTTCTTTTCAAAGGATCAGAACACTGAGCCATTTGTCTAGCAACAAATGGTTTAGCAGCATTTGGAGTCAGCCTCATACTCATTCTACTACTACTACTAAGTCCACTACTACTTTCATCACGAAGAGTAGAAGTACTAGAAGATAATTTTCCTGATTTTTTAATGGGTTTTGGCTGCGTGCTGGCTGTAGATGTTCGATTCTCCTTCCCTCGTTTCCCACTATCAGACTCAAGTCTAGCCCTTCTTAAAGCGAATGCCCTGTTGAGCCTCATTTGAGGCCCTTGATCTGGGCGACTCTGACCAGAATGAGAACTGTGCGAACTAGGTTCTGTGCTAGTGTCGGAAAGAATGCTATTGTTTTCAGATTTGCTGCGATCCAGGTCTAGATCTGAGCCTGAGAGATTCCAAGGGACTTTCTGCCATTGAGCATTGGTATGAGGAGACTTCGATCCTTCTGAGCGGCTGTCAGTAGAGTGCCTCCTGGAGATTTCATCAGCTATAAGAAGAACGTTTCACGTTATTATTGATATTTATAAAAGCAAGTGTTTGTGACGTTTCTCGCTTTCCAGAACTGTTTAAGCAAAAGTCCTGAAATTGGGAGAGAATTTGCCATATAGGCAGCAAAATAGTTTAAGTCGCTCAATTCTAAATATCATTAAAATTTTTTAATTAATCAATTTAGGTTAAAAATTTCTTGAATTTACATGTTTAACATAAAGCGTTAGCATAAATAAAACTGTAGACAAGTATGTTCTTTCAAATATTTAAAATACAACATCAGTGATATTTGTTAGTTAACAGCTCTGATTGATCAAAACAGATTTTTATTAAGAGTTTATTGCAAGTTGTTAAACAATTATCCATGCTTGATCAATTATGTAGGAAAGCAAAGGCAAAACAAATGTGAGGTGATGTCACTGAAACAGTAGTTTAAAAACTATCTGAAACGATATGTTTATTTATTTAATTCTATAGTTGCACATTTAAAATGTGTTTCCATGGACACAAATAATTAAAAGTCAATGGCATTTGAATTAAAAATAAATAAATCAATTAGATATTAAAATGCAATGTTAGTGGAGAAAATTGATCGATTGTGATATATGTTGGCAATGAGTTGATTGTGAGTAGTGGTGCATAATTTTCAATGTCGAATGATACTGGGTATAGTTAATCTTTGATGAATTGAACTTCAAAAATCATGCATAGTTTAATTTAAAAACGATAAGTCATTGGGGAAAGGCAACAAACAATAAAAAATATTGGAATTATTTTAACTGTTATAATTGTTCTTATGCTTTTTAATTTTGTGCATGATTGTGTAGTGTAGACTATTACTGATACCTTAATTGCTTTCTGTTTTACCTAGTTCAAAGAACCTCCACCTCAGTTAGTAATGATATAAAATGTTCAAGATCTCTATGAAGTAAATAATTTTTATTTAAAATAGTAATCAGCAAAGTAACTATGACATAGCTAAGCTCAAGGAAGATACAGAATTATTACATATTACAAAATTACATGTTTTACATCTTTGTTTGTCGATTTTCCATCAAGCTATAGGAGTTTTCCTATTTTAGTAACCACTCTAACATATCAATCATAGTTAGAGTAAAATATTCGTACATTCAACCAAAAGTACAATATTTTTTCAAATTGATGATTCTAGAGTTAAATTTTTTCTTTAGAACCTTTTTTGGATATTGTCCTAAGTCTCATAAAATATGATGCCTTTTTGACACCTAAACTGTGCTACATGTGCATTTGAGGAGACTCAATTTAAATGTAAGATATCAACATTTATCTGGTTCCTGAATTATTGTCACAATGTTTTAATGTAAAATTATGTACAGTTCAGCTTATTATTCGTTTACTGAAGATTCATAACCTAACAAACAATAAGGATTTTGTGCAACTGTAGTACTGTTCTGTTTTGACAACCTCTGCTCTTGGGGTAAGACTGGGTAGTCCTTTGCTGTGTCTATACTAGGCCTATAAAAGCTGCAGTGCAGCGAGGGAAGAAGGCAACGTCACCCAAGGCTGAACAAAGGTTTTACAGATCTCAGGACAAAATGTTTTGCGGGTCCCTTCTTCAAAATAGCTACAAAATAGTAGTTTTCATATAAATATAAAGAAATTTTTTGCCAAGTTTTTTAAAATTTGTTTTTAAACTAATTAATAAGCACAATATTTTTTGTAAAACTTTTTGGTCAGATCTTTAGCAGTCTTGGGTTCCAGGACATTTGTTCTTGTTTCCATCTTTCTTGAGAACGGCCTTTGACAATATCACATGTAAACTATATGCAGAATTTTTTTAAATTGCCATATAAAAAAGAAATTTTCAATACTTTTTTATTTGAAATTCTTGTATTTCTAAATTTCCCTTAGACTAATATAAATATCCAGTTTTACACGACCAGTTGGGTAAAACCGGGTTATTTGACTTTTTCTAGAGAAAAAAAAAATCATTAAAAAAAAATAATAATACACTAATAATTTTCAGGAACACAACTAAACAATGAATATATATAATGAATATAAACAATGAAATGAAAAAATATTTTGATCAAATCCTATAGTTTCTAGGTCGAATATTTTAGCTCCAACAGGCCACTGAATTTTAGCTACCCGGAATTACCCCACATTCATCTTTACATACATATAAAAAAGAAATAAATTCACTTTAACTGCATTTAGAACCAACAATTTGTCAAAATAATAATATGACAATGTTATTGTTTAATTAAAAAAAAAATAAATAAATAAAACAAGTTTACTTTTATGTAGAGAGTCTCTACTGGATGGAGCTGCAGATAGATTGTTAGATAGAGAACCAGGAGATTTCAAAGTGGAAGGAGTTCTTGCTTTTCCTGGAGATTTAGGAGAGGTGGCAAGCTTGGCTCCTCTTCTTGTTCTATCAGGAGTTGGAGGGGGATCAGTCACTTTTCTAGTGCGCTGAAGAGAGCGTGGCAATGAGTCACTATGATTGAGACTTTCTGTGGAAGCTGCCGGCGTTGGTCCTCTGGTTCTACCATAAGTTTTGTTTGCTGTATTCCATTGCATACTAGAATCTAAAATAAAACATGAACAATATTTTAAAATTTAACCTTTAAATAATTGTCAATAGGCATCAAGGGTCTGTTTAGAAGAAATTTGGGTCCGTTAACGGACCCTTCACAAAATATTTCAGCTTAAAAACGGACTCTTCACAAAATAATTTACCTTTTAATCGGACCCTTCACAATTTTTTTTATCTTCATTACTGTTTTGTTAATTGAATAAACCCTACCCCGGAAGGTGGGAGGGAAGAAAGACAGATGTAAACGAGCTAAATTTTGTCTTCGGCAGACGCTTCTTCCTTTACTCGTCCGAAATGAATATTCTGCGTTCAGCAGTGTAGACTAAATACCAAATATTTGTATGTTGCATCTCTAATTTAGTATCAGCAATTGCTGTTTATTTTTAAAAATGTAATTTTTTTTTAATTATAATTTTACAGCATTGAGCATAATCTTGAATGTCTTTACAATTAAAAAACTCCCGGAAAAAGTTTTTTTTTTGGCAATAATGGACCCTATTTGCACAAATCCACAAAAGCAGGACCCTGGTTGAAAGAATGTGACTTAACGTTTATTTTATATTCACAGATTACGAATTATTTTTTAACAATTTTACAAAAACGGACCTTTCAGAAAATGTCTGGACATAAAATTTGTAAAAATAAATTTTTAATCAATAACTTAAGAACTTTTAAAATAATTTATTTTAAAAATTATGATTTTTTTAGTAACATTTTTATGCATAATATAATAAAATAAATGCAAATAGAAAAAGTAAAAATATTAGATATTTAGTTAGTAATAAAATATTTAAAAAAAATTGGTAATGACTTGAACATAAATAAATTGATATATATATTTCTAAATTAATATATATATTTTATCCAAAAAATATGTTGCACAGTAAATACTCTAATAGAACTTAAACAATTTTTAAATTTACTGGAATATTTTTCTAATTTATCAAAAGCTTTTGTTTCGTCACAATCTTTTGAATCCACATAAAAATTTTAAAAATTTATCAGTGTTTAATTAATCTAAGACAAATTATCACTAATATTATCAATTGCCTTGCTAGAAATAATGTAAATAAGCTTAAGTTGAACAAAAATTTAATTTTTCAATGCCTCAAGTTATTTATATATATACACCATAATTTCCTGCATCTAAATTTCGGATTACCTATTAAAAAACCTGAAAATTGTCATTGCGGTTAATTTGCCGAAATTATTTTCCTGACATCAATCATCTTGAATTTCCTGACAACTTATGTCAGTCATAAAAGTCTAAGGGATCATGCACACTGGATGAAAGAAATTGGTAAATGCAAACAAGAATCTTATTGGTGAAATATATTAATCGGTTAATTTGTCAAAATTATTTTCTTGACGTCAATCATCTTGAATTTCCTGACAACTTAGGTCAGCCATAAAAGTCTAAGGGATCATGCACACTGGATGAAAGGAATTCGTAAATACAAACAAGAATCTTATAGCTGAAATATATTTAACTGGCAAAAAAGTCCCCAAACAGGTTCTCATTCTCATCTTTGAACTCGCATACTAAAATTTTTCAAATCCAGCATGAATGTCCTTGAAACATGATCAAATGCCTGCTCATCCATTTATGTACAGATGCATACTTGCTAATAAATGAGGTTCTGCATTGAAGCTGAAGCTCAGACAAGTATATAACGCCTTATGTACCTTGGTTTATGGAAGGAATATTCTATGAACTTGTCACGTGGTCACCTCATTTTGCAGGTGTCAGACATTCCTTCTTTTATCATGCACATTGATTATGTCACTAAAATATGCTTTTCATAAGCCTTTCAAGATTTATTTTCCGATGAGAGCAGAATGGCTCAAATCTCCTCAGTGGCTCAACTTTAGGGCAATTATCTGGTACGGTGGATCAAGGACCTTAAATCATGGGACAGGAATCTACTACTCCAATGGCGGTATCAAACTTCACTTGGTAGTTATGGCACTGTTTTTCAGGCTTAGGTGTATGCTAACATCTTGTGCTGTTGGATATGCTCAGGCAAGGGTTATCTAAATATACTTATCCACATCTGACAGTCAGACTGCTTTTCTATCACAATCAAGGTGTAAATTCACCTCTTTACTAGTGTGGGAGTGTTTCTCGGAACTCAGTAACCTTTCTACTCAAAACAAGGTATACCTACATTGGATGTCTGGACATATGGGCATTCCTGGTAATAAGTTGGCTGATGGAGCAGCACGGGCTGGCTCCAGTGTGAGATTCTAGGGCTCTGAATTAGCTTTGGCAGGCATCTATTTTCAAGCTTCATGGCAAGATTGCCCACGAGCAATGGCGCAACTCGAATGGTAAAAGACAAGCTAAAGAGTTAAATCGTGACTGCCCTAGCATGCATGAAGAGCTTCTTAACCTTAACAGGAAACGCTTGAGGAAGATCATTGGTCTTCTCACTGGACACTGCACCCTCGGGAAACACCTATACATTATGGGTATTGAATCTGATTCTCTTATTTGAGGTTGTCATCTTAAGGAGGAGCCTTCACGCCATATAGTCCATTCTGCTCAAAGATTTGAGCAATTGGGGCAACATTTCATTAAGGCTTGGGAATTACAAGATATAACTGTCAGGTATTTGTTGAACTTTGTTTCAGTTATAAGTTTTTCTGCTCGTCATGATATAGAGTTAGGGTACAATAGACCTCTGGTCGATGTGCTTTGCTCTTCAGAGCTGCCCAACCTCTAAGTCTATAATATGAGATAGATTTGTCCACACATGATGATTCTGTGGGTGGGATATGCTTTAGAATGCATATATGCTAGTGCCTCCACCTGCCTATGATATGCCACTGTGGATAGTATGCTTGAAATTACGGTATAAATATGATATATGAAAGTTTTAGAAATATTTTTACTGCTCGATTCTGATAAAATGTTTCACCTTTAGAATCAGAAAGAAAAAAAGTTGACACAAACCAAATATAATTATAAAAAAAAAAAAACTTAGAGAAAGTATGATTTCTTTCTTTTTTTGTGTCTAAGTCATTTAGTACTAATTGTCACTGATATTGAATAAAATATTATTAGGAAAAAAACAAAACAAAAAAAAAACATAACCTTAGTAAAGAACTAAGTAACAAAAAAATTTAAAAAGAAGTAAAAAGAACTTTAAAAGTTCTAAACTAAGTTCTAAACTAGTTCTTAACTAAGTAACAAAATTTTTTTTCTAAAAAACGTAAAACCAACAAATGACACAGGTAAAATCTATTTAATAAAAGACACATAAGTTTAATTTTCAATTCCAGCGTTTATATAACGTAAAAACGACGGCATAAGTAAAATTACAATTATTTATAAAAGTAATGTTAAAGGATAAAAATATATATTAAAAGAATATAGGAAACAAACCTCTTTTGGGATTAATAGGAGTTTTTAGTATAGGTTGTTTTAAACGTCCATTTAAACGTGGTATCTAGAATGAAAAAAAGATTTTATTTAATAATTTAATTCAACAGTAAGCTAATAGGCAAATATATCGTCCACTAAATAAATAAAATTTAATATACCTGCTTGTTTGAAGATGATGTTGTGCTTGAAGAATAAGACGAAGATTGAACAGAATTAGATAATTGTATCACTCCAAACACTTCATCAATTTTCCTCCTAGCTTCCTCCACATCACAGTCGGCTTGTTCTGTCTCTACCGTGTATGTTCCAGCTTCGCTTCTGTCATCCCCATCTTTTTGAGAGTTTTGTTGCTTTTCTTTTAATGATATTTCGTTAGGGACATCACTTGGTGAAACCTCACCATTAAGCATCTTTTTGATTAGAAAAGAGGTTGAATCTGTGATTTTCCCAATTTCTTCATTAATATCTAAAGGTTAAATATATAATTAAGAACCACCGCAAGACTAAAATGCATACAAATTTAATTAAGAAATACTCAAAGCTGTCACCTCTAAAAGCTAAAATATAAAAAAAACTCTTGCTTTAAAATTTTTTAGATACACTTCTTTTAGCTGGACACCAGAAAAAAATGACCACGCTAAAATGTTGAAATTAGAAGAATATATATATAATTGATAATGGTGGAGTTATTATATATATAATTGATAATGGTGGAGTTATTATATATATAATTGATAATGGTGGAGTTATGTTTCAATAGCATATAAATCACTTGCAAAACATGTTTATGTAACAAAATACATAGGGTAAATACAATAAAAAACACTATACTAAATGCAACAAGTCCATATCTTAAAGCTATGAGTGGTTTATATGTGATATTTTTTTAATTAGGCAATCATATAAGTAATTAAGAAACTATTCTAGTTTGTAGCTATTCGAAGAGTACTGTTTTTTTAACGTATATATATATATATATATATATATATATATATATATATATATATATATATATACATATATATATATATATAAAGAAGTATGATAAAGCTAAACTGCAAAGAATTTCTGCAATTGAGAAACTGTTTCAGGAGACAAAAACCTTAACACATTAATTATGGCTATTTTATGATTAAAGAAGAAAATAATGTTTATTTTAGCTCTATCTCTTATAGAAAATATGAATGTTGAGTTTTCCTATACTTAAAGAGACAACAGACCCTTTGCCCTCTTATATCCTCTCTAACGGGACATCAAAAGTTACCACACTGAAAATTATAATTTTTATATTTAAGTATTAAATAACTATGCTATTTTAGGACTATTAGTCATTACATGAAAAAATTTTTATTTTGCATTCTAAATTATTTAGTACTTACATTAATTTAAATAGCATATAAAAGTGCTCTGCGTTCAAAGAGTTAATATAATTACGATAAGTTCAACCAGATTATAACCAGAGTTTTTTCTGCAGACAAATATTTTATAAAAATTAAGTAGTTATGAACAATATAAAGTATTGTTCACATTCAAATGAACTTAAAAGAATGTATTAATTTGTATTTATATAAAATGCAATGGGAAGTGAAACGGAGAGTTATCTACCAGCTATTAAAGATATTTAACACAAACCTTTCAAATCAGCAGATCCAAACTGGGTCCTAGCTTTTGGCAATGGAGGTTTTGAATCTGACAAGGGAAGCTGTAAATACAGAATAAAATTATAATTAATTTGCAAATATAATGATGAGTAAATATTTAAGGTTAGCCTTAAAAGAAATAAAAAACTAATGAAATATATTTACTCTTTTAGATCTAGTAAAAAAAGGCATTATGATAATATATTAATGAAATTGTCATTCATGTAGCAGAAAAGTCTCATGAATAAGTAGAGACAAAGGAAAAAGGAAACAGAAAAGAGGATGCATAAACAGGAAGGATGGAAGAGAAATAGAGCATAATATTGAATTATTGCATTATATTAAAACATTATTGATTTGCATAACAAATATAAATATAGGAATTAAAATTTGAACAAATAATTAAAAAAATTAAACATTAATTTTTAAATCATTAAAATTTTTTATTCAGATAAATTACAATTTTAACAAAATATAACAGATGATAAATATAAGAGCAAAAATGAAACCAATGTAAAATCAAAAATAAATTTAAAATATTAAAATAAGAAACTAGCTAAGTGTTACACTGCTTGTCAAAGAGTGTGTTTCTGATTTATGTAGGCATGGATTTAAAAAAATAAATAAAATTGAATTGAAATGAAAATTAAATTAAAATGGAAGAATATGTTTAAAAGAGGAGTAAGAAGAATGATTTGCAGGCAGAAAATTTATTAACTACTCATGCTTTTGTGAAATGTGATATATAAATGTAATAATAGCTTACAGCAAATATTTAAATTTTTAAAATGAATTTCAATTAACTACTAATAGTTAAAATGATTATTATAAAATGTTTAAATTATTTTGGGATAATGAAATTTTAACTAAATAAAGCTAAATTACTCTTTAAAATGAAATTAGTAATATAAATATCAATATGTCTTAGGTAATAAAACTGACAATAGAAAATTCAGCACAATTGATACAACATATAACTTTCAAAAATTTAATAAGTGAATGACCTCTAATAAGCCAGGTCTTAAAATCAAATTGCTGGAAACCACCCTCAATCTTCATCAATCAATGGATTTAAATTTAACTAGTTTTCATAGAATTTGAAAAAAAAAAAAAAAAAAAAAAAAAAAAGATAAAAATCTTTTTGGCAGAGGGGTTATTTTTCGACATCGTAAGAAATAAAGCAAAAACTAGAAAATAATTTTGAAATAAAACAAAAAATGCAAATCTGAATTTTGATGAAAAAAGTTAAAATTTATTTATATAACTAGTAAATGTAGTATTACATAACTTTGCCTTCAGTAAAATGTGATTCTAACATCTTCCTTCCAAAAAACAAAACCTATCTTTTTTTTCTGACAATTTTCAAAAAACTTCAAGGGTCTGTTAAAAAAAATCCATTTTTTAAAATGGGAGCTCAAAAATTTCAACATGCTAACACATTTTTTTATTACTGTACGCCTTATATAGTAAAATAATTTTAAATAAAAAAATAAAACTTAAGACATTTGAAAATAAATAGCACGATTATTTGTTAATTTCAAGATCTTAAGGTACTTATTTTTCAAATTTTAGAGGAACATCATAAAAAAAAAATAATAAGTACACAAGTCAAATTACATATTAGATTAACTTTTTAACTTAAAATTTTGTTTTTAAGTTTAAAAATCTTACTTTTTTAGGACTTGGTTCCATCTTACTATTCTTTTGAAATGATACTCTGTTTTCTGAATCTAATTTATTAGGAGCAAATTTACTAATACTATCCCTAATTCCAAGCTTTTTTCTAGGTGTGCTTGCTTCGGTTTCAAAGGCTATGGTAAAAGCTGTAGCAGCAGGAGATGAATGAGCTGAACCCGTATCTCTATCATCAGCTGTAGCTGTGCCATAATTGGGAGGAGCAGAACAGGAAGAAGTTTCACTTCTTTGACTAAAATCTTGAGTATATAATTCAAGAATTATAAATTTGAATTGAATGTAAAATATATATGAAAATTTTATTAGTTTTCATTAACAAAATTTTATAAATACAATACTTGTCTTTATATATGAAATGATTATATAGCTGACACTACTTAAAATCCTATTATTATAAGTCTGAAGTAAAATTAACCAAATTCTTGGGATGTTAATTTTATGCAACAGAATATTGTTTTGGAAAGCAATTAAATTAAATAAAAATTAAAATATTTTTAAATAAAATTTGCTTAGCAGACACAAACATACATTTTTAGTTTATACAAATTATTATTATTATAAAATTAATTCAATTAATTTTATAATTATTCTTTACCCTGGTCTGAAACGTTTGGTCATTTAATTAATAATTGATTCGATACAGAGACAGACAGAATAACGGTACGCTTGCCTGAGGTTGTTATACTGTTCTTCAAATTCAAATAGCATAACGTAGTATCATAAACTAAGAATCATAACACAGTATCATAAACTAAGTCTGATACATATAAGAAAAGTTTCACTTTTATTATATTTCAGTTTAACTTCTTTTCTCATTATCTATCACTTATCAATTAATTTTAAAAAAATTTAATGCAATCCACTAACACAGGAAAAAATATTTTACGACAATACAAATGTTAGGGGACAAGACAGTGCATTTGATTTGGACCTGAAATAATTTTAACTTATTGATAAAAAAATATAATTTAAAAACATTATAACAAAATTTTACCAGGACTATCCGACAGAGCACCATCTTGGCCAACCCAGTCCCAGTCTTTCTCTTGCCTTGAATTAGAAAAATTTAAAGGCAACGTATCAGGTGGGTTATCTTCTCGAGTCAAAGAAGGTAAATCTACATTATTGGAATTTTTACTAGTAGTAGTTTCAGCTAATGAGACAACTGTTTTATCATTTGGTAATTCTTCTTTAGAAACTGCCTGCAATGATAAAAGTTGACGTGAAAATAAAGATATATTAATTTACCAGTCTCACAAAACTAAAAGTAATAGACAAGACAATAGTTCAACAGAAAATGAGAAAAAATGTGAAAATCTTCTTTTGTGAAACCTTTATTTTTAAAAAAAAAGTTTCTTCAGGAATACTTAATTTGTTTACTTAAATGTTTAGATGTCAATCAATGATAAAAACTTACGCATACTTGGATTTATTTTTTTCCGGTTAAACATCAAAACACTATAAAAATCATTTTTGAAGGAAATCATTTTTAGGTCTGCAAATTTTTAATTTATAATCAACAAAGCAACTATTTTTTAAAATATGCTTAAAAAGTAGTGCTTCAAAAAATTATTATTTTATTTTAAAAATGCTATTTTCTGCACAACAAAATGAAATTGAAATGAAAACATATAATAAAAATTCTGATAAATTTCATTCAACTTAAAAATATATTTTTAATCATTAAAACTTATTGGCTTTGTTGTTAAAACACATATTTTCCAAATTACAACTTGGGATTAAAAAAAAATTATTTTTAATTTCAAAATAGATTGTTAATACTCAGAGAGAGGTAATTTACTACATTGAAATAAATATGCAAAATTATTACCTTTACAATTTCTTTTTTTGAAACAGGAGGAATTTCTTCCTTCCGAGGAGATGTAGCACTAGAACTTTTTTCTAAGTAAAACACATCAGGACTTAAAAATCATTAAGAAAAACACGATATTTATGAGCTATTATTTAAAGAAGCAAGGGTAGAAATTTAATAATAATTAGAATTTCCCTTCAACAATCTTTTAAACCCCTTATTGGAAAGAGAAAGGTCACAATCGATGTAACATAAGTAAATCGATTTAATTATGCGATTGGTAAATAAGCAAATATTAATTGATAAAATGTAAAAATTTTCGACAGACGCTTCATTCTATATTTTAAATTCTCTTTAGAAAAGCATGCCAAAGTTATGTATTTAATCAACAAATTCATTCAATTGCAACTATGGTTTTTAATGTTGAAACTTTCATTGCTCAGTTTTATTTATAGTATATCAGTATTATTATCAGTTTTATTTACTTATTTTTTGAGAAATCATTATTTTTATGATTGTGCCTTAAATAAAGATAATCAGAATATAAAATTAATTATTTAAATCCAAATACAAAGCATTATTACAAGCATACAAATAATACTAGTTGTCTCAGAATGAACAGATTATAAGACCATTTCTAGTGTGATAAAATAAAAATGTAATATCACAATTAAAAATATATTAAGTCAGTTTTAAAATTCAAAAATTATAATACAGTTGAAAAACATAAAAAGGATATCATAACCAAATCTAATACAATCTAACCGTTTCAGTTTCACATAAGTTTGTTCCGGAATTCTAATTCCATTCACATAAGTCTGAAAGAAAATTACATAATAAACAGAATTATAATAAGTCACTTTAACAAAAAACATTTAATCATTTTTAAGCATTTTTAATTATTATTAAAAATAGTTTGTAGTGACTAAATTTATAATTTTAAAAGAAATTAGAGTTCATTAATGAAAACTTCGCTAATTATTTTTAAAGCTAAAAAATTTCACACATTCACAAATTTGTCTAAATCTAATTTTATATTTATAAATTAATCTTAAAAACAGATCCACAAAGCAGCTAGTCTTAAAAACAGAGGCCTTCACAATATTTTTCGTTTTTAAAGTACCTACACGTTTTACAAAATTATCCTTTGAAAAATGCAGTCAAAGTTATCTTCAATTCATAATTTTAAAACTACAACTCTTCAAAAGATGTGGCTTTTGTGTTGTTTTTTTTTTTCATACAAAAACAATACCAGGTTATAAAGAACCTGATTAATTAATTAGATTCCAAAGATTATTTTATTCAGATTCTAGAGATTATTAGATTCAGATTCCAAAAATTAGGAGAAATCTTTACAAATTAATAAAAAATAAAACCTTCTACAAAAACATTGAACTTTATTTTTTAGTGATTTTTCAAATATCGCAAATGAGTGCAACTTTGTAGTTAGGTGTTTAACAACAGAGTAACACTGATTTAAGTTTAGCCATATTTTTAAAATAGCTATTGCTAAATTTTTATTAAACATAGAAATAACATAAAATTTATCATTTGCAATCTTTGATGACACTAAAAAGGTAAAGTAACATACTGACTTAGTAAAACTGACAAAAGTTATTAAGTTATTTGATGAACGTTAAGTTAAAGAAAAAAATTAAGTTATAGAAAAAAATTAAGTTTCAGGACAAATGGAAAAACAGATTTTTACTTTTATGCTGTTCAACCATTAAATTTGCCTGTTTATAATTGAAATACATGTATGCAAAAAAGAAATTACAAACATTAGTAAAGGCATAATTATTCATTAGATCTTTTAAGTTCATGATTACATTGCATTCAAATGCAAATGATAAAGGTATACACTCATAGCAAGTCTTAAGGTATCCACTGGGTTCAACATATTTTTTTTCTTTAAAGAAAACAGCCTTAATTAAAATTTTAACTATATTTTTGGTAAGTAAGAGTCCCAAAATTATAAATCTTAAGTAAACTTTAAAAATTTATAAAATATTGTTTCAGAATAAGGGCAAATTTGGGTATTAAAACTACAAATTTTTGATGCCATGAAAACAGCTCAACAATAATATGGTTGCCTATGTTTTAAACTAAAACTTTAAAAAAAAATTTCAACTATACAACGAAATAAAATTACATATATTATTCAATATCAATTTTTTTAAAGAAAATTCTAAACAATTTTACTTAAAGCATGATAAAAAAAAAATCACACTTAGGACTTAACTTTCAGTTCAAAACATAAACAACATTATACAAAATATACATACAAAGTCTCTAAGAATTCTGTAATTAACTTTTTTGTAATGTGTCTTAGCATTAAGAGATTTTCTGAATATGCACTTAAAATATGTAATTTGTTTCAGTTTTATCATTCAGCATGCAAAAAATAACTGTAACTTCATTTCAAAAATTTAAAGAGATTTAGAAAGCTAATGAATGAAAGTTCAGATATAGACAATAAAAAAAAGTAAATTCGAAATTTTCATTGAAACTGCCGAGTGAACTGAGTCAACTGAAACTGCCGAGTCATTCAGTCTGATACATTAAACTTATACTTTTAAAAACCACACTGATTTTAAGATGCAAACAAATAATAGGCAATTGAAGATCAATTTCAAAGGAACATTTTAATGCTGAAAAATGAAAGAAATTTCATAATAAACAATTTGTGCACTTTTTAAAGAATTTTTTGAAAACTTATTTTAAAATACATTTCTGTTTTTTAATAACTAAGTAAAATTTGAGTTCCAAGGGAAACATATTTGCTTTCTAATAAAGAAAGCCAGTCTTTGATATTACTCGATAGAACAAATCAATACAAGCAAATATAATACTTTTCATCAACATTTAAAAATAAGTTTAGATTTAAAAATAAAAATTCAGCAATTTTTTTTTTTTAAGATTACAAAATAATCATAATAATTTTTTAAAAATAAATCATAAATTTTTCTAAAAGAAATTAGTATACAGCACATAATTAGCAAAATTTAAATTAACATAAAATTGATTGAAATCCGAATAGCAAATTTTTTTATTTCCAAATGGCAGAGGTTACAGAAAATTACTGAACCACAAAAGAGAGAATTATATAATAATAACTTAAAAGAAAAAAAGAAGTGTAGTGGCAGAAAAGTTTATGAGCTAAGTATGTCAATATTGCTACAGTGACGGTTGCACAAAATGTCACTTCTTGCTATGCAAGAGTGAAAGTGGTTTGTGCCCATCTCCACTTAAAGATCACAGAGACTGCAGAAAGGGTCATAGACAATATTAATATGGTAAAGGTGTTTAAGGAGGCAGTTACCTTCTTAAGGCCTGATGCCTTGCGTCTAGGTTACTTTGGAGTATCTTGGAGGATATTCCACTAGATCTTATTAAAATTCGTCACTGAATATCGATTTAAGAGAGAATTTTTTTCCCTGTAATACCTAAATGTTGTCAAAAGGGGTAACATTCTTTTATGTTTGTAGGATAGAAGCACATTGCTGAGCAAAGTAGTTTGCTAGGTCATTACCTGCTAGACAGTGACCTAAAATGCACTTCAAGACAACTTGTTCTGAAAGATCATATATCTCACAACAACAAAAATAAATAAAATAAGAACAATAAAAAACAGGAATAAGAATAATAACAAAAATCTTGAATGAGAAAAAAAATATCACTAACCCCAGTTAGGCTATTTAAATCTTTAATATGAAATTTCTGTTCAGCATTATTGTAACATAAAACAGCATGTCTCTTGTCAGCACTGGCAGCCTATTAAAAATAATCAAACATTTAACATTGTACTAAACAACAAGATAATGGAGAAGAACATTTAATACAACACAAAGATCATTTTATGTTATGAATTAAAATATCTCATTGCTGATCTACAACGGACAAATATAAGATATAGATTTGTTTTTTTAATTTTTTATACGTCAAAGATTTTCAGATTCTGAGACACTTCTACATGGTTGATCTATCTTCATTTAGATTGAATTACTAAACTTCCAACTAATGTTTTACATAATTACTGCATAATTAATGATCAACGTGATTGCTGGTTATTGAAAAAGAATACCTCTAATTTTCAACTTAATTTTTTTTATATTTTTGGATCTTATTTGTACTAATGAAAAATCAATCAGGATAATTGTTCTTCAAAATGTTCATAATATTAAGAAAATTACAACAGACTTTTTTTTAAAAAAAAAAACTTTAAAAGTCATATTTAAGTAGAAAAACCTATAAAGCGTAACATTATTTTTTAAAATTTCATTTAATTTATTGTGTTTTCTTCACAACCTTTTTTTTTTTGCTTGTACTTAAATTATTGCTAACTTTACCTTTCGGTGCAGCCAGAAAGATTCTTAACTAAGTAAAATTTTATCATTTGTCGACAGTGACAGCACAGTGCAGCTTAATATGATTCCGAAAAAAAAAAGACATTTATCCTTTGAGACCGAGGTTCAAAAGTGAAGAATTTCAACTGTCTGGTGATGCCTAGATAAGTTCCTAGTGAGATACTTTTTTTTTGTTTTTTTTGTTTCAAAGTTATCTTGCTTATTTTTGAAAAGCAAGCTTTAATTAAACATGACTGTCAAATCAAATCATTATCTTGACATTTAAAAAAATAAACTACACTGTTACAATCTCTACCACCAAGTCTATTGTTATGGGTTTATATTTCAATTATCAGAGAATATAAGAGTTAGAATTTCTCTTTATAATATTCAAGGCATTAAAAATCTCCAGGTGGCATATTATTACAACGCATTTCAGGACAACGAAGAAAAAATTTAGGAAATAAATAATAGTGTAAGGAAATAATTGTTTAGAAGGGCAGGTGGAGCAAACTGCACCCTTTTTTTTAAATGCACCCTTTTTTTGTTTTGTATTAAAATTAAGCTGCCAAGTCCTAAAAACACCGGTTTTGTATATTTTCAGGAAAACGTTATTTTTTTAACGACCTGCTTTAATGAGATGTTGACTTTTGATATCATTTTAGTGAAATTCTTCTTATGTTGTCTAGTTACATAATTATAATTCACATGATATTCGGTCCCAGAGATATTTACATCTTTTTTCTTTTTGTATATTTAAGATTTTTTTAGTGATTTTAAATTTTACCATTATCTGAAATAAATACCTTTTATTTTAAAATGCATCTTTAAATGCTTATTTTTTTTAAATTTACAGTTTAAAATACATATAAAAATACAGTTTAAAATACATTGTTTACCAATTAGTATATTTTTTTTTCTTCAGTTAACTTCTTTTTTTTGAAAAAGAAACTTTACACACAGAGATTGTCTTTAAGCTTATCTTAAATTATTTCATTTCTCAAAAGTTTCAAATTTTTCTATTATTTTGATGATAAGTGAGAATTACTTTGTAAAATATACACATTAAAATAGTAAAACAGGGTAATTTAAAAACTGACGTTCAAATTCAGTTATTACATAATATTACACATTTTCAAACATTTTAATGGCGCAAGTGACCTTTCAAAACTCAAAGTGTCCTTTTTTGAGAGTGATTTTATTCCTAGAGTTAACTCAGTGAATGATACAATATAAAAACAATACCTACAATTAATTTTATTACAATGATTTCAGTACTTGACACTTTTACTCGAATCTAATCAAGTTGTAAAAATATAAAAAGAATGAGAATACTTAAAACTTTTGCATTTAGAGTGAGATTAGAATTTTTTAAAAAAATATTCATAGCTTTTTAAGATTAGACATCAATCCAAATTTGGAAGATAGTCAAACTAAATTTAAACTGCCATGTTTATTCATAAATAAAGTATGCTTGTTTATTTATAAAAAAAGTATATAAAATAACATACCTGTAACACAATATCACATTCTTCTCTTCCAATAAATATCATTCCATGAGATAAATCATGAGTACGGCCATCCTTACCGACTAGCACCCATGAATTACTACTGCCTTTAGTGCTCATGAGTCCACTTGTCAAAAAACTTCAGTTTTATGCATTGATATTTGTAGTTTTCTTTGAATCATGAATAAAGAATTTTAAATTTAAAATGTCATTCTTACCTAGAAAAGAAAATATAATTTCAAATGTCTGTAATCCTATGTAAGTGTATTTGTTGCAAATTTCTTCAGTGGCAAACGGGTGCATTGAATAAAGAGGGCATTTTTAATAACAAACAAATTAAAAAATACTAAACGATAATATTGTAAACAACATGATGGCACAACATTTTTAGGACTTTCCAAAAAGTCATCCATTCGAATTCATTGACTGCCTTACAAGTGATTACAGAATTATTGAGAGTGATTGCAACTATCTCTGCTGGTCAGGCAGAAATTTGTAACAGTACTAAATGTTTAAAAGTCATTCTACAAACAAAATAGGTTTTGAAGAGCAATTAAATTTATATTAAAACAGTATTTTAAATATTTCAAAACCTTTAAGCAGACAAAACAAAATTAACAAAATAATTTTGATGAAAGATCAATATTTAATTTAGCCAAGGTTAGTATTTTAAAAAAAACCCAAAAAAACCTATGTTGGTGCTTCCATGTACACTTGCGTTAAAAACATAAAATGTGAAGATTGTAAGAAAGGGAAAAGGTGAAATGATGTTCCTTTTGACCTTTTTTGTATTAATACTTATACTACAAATAAATAAAAGTCTCAAACTTGCTTCTTTTTGTATATCTTTGCTGATTTAACAAAATACGCAAGTTGCAATAGTGAAAAACTAGTAATTTTAAACTAATTGTATAAATTTTTATAGTTTTAATTTTAAACTTTTGATGAGGACCTGGAAACATGTATATCTGGTATATATATATACATGTATACAACTTCAAATCTATAACTATAATATTGATTTCATGAAGAAAAACATAAATCTAGACCAAGTTAATGAGGAAGTATTTGAGTGTTGAAATATCGATGAGAAAGATCATCCATAAAAATTCAAATATTCTTTAAATTAGCAGAAAAAAATTTAGAATATTTTGTTGAAGATTATTAATTTTTTGTCTTAGAACAATTTGCACTGATATCGACAGGAAAATGGGCACTTACGTATTATATACCGTCTACCATTTCTGCCAAAACTGCCCTCAGGGTGACCTGGGGTAATTCAGGATCACTCTGTTTCTGGGGTAAATAATGATCACCTAAGTTTTACTTAAAATTTTTTTTTTTTTTTTTAAATTTGAGTCATGGACAAGAATGCTTGTACACTTTACTAAAGTAAAACTACATTTACTTAAAAATAGTTTTTTTGTTTAATCTAACAAAATAAGCAACTTTTAAACTGCTCTTTGTATTTTCCATTTCAAAGATGGGTCTCAAAATGTGCACATTTCTGCAAAGATCCCCCTCCTTCTCTTAATAATAAATATTTTGAGTTACTTTCTTTTTTCTTTGATATGAAAATAGTATAGGCTTTTGTTTAATTGTTTTGTATTTACTGTAAACATTATAATTGATTATAGGAAACTATATCAAATGTTGCCCCCTACAGATGGGGTAATTATTGATCACTGGGGTAATTCCTGATCATTGTCATTTCTTTTTATAAATAGTATTAAAAATAGTGAATAAATAGCTGATTGTCCCTTCTTAAATAACAGTTCATATTTATTAAGAGGAGCAACCATTAAATATATTTTAACTGTAATCACAAAATTTGTTTTTAACTGTATACAAGACAAATGTGTTCTGATTTGTCTTACCATGCTTCAATCTTAATTTTAGTCCTGCAGTGGACTGATCGTTAAGGCATGGTTCCCAGCAGATCACCGAAGTTAAGCATCACTGGCTGCGGTCAGTGTGCGGGTGGGTGACTACTTGGATTAGTCTGCGTAGGGACAGAGGGTGTGCAGTATTGATCCTCGTTAAACTGTTCTACTGTAAAGTGCTCACCTTAGTGTGCAGGTCGTCGGGCTACCGAAGCGGGGGTGCCACCCCCTCTGCAGAGGATGAAAATTGTGATGGCATGTCTTCGGATCATCCTCAGGGATGTTTCCCAGACCGCCGCAAATAGCCTATTGTGCACTCTAGTGCTATGTAAATGAACTACTACTACTATCTTATGTTTATGTGTGTACATTGTTAGAATAATTTTTAAGTTTATAAATTAGCCTAATGTAAATATGGTGAGAAATTATAAGCCTAAAAAGGATATTAAGCTTCCAAAAAGCAAAATTAGTGATTTTTTTTAATGATTGAAAATGAAAATTTCAGTGTGAGAGCTGCTGCCAGAGCTGTTGACCACCTTACTTAACTTTACACTCTCACTTAATGAAGTTACAAAATCCAGCAAAAGAAACCTATATGGGAACTCTTTCTTTTGTTCCAGCAGAACATGAGAATGAGTCGGCTGCTTGCCTAAAATGTATGATGATGCAAAGATTTTTGGGAAATTTGAAGTGTTAATCTTTATTCTTGCTTTTTAAATAAATCGTTTTATTAGCTGCTTAAACATATCTTTTTGGTTTATTTGTTTGATCTTGATGTCTTATTTGTTAATTACCATTGTATAATTATTTTTAAACAGCCCCTTTACTATAAAAACTGGTGATCAGTAATTACCCCAGAAGTGATCAAGAGGAGGGGTAATTCCTGATCACTAAAATTTTAAAATCTTTCAAATTCTAATTAGATTTTCAAACAAAAGAAGGTAATATAAGACTCATCTCATATAGCCTCAAACTTCCAGTAAATATTAAAATTCTATCTTGAATAGTTTTTTCCCAAAATAGATGTTTGCATTTTTTGATCAGGAATTACACCAGGTCACCCTAAGTCATTTTAGTATCTTTCAAATTTATTTTCACATAATTGATCACAAAGAAATAGGTCAAATATAAATATAACTTATTGCATGTAAAAAATGAAAAACTATTTAAATTTGAACCACATCCAAATTTATTTCTGATTTGGAGAAAATTGTGGACAGGATAATATGTAAATACCTGGAAATAAAATTACAATATGGATAGTATGTTAATATATATGTTAAAAAAATATATATAAATTTTTTTTTAATGATGTTTTTTAGTTGAAAGACTTTTAAAACTTATTCAGACATTACACGTCTAATCAATCAAAGAGTTAGCTCTAATATCTACTCATGTTTGCACATTAGTGCACCTTGTCAACTTTGAATGTGATTCTAGAAAAAATTATAGTTCTAGCAGTTTTATGTGTCACTTATGGTTCTAGCAGTCAAGAGCATTCAGAATTTAATATGTATACAATTCTTTCTACTTGAATAAGCTAAGAGGCATTTTAGATGAACGGATATTTCCACAAAATAAAAAATTTGACTAAATATAGGACAACAACAAAGGCTATCACTGGCCAAAAATTTTATGAATGCTTATAAAATATGGTCCTTTCACAGCGAAAAGGCAGAAGATTGTGAAAATAATATGTTTTGACTGGATGTTGCATATATTAAACAATTGTCATAATAATATATTGTATTATTATGACAAATGTTGAATATATTATATCGTTATATTCTTTACATAGGCTTGATTTAAATTCTAAAAAAAGTTGAAAATTTAATGCTGTCAGAAGATTGTGAAAAAGTATTACTAGGCGATTCAGTTATTGACAATTGTCAATGCAATTTCTCCTATGTACTTGATGTCAATCTTGTATATGATGTGTAGTCCTGTACGATGGAGAAATTTTATTAAACAATCAAACCTAAGCAACCATAAAACGCAAGAAATCGATTAAGTTCTTTCCACGAAGTGAATGAAATTGAAAAAAATTTAAACTATCAACTTTTAAGTTACATAGGTAAACAATTCAAGTGACAGTTACCATGCAAACATATAGCACAAATACAAAAAATTAATATAGAAAAATGTTGAGTAAACAGAGTAAATAACCGTTTCAATCGATCACATAAACATTAAATAAACTTTAATACTTATTGGGTATGACAAATAAGGTTCATATATACAAACTTAAAAAATATACTGAAAGGTATTAAAATCCAAAGAAATTATAGTTATCAAATAAGAAAACAATCAGCGAAAATGCGTGATGAGATATTTAAAATCATTTAAATTCTTACTTTATGAGAACTAACATCAATTATAATTATTGAAATAATTTATCGCAGACATAAAAACATACATACATATTACAGAAATCAGAACGAAAATTCTTTTTGCAGTTACAGTCAAATTTTTTTACTGAACTACAATGCGAAATTTCTTCTGCTAACGAGAAAATTAATTTTATCACTTTTTTTATATCTTATTTGTTGAAATATTATTAATTATATGATTCATATATAGTAGGTGTTTGTCGCCTACACATTTTATGCAAAATATGCATTTGTTTTCTTATTTATTTTTTTATTATCAGAAAGCGGTGATTGCCCGCAAAAATGGCATCACTTTGACGAGGAAAAGTTGTCTGGACTTTCGGTTCATACGTTTACGTCACAGTACGAGAATTCCAAGCGTCCATTAGAAAGGCGGTGCTTTGCTGCATTGTTTGTTGCTATATTGTGTAAATCAATCTTATATATAGCTAAATTTATTTATCATCTATTGGAATTTTGAGGTGAGCACTGCAAGTATTTTTTTCTTTTTTTTGATATTTTAAACACTTTAATTTTGTCAAGTAGAATTCATCTTTGTATTATATTTACTTTTGCGCCATTTTGCTATTTCAATATACGTATTTAAAATTCTTATCTGTAGGTATGAACTTTAAAACTGTATGCTTGTTTACGTTTGAATTCTCATTTTATATTATAAAATTTCAAATAAATTCATATTTATTTTTCTTTTTAGGGTGAATTCATTCTGTGAAGATGGTACGAGTAAGTTATCGTATTTAATTGTGATGTATTAATTATTTCCTTCATATTAATGTAAAGTATTTAAATGCTTTATTCATCGAACTTGTTTTGTAGCCAGAATTTCTTTTTGTTTCCGGGAAATAATCATCTCAGTCAACCTAGTTAAATTTAATGCAATAAGTTGGATAATCTGTGGAGCCAAAAGGTTTTAAAACTTGCTAATTTCAAGAAAAGAAAACGTGTAGAGCTTTGAGGCTTACCATTGCCTGGAGGTAGCAAAGATTTCGCTATTTTTCAGATCTTGCTATTACAGCCTCAACGGTCAACAATTGAAATCCTGGTAGATATAGATTGTTCGCACTAGAAATTCATAAAATTTTTCCTTTAAAAATTGCGAACATATCACTGCGCTGTTAAATTTCCGTATTGTTATTGTTTGCAGAATAATCGCCAGGTCTTCCGGGCACCAGCCTGCAAGAAACTAAAATAACCATAGAAAATGACCAACACAAAGGGGATGACTTGTCCTCATCCTCAGGCAAACCTCTACATTTTTTAAAAAATAAAATTTCAAGTTAAAAATCCATTTGGTACCTTGGTTGTAGTAAAAGCAACAAATCACAACATGCAGAGTTGCCATAGGCGACTAAAATGCAACTATTTTTGGTTCTTACGTATTATTGCAACCAGGTTGGCGCGATTTGTACGTATGCAATTTGCACTGACGATTTTTTAAGTTCAAGTGCCACTGCCCAGTATACATTTGCCCGGTTTATCTTACACTGATGTTTTTTTAAGTTCTAGTGCCACTGCCCGGTATACCCTACACTGATGTTTTTTTAAGGTCAAGTGCCACTGCCCGGTATACATTTATTCAAGATGTGTGAAGAAAAATAATATAAATCACTTAGGGTTGCCGTAAGTAGGGTCGCCAAATTTGGCGATTTATGCGAGTTTTGGCCTGGTTGCGTTAATACGTAAGTATCCTATTTTTAGCATGAGGCTATAAGGCAACTTTTTTGCCTGAATCGGCTAAAAAAGCAACTATTTTCAATAAAAGTACTTTTCTGTACTCCTAGCAATGTTTTTTAGTATAAATTGGGTTGAAAACTTTTTTGCCTGAATCGGCTAAAAAAGCAACTATTTCTTTAAAAAAAAGTACTTTTCTGTACTCCTAGCAATGTTTTTTAGCATAAATTGGGTTGAAAACCTGCAGCCCGAAATATCTTCAGAACACACTGAATTTCTTTTTTTAAAAAAAATGTCAAATCAAAATAATAAAATTTTAAAAAATTAAATGAATAATTAAAGCATTAAAAAATTTTAGATTGCAATTTTGAGTCATCACTTTTTAATGCGTTCAATTTGCACAGATTCTACCTTAAGTGTATTTCGTTTCTCGATCGCCTTTTCAACTGTTATTGTTACGGAATTCTGCATGATTTTTAAAAAAAACGAATGTATGATGCATGCATTTTGAATTTGAGTAATCACTTTTCACAATATATATAAGGGAAAATTTCTTAGAAATAGTGTGTTTTTTAATAAAAAAGTATTTTTTTGAATGAATTCTAGTGATTAAAAATATTTAATTTTCTGCATATATACAAATTTTTTTGTATAAAAATTGGATCATGGAAATACTAAATGGATCATGGTGTATATATAAGTCATTTAATAAAATTTTTGTCTTATTTTTGCTGAATTTTTGTTCTTCTGCAACATGGAGATGTCTCCTACAGATTAGTTGTATTTTGATATTTCACATGGTGTATAGCATTTTTAAAGGTGCTTATTTTATTTTTTTAAATGCCCTGTAAGGTGCTTTTTCATCGAGTGTTTTTAAAAAGTGCTTAATATCCCTTTTCAAAAATTAGATTTTTTTTCTTTTCCATGTCTATTTTCAGCCCTAATATTTTACTTCAAATAGTATGTTTTGATATAATCATGTTGAGAAAATGCAAGAATCTGTTCTTAAATATCTTTTAACACCTTTTTTTCTAATTTTATTGCCCAAAAATGAATTAATTTTAAATAAGCAGTTAAACTCAAATAATAATACAGTTTTACCAAAACTATGGGTTTTTGACATGACTGTGAAAACCGTCATGTGTCAAAAACTTGCCAACCCTATGTAAAAGCTTGCTATTCACGTTCTATTAATATTTTCATTCAACCACAACACAATCTATTTTTGTGTAACGTCTGTCCATAGCGCATGAAAGCGGCAATCATCTTACATGCTTGATTTAAAAACTTGCGGGTTCGCATGCACGTCTACTGAGCTGGGTTCTGTAAGATTTTAGCACTCTCGTGTGCACTAATTATTTTGCAAGACATTCTTTACAATTCAGGCTTCATTTTCCATAATATTGAACCAAATAATCTCTTGATCATTTTGTAATGGCTAATATAATCAAGGAAAGATTTCTTTGTCAGAAACTAGTTATTTTATCAGGATCCTGTAAAGTCTATGAAAATTATTTTGTGTTTTGTTAATGTATATAGTGCTTAAAAATATTTTTTGAATGCTTAAAAAGTACTTAAAAGTGCTTATTTGATAGATTAGGCTACGCACTCTGTTTCAGTTCCTTTATTGTATGAAAAACTGCTTTTACAACATAATTTATAATTTATGTAATCTTTTAATTAGAGTTAAATATATTTATAGCGTACTACCAAAATATACGTTGGTAACTTGCCTGAGAATGCTCATAATGGAGAACTTCAAGAATTGTTTGAAAAGTATGGAGAGGTCAAAGAATGTGACATAGTGAAAAATTATGCTTTTGTGGTAAGTTAGAAATAAATATTTAAATTACTGAATTTTTAAACTCATAGTTGAATATATGACAATGAAGATTATGTGATGCAATTAAAATCGTCTTGTTTTGCTATCTAGTAAATAGATTTTAATGCGAAAATTTAAAAAAAAAAATAGTAATAAGGTTTAATTTGATTTATGTAGCATCTGATTTGATTGTATTATAACTGTCGGTTCGGTGTATTTTTATAGATTATGACAGTATTTTACATTTTTAGATGAAATAGTTCTATATCTAAAGCAATCTAATTTTATATTCAAATAAATCAATTGCTAAGTGCATATTGTAATTAAAAAATCAAAAGTTTCTAAGATAATAAAAAATCTACAGTGGTAAGTCCCATATTATTTAAGGTAAACAAACATGAAAATATACTTATTCAATAGAGGATAAGAAATAACCCAAAATTAATGCATATTTCAATCAACAAGGTTTAAATCCAGGTGGTCCCTTATTAGAAGTTCAATCTGACAGAGATTGATACGAGTTCTGTTTCTTGCAGCCACACTTTTCTTATGATACCTTATTGTATTTTGATCACGATTTCTTATCATTGTATTTGACTATCCAGTATGGTATGTATAATAATTAACCTAGTTTTATAAAAATTCAAAAAGTTTTTAAAAGTATTGGCGATTTTCCAAAAAAAAAAAAAAAAAAAAACCAATTAAAAGGCGACACAAGTGTATAAACTAATTACAAGATGCAGGGTGATTTTTAAAATGAGATTTTGTGTGTGAAGAAAGTTTTTCACTTTATCTTAATCTGTGAATAAGTAATATCAGATATCCATATTTTATTTTTTTTACTGCACTAAATTGTTCAAAACTAAAAAAAATCTTACATTTCGTCCACTATAGAAAATAGCTCAATGGGTTCCATTGAGATTCAATGATATCATCTCAATACTCAATTCCTCATATTAGGCCCTCATTTATATTAGGCTTATATCTAAAGCATATTTTATTATATATATATTCGGCTTATATATTTGCAATCTAAAACAGTTTGATTTTATTATAAGAATTTGATCAAAAATTAGAGTATAATAGCTTTCAATGCACAGCAATTGTAAACAAACTGCAGATGAGTGCAAGTGACATCAGATTGTAAATAGAAGACTTCCCCTTCGTACTGAAAACTAAAGTAAGCAATTTTATTTTATATATAAAATAATTTAACTAGCTCTTTTTGAGGAATATTAGAAGCCCGAAGAGGGCCAAGGCCTACTGTGTCCATCTCAGATTTCTTGGGCTCTGGGATGCAGGAGCAGATGTTCCGGTCAGGTGGTCAGCCGAACGCGAAACCCCCGGTGTTTAGTTCCCAAGCATGCTTGATACTCATTTATTGACCCACTGAAGGGCTGAGTCAACCTTGCCCGTCCCGAGGATCGAACCAGGGACCTGTGGCACGAGAGCGCGAAGCGCTACCGCTCAGCCACTGGGCGTCATTTCATCCATTATACCCACTTTTTTTAGACGGAAATGTATCGCCAAACAGTTGAAATATCATCAACTTGATGATACTTTGCTTGCATCAAAATTTGCTCCATTACAGCTTTGTTAAACTGCTCCTAGAGTGCCACATAAAATTCTCCCACGGTTTCTAACTAATGTAGAAACCTTTGACCACTATGGGATTGTGCAATTTAGGAAAGATTCTAGTGGAGGTGATAAAAGGGATTATGATGTAAGCTTCTGTTTCTAAATTCTGTCCTTGGGTTAAATCCATTTATGACTCAAGTTTGTTCTGAATTTGTTTCTATTTTGACAGAATGTTTTTGTATTTTTAACTTTATAAAATTCTCCAAAAATTAGTTGGATATAATTTAATAATAATAGATTTTATATCACACTCTTTTTCTGAAAGCTTTTCAACTCACATTCAAAGAAATCTGTAAATTATTTTTTTCTCAGCAAACCAACCAATCACACATTTTTTACAATCGCTAACAGCAATGTTTGTCGACAAATTGTAACAATTGTTGCATTAATGCTAATTTTTTCTATTTCATTTTAACCGTTTTTAACATATTTCAATTTTTATAGAGGAAAAAAAAATTTTTTTTTAAGAACTAACTATATATTAATATTTAAGTTTACTCTTTTGTTGGTCAATATATGATTTTTGATTCAAAATTTTGTACCAAAACATTACAAAATGAATAAAAAATCTTGCCAAATTGTCAAAATAAATTATTTTTTTCCAGATTATA
This sequence comes from Parasteatoda lunata, assembly GCA_949128135.1. Taxonomy (NCBI): domain Eukaryota; kingdom Metazoa; phylum Arthropoda; class Arachnida; order Araneae; family Theridiidae; genus Parasteatoda; species Parasteatoda lunata. The sequence goes on from OX421978.1 coordinate 36,168,287, forward strand.
TGTTAAAAAAATAACATTTCTTGTACACACAATTAGTAACATCTTTCTTGACACTTTTCTTGTACACATCCTACACTTAATAAGAAAAAAAGAAGCAAAAACCTGGAAATTTTAAGATTTTTATCTGGAAAAATTAGGGAAATTTGAAATCTGATTAGAGTGGTCACCCTGTGTGTAAGTTTCGTTAAAAAATCCTTATTGAAATAAAAACTTTTGTACACATTATTGCTTGCTTGCTTGAATATTAAAATAAGTATTACTAGTACATAATGACATGAACCTCCTTTATAGAAATCAGTTCAAAACTTTTTTTTTTTTTTGTTCTAAAATGTTATATTTTTATTCAGAACTCTCTTTTTAAATTAATTGAAAAAATCTTTTAACTATCTTTGATGAATTAAATGCCTATTAATATTCAAAATTATGAGTAAACTTACTACATAACATTTCAAGTATGTTTAATGTCTATCATAACTGGAAAATATTGCAGTTTTTCTATTTTGATGACTATAAAAATCCCTAAAATTACCTATGTGTAAAATATTTTGTACATTATGCAACAATTATCACGAAATTTATACTATTTCATGAAATCTACTGGATTTTTTCCTATCCATGCTGACAGCTAATTGTAGTTGGAATAGAGATTATAAAAAAAATTCAAAATTATTTGATGTTTGAGCAGTAACCAGTGTATAAATTTTAACTGGCAAAGCAATCAGTGCTCTTAACCCTGTTCATCGAACCTTTATACCTGATATATTTAAGATCTGCAGTGATATTCTCTGTGCTTTGTGTGAAAAGAATAAATAGTTAGTATTTTGTTAATAGACTTTTTTTTATTTCAGCATATGTCATCTGAAGAAGAAGCAAAGACTGCAATAGAAGCACTAAACAATATAGATTTCATGGGATCTAAAATATCAGTAGAGGTAATTTTTAGCATTAGTAATGTTCTCTCCTTTAACTGTAAACAGATCTTCTTATAAAGCTATTTTACTTTCCCATTGGGATACTTTTTTAAGGTGTGAGCATTTTTAACTAAATTATTTAGTGAAAACATCAGCAAATAAATAGTTCTCATATTCGTCGCTTGGGTCCTTTGAGGGTTTTGTGACACTCTTCAACCTAAGGATAAACGAGGAAACTTTCTTCACAGTTAAAAGAGAAATTGAAGTAACAGTGATATGTGCTTGATAGTTTTTGGCACTATGGGAACTCTCCCCTTCCTTAGGATAAGGGGAAAAAGTTTCTTTACATTTCCCGCCAAGTTTTGAGCATCCAGATCTTTGTCTGCCTTCCAATTTTTTAAATGTGTTATGCATTTGCTAATTTTTTTGTTTTTGTTTGGATGAATGTTTTCAATTTTGCAACGTAGATCTACCTCCTCGCAGTGCATCCTGGGTAACGCTAAATGATCTACAACTCTGGCATTATGTGTAACTCTCACTATTTGCACACTGTGTAATATCCAAGAAGAAATGGACAAAAACCATATTAGGCACTGCCATGCACTAAACTCGGGACACTTGTGGGAGAAATATTGGAGAGCCCGTCACAAAATGAATGATCTATTGACTCACTGTAGTTTTGTTTTTGTTGTATTGTTCATCTTTCCTTCTGTTTCTCATGTTATTGTCTGTTTTTTAACTACAGTTGTCTTTTGATCTGCCATTGGAAATAAAAAAAATAAAAAAATGTTTTCAGTTTTTAAAGATTCAGCTTATGCCTTATTTTAGTTTTATTTTAACATTTAGCATTTTAAATTTTTCTTAAATATCAAATAATCTTAGTTGAAAAGCATTTCCCTTTGTAAATGAATTGAATATCAAAGTATACTATTAAATAATCAAAATCAATGAATATTATTTTTAGGATTTGTTTTCTGTTTTAAAAATGTGATTTTTAAGAAATACATTATATATTGCTGATAAAAAAAAAAGAAGCATATATTTTATACCTGTACATTTGCGATTCAAAAGCTTATAATATCATACATAGTTCAGGCTATGTAAACTTTTGAATTATCACATGTTTCTAAAATATGTATTCTTAAGACTAATACATTTCCAAGGCTTTTGTAATTTAAGTTATTTTATTTAGTTAGATATTTATTTTGATTTTATATTTAAAAAAAGTTTTTTTGTGGCTATTTTAGTGAATTTTTTTTCATACAATAGTATAGTTTGTCTCTTACAGTTTCTATAAAGTCTTATAAATGTCTCATTGGTTTATAAGCTTGTGAACTTTAAAACTTATTAGCTCTATTACATGAATAACTATTGCATGAACATCATTAAACGGCTTATTTTATTAATCGTTCATGCCTGAAAAAAAAAAAATTTCATTCCTCATAAAATTCTGTTTATTTTGTGGATTATTTTTTATTTCTAGTTGAAAACATAGAGTGCCAAATACACTGAAAAGAGAAGAAAAGAATTTAAATTTGCTGTATTATTCTATAATGAATAATGAGCTTATATCTTGTCTTTTCTTGTATCAGTGATGACTAAAATCCCCACTGTTAATAGCTTTGACTTATTGTGAAACAATAGCAAGATTCATTTTACAAAAAATTTTAAGCTCTGTTAGAGATAAATATGTGGTTATGTCTTTAATCTGTGGTTTAGAAAAACAGTGGGAGGATAAAATTCAAGCCCACGTGAAAAGGTTAAATTAAATTTCATGTAACTTGATGAACATAAATTGATATCTGTAACTTTGAATGAACTTTAGTAATCTTATAATTAATAACTCTTTGTATTTCTTCGATAAAAGTTTGTAGCATTTGTAATTCTTGTTGCTACAATAAATTAGTTTTATTATATATATATATGTATATATATATATTTTATTAAAAGTAATCCATTAAAAAAACTTCCTAATTTTTTAACATGTGACAAGTCTATTTACATTGCTTATTATAATTTTTTACAGCAGTTTTACTTATTTAGTTCTGCTTGTTCTATAAGTGTAAACATGTAAATTTTATTGACAGATATCTCACAGTAAAGTTCGCCAACGACCTGGTATGGGAGGCAAAGGACAGTGTTACCGCTGCGGCCGTCAAGGTCATTGGTCCAAAGAATGTCCCCGCAATCCTGCAACTAGAATGAACAATGGTCCTCCTATAGGATATCCTACAGGTGGTTACGGTGGTGATAGATTCTCTAGATTTGGAATGGATAGACCTTATGGTGCTGACAGATCTTTTGGGGAACAGCGAGGTTTTGTTGATCGTATGAGACCATACCCTGATCCATATGAAAGAAGACCTCCCATGCCTTCTCCTCAGCAAGAAAACTACATGTATTATAGAAGGCCTTATGATTCTTATGGTTACTCTAGACGATCACCTCCTAATGTCCCACAAGTACCAAGTCGGTAAGAGGTTTATTACTAAATTCCTAGCAGTTTTTGTATGAAAATAGTTTTTAAAAGTACGTTTAGATGCTTATATTTAAACTATGAGGAGTGATGCTGATTTTCTGCCTCTGTTTCAATGATTACTTTTTTTTAAAGGAAAAAAAAGTAAATCTTACTCATTTGTAACAGAAATGCTGAATCTCATTATTGAAAATGGTCTTTGAAGAGGTGTGCATTGCTAGCCTAATCTTAAAACATTATCAGCCAATTCAGATACCTGATTTTGCTATAAATATTGTTCAAAATTTTTGATTTATTTTTCACTCGTATTAACAAGTTATCACCTAATTTTTAGTAAGCTATGACTAGCTAAGCATTTTAACAAATTTCTGCTGTTAAAACATATTTAGTTAGTTTTCTTTATGTTTCAAAATCATGGAAACTTAGCTAAATTAAGATATTTTTCAAATGTTAATGATTTCTTTTTTTTTCTTTTCTCTAGGTACGATTTTACACAAGACCCGTAAGTAAACTTCTATTATATTTTTTGTACTTATACATAAGCTTTAAAAGTAAACGTGATCAACACGAATTTATAAGTTATTTTTTGTGATTGATTTTTATTTTATTTTTGTTTGTGATCCTAAACTAGTGTTTCCACTTTTTCTTTAAAGCACATTTGCTTCGGGACGGCTAACACCAACCACACGTCGCGCTCCGGTCTATTAAGAGAAGCATGCCGGTCGCGTGGTCGCTCTGGCAGTGGATCGCGATTTGATGAAGCACGAAGGACATGGATGCAATGAAGACTTCATTTTTATTGTTTAAACTAAATGGCTGTCAGACGTCTCTACAATTTCATATGGTGAACTGTTTTTCGCTTCGTCTGGCATTACGGTCTGACGTTCGCACTACGTGTTTAATTTTGTTTCACTATCATTATGTAATTTGTTTATCATTTGAGATATTAATAAAAATGTCCGTAAAACTGATTTTTGTTATTGAAGTTTCAACTTCTTTTGACAAGAGTAAATATTCAGAGATTTTCTCGTTTCATAACTTAAAATACCAATGGCTATCGGGGCTAGAGAAAAGTTTGTTACTAAATTTAACTCGACCAAAATTAAGATTCGGGTTTTGTATAATTTGACTAGGTTACTAAATTGTACATTTTAACTTAGGTCTTATTTGTAAATTATTTTGTCAAAAAATTAGTATATAGCTATAGTAATTTTGGTGCTTTAAAATAGTGGTAATATCATGATTTGAATTTTTTTATTGAGATTAGATAGGACAATTTTGCTAAATTGCAGAATAAAGTAGGTGTAGGATTTTAGTTGTAGTAAAAAAATTTCATTTGTGTACTAGGCTTTCTGCATGTATAAATTTGTGAATTTATGCTGTATACATTTGTTGCATGAAATTTTGACTTATTTTTTTAGGCTTAAATGCTTGAGTGATTTTGAATTATTTTGATAACTTAAAACCTTTATAATTTTGTGTAACAAAGTAAACTTAAGAATTTCATAAGTTTTTATGGTCAGTGCTAACAGCTTTTTCTCTAGTCTTATATTTAGGTTTAAATTTTTATGGCTTTAAGTTTTTTTTTTAAAGCTTTAGTTATTGATTTAATGACTGTGATGTTAAATGCTGTGGGTGTTTTTTGTTGTAGCAATCAGTTACATTACATATTAAGGTTTAATTATGGTATTCTAACCCTAAAATAAGATTTTTTTAATTTGTTTTTTTTTTTTAAATTTTTTTTTAGTAAAGGCGTGTATGTTATGAAGTTATTCTTGTTGGCACCTTTTGATCCTTAAGTATTTTAAGATATTTTTGAAAAACAAGTTTTAGCATGTATTGTTATATTTTCTGATTTAGAGTTATAAGATTCTAAATTTCTGGTGCAAGGCTTTGATTAACAATAGACTTAGTTCAGAACCTGTATTAGTGTTTTGCAAATAGTACTATATGCTAACAATTCAAAATTCTTCTTGATTTTGCAATTAGTCAGTGGACTTTATTTAGTGTCTTGGTATTTGTTTTTGTGGGTATAGATGAAAAGTAAGATAAGAAATTCAGATAGAAAAGAAACTGAATGTGAACAATTTCATGCTAAAAGGTTTTTCTTTAAATCTACAATTGTACATTGCCCAAGTTACTTGGTTTGCTTTAAAATTAATAATTTAAAGTTTTAGATTTAAATATTTATTTTTAGAAAATATCAATTTGTGATAAAAAATATGTTTGAGATTAGAAATTAAAGAGGACATCCAACTGATAATAACTAAAAGTTAGCTAATGCTGCTTTGCTTTATATTGTTCCCTTTCTTTTTTAAATCTGTTAATCAAATAGTCTCTTATTATAATCTCAAATAAGCTTTGATATTCGGAAGCATAAATATTTCACTTATGACTTTTAATCCTAATCTGGAGATAAAAAGGTCATTAAAGCATACAAAAAATAAATAATAATGAAATTTATATAGATGAAACTAAATTCCTTGTTTCTCATGTAAACAATTCTGATAGGGATAAGAGGTGTTTATTGGTAGGATATAAAATGACGAAAAGGTGTGTGGTAGTGTATTTCTGTATTAGAGAATTACTTTATAATGGAATTAAAACTTTTAAAATTGAGATGGTTGGCTGATTTAATTTCATTTTTGAAGGAAAAAAATTTGTTGCTTTAAATTATGAAATTTTTTATTTAGTCAAGTCATTAGTCACTATTAGTAAAGAAAGGCATATTTATTGTAGAAATGTGTAGTTTTATCACACCTGTAACAGTTGAAATCTTTGTTTCTCAGTAATCTTGTATTACATGTAACTATAAAACAAAGTAAGTTACAGTAAGTTTGTTGAAGTAAAAAAAAAAATCTTCCTTTCAAACATCAGATGTGCATCAAGCTCTTATTTTGTTGATCTGTTTCATTTTAAATGAAAGTGGGTTGTGCTATGTTTGAAGCGTAAGTAATCCTCTTGTTTTTTTTTTTTTTTTTTTTCCTTTTGAAGAGAAAAGTTTGTACTGTATTTGCTAGTGTATAAGTTGAAATTGAATTTTTATCTTTTAAATTTTTATTCTTTGGGAAAATAAATCATTCGCTTTTTGGTCAAAAGGTACACAGTGCACTTTTCTTGTGCAAAGTACTTTTTGTTACATGTATTTTTGTATATTTTTTTCCACAGAATTATTTTTTAATACATTCTTGTCCAAAAGAATTGGTAGGTTTGGGATTAAATATATAATTTTTTTTTTTTTTTTTTTTAACTTATAAGCATTATTGTAGAATATGCTGATTGCTTATACACTGGAAAATATTTCTGGTTAAACATATGTAGGGTTTTTCAATATAAATTCATGTGGTTCAATTATTGGCTAATAATGTAACACTTAAAAACTTTTAAATATTCAGTTGAGTTGTGGTTTATTAATGTACAAGCGGTAACTTTTTAAAAACACAAAATTGGAAGGCTTATTTTAAACTTCAACAGAGTCATTAAAAATTAAAGCTTATAGAAAGTAGATGGTATTTTAATCTTAGTTCTAAAGTTTACAATAGTAATTGTATGGTTCATTGTTCTTTAAACTTTCTTATTTTTAAAAATTTCATAATCTCCTGAGATTTTTGTGATTTACCAAATTTTTGTTGAATTTAACAAAGAATAAATATGTTTCTAAAGAATAGTTGGAAGAAATTTTAAATTTGGTAAAATTATAAATTTCAATATATTCTGTGAAACAGCGTATAATAAAAAATGAACACCCAAATCTTAATTTTGCTACTTATTCACGATTTTCTTGATTTAAGAGTATTTCCTACCCCCTCTTTCATCATCAGTTCAATAAAGAATTTTTTAAGCAACCTTCTTTAAGAAGTCTTAACCTTTTCCCAAAAGTGTTTTTTAATTTTTTATCTTGCTTCCATTGGATAATCAGTCTTCTCAGATTTCAAAACAAATTAGTTCTTAAAAATTTTTTTCAACTTCCAGTCCTTTTAATTGCCATTTGTCAAGTGCACAACAAAATTTTATTCTGCATTCTTCTAGTTAAAATTGCAATAATTTAGAAAATATATCTATTATGTTTCTGGTTCTAAACTTAACGAATATTTTAAGCTATTTTATTAATTTCACCTCAAAAACATTTTTAAATTCATAATTTAGACTTTAGTTTCTTAAATAAATTTAGAGTAATTTGATTAAGAAAGAGAAAATGCAAACTATTGATGTATCTTGTAAGTTAAGCATAGCCTTGTGTTTTAGTAATAGTTTACTAAAGAGTAAAAATTAAGAGTTTTGTAGTTCATAATTAACAAAAATTACCTCAAATTCAGTGTTTAGTTTTAGCAGTTTGGTCTAATAAGTAAAGCTGTGAAATTTTTTTTTTTTTTTGTTTACAATAAATCTTATGATTTTGAGGGCATGATTCCCTCATTCTTTCAGTTTTGAGGAGATAAAAATCTTTCTTGAATTTTCGACTATTTCCTTGTATATTATGGTTTGTTGCTATATATAATTTAATTAATATTTTATTCATTAGTCGGAAAAACAGCTAAAGTTATATTTATGTATTTGCTTCAAATTCTTATAAAAGTACCAATTTGCATAAATTGGGGGCTTGATAATTTTAACAAGAATAATTAAGTTTCTGTGTAGTTGACCATCATATAAGAATGGGCATGTTATGACTGGAAAGTAGTGTTAAAGTTTGCTTTTATGATAATTTTTTCTAAAATATTGGTTTTATCTATATTTTAGGTCTTGTGACTGGGATTTTCAGTTCCCTGACCTTAACCATTAATTCTTTTAAGCACTTAAAAGGTTTTTTTCCACCATTGATAACTTGTAGTACATGGTGCGTAGTTTTTAAAAAGTGCTTAAAGGTGCTTATTTTTGTTTTTTAAAAGCCCTTAAAGGTGCTTTTTTCATTGGGTGTTTTTAAAAAGTGCTTAATTTTCCCTTTTCGAAAAATGAGATTTTAATTATTTATCATGTCGATTTTCACTATGTATTATGCAAAAGCGTGCTTTTCACATTCTATTCAACGTTTTTACAATTTATTCAGCCACAATTGATTTCGGCGTACCATCGGTCCATAGCGTATGAAAGCGCCAATCATTTTGCATGTTTAACATTATTTTATCTTGACCATGTAAATTTCTTTGAGAATTATTTTGCGTTTTTCAATGTATATAGTACTTAATATTTTTTTAGTGCTTAAAAAGTGCTTATTTTTTGTTGAAAGATTTGGCTACGCACCCTATAGTAGAGATATTATAAGATATTGATTGGCTGAAGTAAACTTGTGAGCTGGTTTATAAAAACATTGCATCCTTTAAATCTGAATTCATATTCTCTTTTTATTGCAAACTTGTGTTATTGATGATTAAGATGGCTATGCAAGGCACATATGGTTAAGTTATGTTTTATATGTAAGAGTCTTTTTGATGCTTAACTAATTTTTCTCAAACTACAATTTTCGGGACACTTATTTAATTGAGCTTTGAATTATCATAACTAATATTCGAACGAAGAAAAAAAAAATTCGGAGTAAGTAGCAAAGTTTATCGGTTACCCATAAATTCAAGAGAATATAGAGTTTTAAACAGTTTTTTTTTTTTTTCATGGGTGTGATTATGCCAAAAAAATAATAATAATTAATTACTAATAAGTTTTGCTAGGTTCTTTTTGAGCTTATTTAATTTTTTCAATGTAAATAAAATCGTGTACGTTTTATTGTGATATTTGTTATTATTGATAACAGTTATAACAAAGTCAAGTTCATTAAGCATTTTTCACAATACAGCTTGAGCTATATTTGTGGTATTTTGTTATTGCATACTCAAAACATCGGTCTTGTGTGTCTTGAATTAAGTTTTCAAATATGCTACTGTGTTTATATACTGTCTTGTTACCATCATTTTCAATCTTCTTTTTAGGGTGGGGGGGGGGAATTAAGTCAGATTTTTGAAGCTGTGACTTAATAGAAATGTTTAACTTATTTTATTGTTGCTGAGAAATAATATATTCTTATGCCAGATTAAGAAATAGAAATTTTATTCCCCCTTTTCTTTCTTTTTTTTTTGCAAAAAAATTGAAACTTGTTTATGATAAATATATAAAAAATATCCTATAAGTCTTCCTTTTTTATAAACTAAGATCTTTAATACTACAATTTTAAGTAAAGTTTATTCATTTCTATAAATTTTTAGACTGCAATTCAGTTAAATAAAAATCTATCAATCTTAACATAAATGTTTACTTAACCTGTACTTTGTTTTCATGGATTTCTGAATAGTCATAATTTATGGTGTGTATTTCTAGGTATCCATTTTGATTGCAATATTCAAGTTAAAATTAAATCTTGTATTACTAATTCATTGAAGAGAGTTATGTGTAACCTGCAGAATTTTTCACAGTGACTGCATAAAGTGAAGGTGAGTAAAGGTTGAACAGAAGTGTTAAAAATGAAAAGTTGTTTTACATGCAGCTACCATCTTATTAAAATGATTTGACCTTTTGGTCAATATAGATTCATTTCAATGAAAAATTGATGGTGTGAAATATTTTGAGATGGGGGTAAAGTCAGTTAAAAAAAATGTTCAAAAACAAATTTACTGTGCAATAGGATTTAAAAGCATAGGTTTGAATGATTCAAAGACAGAGCGTTTTTGCTTGCATATTCTTTATCCAGCAATTAAAGCTATTGATTTTGGGTGCTTAAATAAATTTCATTAAGAATTAAAAGGGGTTTTGTAGCCTTTTAATTGTTTTAGTTTCTCATTTTATAATTTTGCATGTTATCCTTATAGTGGTGATAATTCTAGCTAGGTTGCTTTTAATTTTTTACTGTAAACAATTGGAACAAACCTGTTTTTAACACAAACAAATGCTTATATAAATGAATGTGTGTGTTACATACGTTTAAAATTTAAAGATGCTAAAGAGAATAAGCTGAATGTAAATTTATTGTGTATTTAAAAACATGGTGACTATAAATAAAAAGTAGTAGCATAAAATTAATGAAGTTATTGACACTGTCTAGAATATAAATTTTTTTGTAAAATTTGGAGCCAGGTTTATCTTCATTTGTTATGTTACTTTGTAACCCAATAAGCATAATATTGCTTGTTATACAATATTGGACACACTAATTCGATGTTTTGAGGTAATGCTTTAACTTCATAATAAGTAACTATTAGATTGATATATTTATGAAAACAAACCTCTTATCTAGATGGTCTATGCGTATTGTGCACCAAAAACATGCTATAGGTCTAATCCCTAAGTATAAGAATGTTTATGTTTGTCATTTGTGGCACCAAAATAGCTTTAAAATAAATTGCCTACACTTTTGTAATTGTTTTAACTGTCTTTGCTGATTTGTGGGGTCTGTAGGGAAATTAAAACTAGGGCTGCTGAAATTTTAGACTCAAATTTCAACTATCTCGTATACATTTATTTAAAGCTACAAAACTGTTACAGCTGATTATTTATTTTTGTTTAAATATAAAAGTAATAGATGATACTGAGAAAATCAATGGCATAGCAGATTATTTGTATTAATATTATGAAATGGAAAAATTGGCATTAGTATTTTCTAAGAAACTATAGCTATTGTGTTTAATTTAAATCTAAACATCAATAACTTTTTTTTGTCATTTGATCTACAAGATGTTATGTACATGTAATTAGTCTTGAATTGAACATATTTTTATTATTGCAATGTCATTACCATAATGCCAGATGATGCAAAGAGAAGCAACAAAGTAGCAAGTGCGTGAGTGCGACCAAGCTGATTATCAAAGGCTTCTAATATATTTGTAGTCTACATCACTTGTCTTCAGCGATTTGCATGGTTGCTACAGGCAACTAAAATGCAACTATTTGCAACTATTTTCAGCCTAAGGCGACTATGGCATTTTTTTTGTTGTTGTCTGAAAAGGTTAAAAAAGCAACTATTTTCAGGAAAAGGAGACTATTGGGAGACTTTTCTGTGATCCTAGCAATGTTTTTTTTTTAATCATAAATTTGGTATAACCTGTGGCCCCATGGAATCTTCTGGACACACTGAATTTCTTTTCTTAAAAAATTTGGAATTTCAAATTTGAGTCGTCGCTTTTTAGTGCATTCAATTTGCACAGATTCCATCATAAGCCAATTTGTTTCTTGATCGCCTTTCAATGGTTATTGCTACAAAATTCTGCAGGATTTTTAAAAAACCTAATTTTTAATACAATATTACGATGTGTGAATTTTGAATCAACTAAAGTAATCACTTTTCACGATATATGTATTTGATTTGTTTAATCAATTATTGATAAAAGTAAGTTTTTTTTTTAATGAAAAAATATTTTTTGAATGAATTCTAGTAATTAAAAGCATTTAATTTTCTGTAAATATACTAATTTTTTTTATATGAAAATTTAGTGCTAGAACACTAACGTTTATGTAAAAATTATCATATTTCCCACCAACTTGACTAAATGGATAATGGTATATGACAATTAAGTAATTTCATAGAATTCTAGTCTTATTTTTGCTGAATTTTTGTTCTTGCCTAAATAGGCAACTTTTTTCATAGTTTTCGGCATTATTTTCATGCTTTAGGCTACTAAAAGCAACTATTTGTTCATTTTTGTCTGTGGCAACCCTGGATTTGCGGAGAAAAAAAAAATAAATTGCCTTACCTTTTTCTTTGTTGCTTGAAATGTGTGGATAGGTGATCTTTTCGTATCACTTTTCAGACTTCAAACATTCTAGCATAAACTTGAATTTTTTTAATTTTAAAGGCAAATGCAGTTTTTTTTTTGATTTTGTTAATAATTGTATACATTTTTTAAAGTTTCAAAGTAAATTTTAATTCTGCTAGTTTCTTTCTTTTTTACCTGCTCCACTAATAATTGCCAAGCACAACATTGAAGTGAATAACTGAAAATTTAGATCTATAAACTAGTGTGCTAGTCTCATCCCATACAATCATAAAAATCTGAATAGAATTGAAATAGCAGAGGCTTAAGCTTATGTCATTTAACTTAAATTATTATTTTTTATTTTATAAAATGTAATTTCTTGTGAGGAAATATCCACCACAGCATTTAAATAATTTTGATATATATACATTAAAAACCTGAATGTCACGTGGTTCAGTGATAGCTAAAATACAAAAAAAAAAGCATTTCTTGGTTAGTTTAAATGTTTTGGAAAAATGTTCAAAGAAAATGAAAAATTTATTCATAGCAAAAAGCAGAAATTATTTATAGCAATATTGTTTATAGTTAGTTGATTTTATTTATTGTAAATAGGCAGGCTAGTTATAACTCTTGCAATGGTATTTGCTGGTACTCAATAGAAATTTGTGCCTGAGAGTAACCATGTGAACCCAAATTGTTAAAATTTCTGAAGGACAATCAAAAATCTTTTAGAAAAAGTTGGTCAGAATAAGCCAACCTTTGCTTATTTTGTTATGGATATTTAATTAAAAAACTGCCTCATTAGATTAATTTAATTTTTTTTTCTTTTGTAGGAGGTATGACTCAGAATACCACAATGAATACCTGAATGAACCTGGTTATGTGTGAAGGTCAGAAAAGCTCAAGTGTGATTGTAGCTCTTTGAATTCTGGTTTTACGTTAAAGACGGCTAATGTTCTTACACATATGAACTGCCCTAACGAAGAAATTTTGTATATTTGAATTTTTTTTTTTAAATAAAATTAGTCATTTAACTGTCTTTCTTTCCTTTAGATGCATCTCCATGTGTAATTCTTTTGTGTACCACAAGTTTTTATTTCTTTTGTGTGTGAAGTAAGCATTTTTTCTTGTAGGCTTTTTTTATAATTATTGAAAACTCCATGATTAAGTAAGATTTTAAATTTGGGGTTTCTTCTTTAATGATTGGAAAATGAGGTTCAAACTAAATAAAACAATCGTCTATTGAAGTTATGTCTTGTGAAAATTCCAAATATGATGTATTTAAATATTTAATTTATTAAAATTAGTTTAAAAAGTAAATTTGAAATTTCTTCAATACTATTGGCGAAGCTAATAATGATTTAATTTTATAAAAAAAGCAATTTTTGATTTCTCACAAGTGAAATGTAACAAACACAGGGTTTGTTCCTCAAAAAACCTAAGATTTTTTTTTCCATTTGGAATTGATTGCCCCCCCCCCCCCCCAAAAAGGTTTTCTACACATTTGCTTACACAATCGACACTAGATATAATTTTTGTGGTCCAAAAAAAAATTAAGGTTATATGAGTCCTCTAAATTTTATCTAATATTTACTCAAATACTGGATTTATTTTGACAGAAACTTACTGCTCCAATCAATCCTCTTCCTTTTAAAGTATTGGTTTGGTTACTAACAGCCATTTTCGCTAATAAGATGCTCAAAAAGGTAAGTCAAAGCAAAAATAAAATGAAAACACTTGTTTTACCACTAAAATAATCCATCTATTACAACATCATGAAAGAGTGCAGATAGTTCTCTGAAGAAAAAAATATACATGGTTAATATTGATGTATTTTGAAAGAAATTAATCATATCCTGGAGACTTGCTACTCGTTGATTCACAGTCAATGGAAAAAAAGTTTGATTAGAAAGCTTCCTAACTTTTAATGCTGTTGGTCACCATATTGGAATGAACGGCTCAGTTCGGACTTCGTTCTAAAGGGTATTAACACTAAACATACTAACACTTAATATATACTTATTTTTTTACCATAGCCGGACTTATTGTTTCTTTATTGAATGTATGAAATATAGATGTAAGGAAGGAAATAGACTAAAAAACCTTTATTATAATTAAACAAAATTGTATATTGCCAATTTTTATGTATTACAACCACTAAGAATTTTTAATTCATTTCTCAACGCACTTTTTACATATACAGGGTGTTTCCATTGTACATTTTCCGCAAACATTTCTTCTAATTATTATCTCTATAATTCTTATAATTAATATTATTTCTTCTAAGAACTTGTGCTGTCTTGATTGTTTCGAGCTATGAAATTGAGATATAAGCTACTTACCAAAACATTGGCATTTTTGTGTAAGAAAAAGTGACTAAAACAATCTAAAATTTTAGGTACAAATTTGAATTCACAGTTATTCTGATTGAACTAACTACGCAACAGTTGGCAGAAATCGACGCACGTTACATTGTAATTTCTGATGAATAATTTCTTGAAGGTTATTGTTCTTCTGGTCAAACGACCGGTTGTGGTAGAAATAGATATATGGCCAAGTATTATTCGAAACAAACAAAAAAAGGATATTAACTAGGCAGATGTGCAAAAACAATAAGATAGGCGCATTTTAGAAGCAAAAGTTCTTAAACGGTCATTTGACCGATTATGGTATGTTTAGTGTTAAAGTAAGTGTCTATGGAATAACGGGACTTCATATTTCGAACGTTTTAAGGAGAGAGGGCGTACTAAAGATTATTTAAGAAAAGGTTATTGATTAGGTGCAACTTCAGTAAGAAAGAAAATATTTTAAAAATACAATTTTTTTTTTATTTCGGACTTGCTGCAATAATTTAAAGCCAATTTTTAATTATAAATTCATTCAGTATTATAGTTGCACGAATTAGGTATTTGTGTTTATTTACATACTTTCCAAAAATTCTTTACAAGGACTTATCTTTGCATTTTTGTTTTCGAAAATATTTTTTATCGGTTTCCTTATTTTAATCAAATGTATTCATATTTTAATAAGACTGCACAAATTCTCATTAAATTAAATCAGTATAATGTTTTTTTTTATTAGAACATAAATGAACATATTATGCTACTACCAATATCTACTGTGAGCATTCGCTGTATATGAAATATATAATTTCATCTAGTTTCTAGAAATTCTCTTCATTAGCTTTATGGCAAACAATTTGTTTTTATTATTTAAAACACTACTTATTTTTCTTTAAACACAATATCAGTCGTTTTATTATTATGCAGATCATTGTACGTATAGAAAGTGAAAAAATGTAAATTAGTTGTAATTGGATACCAGCAAGTGACGTCATCGTAGGTAAATCGTGTCGATTCACGTTCGACACACATGTGTGACGTCTTTGCTTGCAGGTATCCAATTAAATCACAGGGTTAGGCATAATCACTTCACTTCTCGAATTGCAAGAACCTATTTAAAATTATTTCTAAGTGGAATTTTATCTAAAATGGCATTAAATTATCAATATAATTTCAGTCTCGAGATCAAATTTATAACTGCATCAAATTTTTTAATGCTGATATTTATTTTTTAAATCAATTTTTTAGAAATATACGTCCTAGTTTAATATTAAGGACTCGGTCATCGGAAAAATAAAAACTCGTAAGGAAAGAGGATCGCTGCTATTACATTAATTTTACCTAAAAATATTTCCCTCAAGTTTAGAACTCCTCTGTAAACTTTGTTCTTTAATTTACTTTCCGATTTTATTGGGATCAGTGTGTAAATCTGTTTTGTAAGTGTGTAAATCTGTTAACCACTTTTTTTTAAAAATTTTTTTTTTTGTTTTATAAAATCACCATCAATATTTCAATAAGGTAATCAATAGAGCCCGGATTTTGATGACCTAAAAAATCTCAATTAATGCCCTTAAAAAATGCAAAAAATGCTCTTTAAAAGTTCAAAAAATGCCCTTAAAATGTGCAAAAAATGCCCTTAACATGCGAAAATTGCGCTAAAAATGCCTTATGACATGACTTAAAAAAAGTAAAAATATTGAACTAAAACAATTTTTTACTCTGTAAAATTATTATGAGTCATTTCAAAAAATATAAGGCAATGCAATACTTGTTCTACGTTCATTAAAGTTTGAAAACTATGTTTTATATCCTAAAGTAACAAAAAAAAAAAAAAAAAAAAAAGGAAAATATATTGACTCCAACACATTTTCATTTTGTATAGAAACTTTAATGAATATAACAACTTCCATCTCATAATATTACTAAATATCAGAATTACATTGGATTATTAATTTTTTTTAATATTTTGAAATGTAAACGAGCGTCTCTTGCCTGAAAGTTAATTTTTATACCTGAAGAAGCTTCTTTCAACGTCTACTGATGTTATTGGTGCGTACTTGAAAAAGACGGTCTCACTTACTGACAATTCTTCTTCAATTTGAAAAGATGTTGCTTCACCTGTTAATATCCTATAGATTTTCTTCATTGTTTGGAAGGCAGTGTAATAATGAAAAATGATAAAAATAATAAAAATTGGAAAAAATTAACAAAAAATTTAAAAAATGCTTTAAAATGCAAAATATGCCCCAAAATTTAAAGAAAAATGCCCTATAAATCTAAAAAAATGCTCTAAAGGTCAAAAAATGTCCAAAAAATGCAAATGTCATCAAAATGCGGGCCTTAGTAATCAATAAATAAAACCACAGCAATTCTTACACCATAACTAATTTGATTTGAATTTATAATTCAGGTATATATAATACTCCGATATATAACTCAAACTCATGGAATTATTTCCCGCCCCTAATAATTTTTCAAAATTTTTTTAAAGTTATTTATTTTTTAAACCCCAAAAAGTTATTTTTTAATTTATTCAATTATTAAAATTTTATATTTCAAATAATAAAATTATAAAATACTTCCTTAATACTTCCAAATAGACTCTTTACCTTTAGATATGTTAAGAAAATGGAAATGGACTGTTTATTACTATTTAAAAAATTTTTAATAATAAGGAAAATTTAAATAACTATAACATTTCAACAACTTTTTCAAAATTTCATCAATCGATTAAGCAACAACAAATATATTTTGTAATTATCCTCATAAAGAAACCTAACAATATTTATGCAATATTCTGTAAAAAAATCTATTTTTAACTCTTAAAAATGGAGTTAAACAGTAGTAAAAATTTTAAGTTTTGTAATTTAAATAATAATAATATAATTAAAAACATTTTAGCTTTGTATAAAAGGTTAAAAATTAAAACTAATAAATACAATTTCTATACCTGATAATCAGTTCAAAATTTCATAAAATAACTATTAAATTTTGAACAATTACTTGTGGGTCTAATTCTTTCCTAACTGAACCTGGCCCCATTTTCTCAACCTACTTAAATAAAATTATTAACAATATTATTAAAAAAGATTTTTCTTGGATTATCACTAATAAGCAACCTATTTTAGAATTTATTAAACATAATAAAATTAGTTCTAATACGACTTTAGATTTCCAAGATATCTTTAATAGCAGTCTCCTTTCTGAACTAAAAGATGTTCTTTTGAGTTATTACTATGATTATAAAAATATCCTTAATTGCGATTCTGATGACAGGAAAATTCTAATTAATTTTTGTTTTTTAATAATTATTTTTACAATGGAAAACATATCTTTGTTCAAATTGATGGAATAACAAAGGGATGTAATTATTCATCACTCTTAGCTAACTCGTTTTAACACTATTCTGAAAGAAAAAAAAATTATACTCTTAATTTTAAATTTGTTTTTAGATTTATTTATAATTTAATAATCTTTAATTTTCAAAATTATACAAATTTGTTAAATAATATTTACCCCGAGGAGTTGATTTTGCTTCGTAGTCGTGGCTATAATGTTAATTTTAATTTTTTGGATTTAAGTATTAAAAAAGAAAAAAATATCTGCATTGTTGATTTATCCCATAAAAGGAATGATTTTAAATATAATACAAATAAACTTATTGCACGGAATTCTAATGTTTCTAAAAACATTTATTTAATCAAATAAATAGAATTAAAAGAATTTGTAGTAATGTTTATTTATCGAAAAAGCAAATAGACGAACTCTTCTAAAATTGAATAAAAAACAATGGATAGCTAACTAATGTAATTAAATTCTGTATAGAATCATTGAGTTAATTATATGTTATAATTAAAAATTTCTTCGTCAACTAAATTTATATTTTTACCATGAGCAAATCCGAGGCTAAAAATCTTCGAATATCTGATAAAGATTTTTTTAAAAATTAAAATAAAAAAATTAAAATATTTTTTTTTATTAAATGTTAATAATTTCTCTAAATTCAATCTTTTTAATATTGATATTTCATAATTAACATTCAACCTCTTTAATTATGAACTCTGAATTATCCTGTATAATGTTATTACCTTGCACACATCCAGATTCGGGTCAATCCAAGGTAACTAACAAATCAAACGCGATTCGATACTTCAGTAAGAACACGCCATTAGTCGATTCCCTTCCTCTATTTTTGCTTTTATTTTCATATTTTGTAATCTGGCTAACTTGTTACGAAAGCATTTTAAATAACTTTTGAAAAATGTCTGTAAGTGTAAGCACATGTGAATTCGCTACTCGGTTTAAACATTACTTTTTAAGTTTTATTCTGTATTTTCTTGAATTATCATTTTCTATATTTGCTTGATTGTTTTATTTAGCATTTTTTATTTTTTACATTTTTGCTAAATAAGGTCTATTTTCGTTTAAATTTTCTTGTGCTTCTTACACTATTGTATTGATATATTTTGCTTTGGCTATATAAATATAATATTAGAAAGCACTATTTTTTTCGGATATAATTGTGTCGGCTGATGACGAGATTAGATCTTTTCGTTATTTTATTTTATTTTCCTTTTTTTTTAAAATTTAAAACTTTTTTAAATTTGTAAATATTTTTTAAATACCTTTTTAATAATTTTTTTCTTCGCCTTTAAAAATTTTCATATCTTTTTCCTTACCCAGATGGCACAGATTGCCGCAGTGACATCATAATGAAGTCACAAACGGTCACAGCAGCCACAATCACAGTTGTAACCGTTGTGAATTGTCTCAAGGAGGTCATAATGTGACTGTGATGTTACTCTGTCTTGTGATATCCTAAAAAAGTGTCCACGACTAATTATTGTGACTTTTGTCACTTGGTAGTCACAAATATACATTAATGAGACTAAAATAACTCGGAAAATTTGTTGAAACCTTGAAAGTCGCATGGAAATCATTTCATGACTTGTCTTACTAAAGTTCCAGGAGTATTTTTTGCAACTTATCTCATTTTGTTCTCATATTTACTTTTGATTGAATTTGTTTCATTGAAGTCACGTGTTTGCGACTTGTCTCACTAAAGTTATGATTCCACTCTATACAGAATAGTCATTTAAAATATTTGCAAGTCTCGTATGCTCTGTTTTACAACTAATCTCTTGCAATTAAATACGTGAATCCTATGGGTAAATTGTCAATGATTGCATTCAAAAGTGTGACCTGTTTAAATGTTTCCGAAAGCATTCATACATGACTTTGAAAAAGAATTTGTTTCCGTAAACGCGTTCGTTTAAATAAAAATCATGTTTTTAAGACAGATGTTTGAGATGATTTTAAAACAGATGTAACTTTTTAAAATAGGTGTATATGCTTACAATTTATTTAAAATTCATATTAAAAATTTAAAATTTTACATAGCTTTTTATATATATTCACTAACAGTCCTGATAAGATTTATTTTATTCAAAAATATTACTGCTCTGGTAGAAAAATAACGCACATTTTGGATGAACAATTTCATAAACTAAGCATTTTTGTTATCGTTTACACGTTCTGAAATCACATTTATTCATTGAAATGAAGTAAACAATGTTGACTTCACTTTAAGAAATGAATTGAAACAAAAAATATTTTACCGTAATACACACATCTGTAACAGTATACGATCACGAAATCAGAAGTTATTGGTTGCAAGTTAGTTGATAATGGAAGGGTAAAAATTATTAAGAAATTGATCTTCAAATGTTGGTGGCCTTCTGTTAAGGAAAGATTTACCAATGTTTTGGATCGTATTTTTCAAGTTCTTCTGTCTTTTCCTGAAGGAAATTTTGCTCCTTATTTGCTGCGTCCTACTCTGCCAATGTTTTTGATAGATCTAAATGAAAAATTAATAAATAAAAGCTTGAAAATATACTAGCAGCTAGAGGGCGTGTTCAAGATTTGCGAACGCGAATTCAGATACTATTAGATTTGATAAATTATACTTTTTTCCAATGCATGTAATTTGTATAAAATTACAAATTTGAATTTAAAATTTACAAAAATGAGAATAGAGATAATACGATAAAATAAAATTTGTAACAAAAGAAACATCCAATTGATATGTCATAGAAAAAAAAGCAGACGATTTTAAAACAAGACAAAGGCTAGTTCTTCTAACATCAGCATTAAAAATTCTTTTTTTATTCGTTTGGAAACGATTGGCTGAGTGCAGCTGTAAATTCTTTCTCATAATTGGACATAGTTATTTGAAATTCTTTTTTACTATTTAAAAATTCTTTAATTTTTGTTGAGTGCGTTTTATATGCTAAACGTTTCGGCTCTATGTTTTCTACCAGCTATTAAATGTTTTTAGTGTTTTAATTAAATATATTGTTTGTTTATTGCATTAAGTTTAATTATCTGGTAAAAAGAGCGATGCTGGTAAAAAGAGCTTTGAAAATGGCGGTGGTTTCGATAGTTAAAAGCGATTATTAAACTTAACCAATTACGTTTTATTCTGAATAAATTGTTTATGTTCGATGACGCAAGAAAGAAGTAATGACATAAAAAGGGTGAGTCCTTATTTTGCTTTCTTGAGTTTTTATTTTCGATTCCTATGTCAATGTAATTTCGTAATAATTTTTAAAAACGTTTTTATTTTTATAATAATTTATCCTTATTAGAAATTTTAGCAACCACTGTTATATATATGGTTTTTATTTTCTAATTTATACAGTTTGAGTTGGTAAAATAATTAATTTATTTGTCTTTTTTCTTCTCAATATTTTAGGTTTTCTGTTTTAATAAATTCATTCATTTTTAAACAGTTAAGTAATTTAAAATATTTAAAATTCTTATAATTCAAAGTCTTGATTTTGATATAGCATTTGTAATTTATGTCCTTTCAAAATTATTATAATATTTCTATTTACAATTTCAATTTTATTTGTATTAATTTTAAAATAAAATTTTTTTTTATATAAATCTTCGGTTTTATAAATTCTTTTTTTTTAAGGTTGACCTATTCAATAAGCCTACACAAGTTATTCGCTAAAAGAATGATGGTATGAAACTTAATAAAAAAACTAAAAACAATGCTGCTTATATCAACGTTTGACATTTACCGTGTTAAATGACTTTGGTTACCTTAATAGTTTAAAAGTAACCTTGGGTGACGAAACTTTTTAGTTTGAAATGAAATTTAAATTGTAGGGGAAATAGAGGTTAGTTGGTCCACTTTTCAAAAATTATCCACGTTGTCTGATTTTGTTTTTACAAGATAAACTACAATCTCCTCAGCATGCGTGAATTTTTTTTAAATATCCTGGGGATAATGTCTTAGGGATATATATAAATATATATATATATATATATATTTATATATATATATATATATATATATATATATATATATATATATATATATATATATATATATATATATATATATATATATATATATATATATATATATATATATATATATATATATATATATATATATATATAAATATAAAGCTATAAAGCATGGAATTTTATCTCTAAAGACAAAATTTCATTTCTTGTATCGAAGAGCACCACACCGGACAAAGATTATTTTCACGAAAGATTTAAACAATTAAAAAAAAAATTTAACAGATGTGGTAACCTTTAATAAAATCCTTTGGAATACCAAAAACATAAAAGAATGTAGAAACTGAAAAAAAAAATGAATCGTATTTGTTTCAAAATAATAATAATAATAATATTAATTTAAAATAAAGTTGCCATAAAGTTTCAATGGTTCGATTGTGATTTACATATAATTAAAGGTCATAAAATAAATCTTAAAATAAGAAAACATCAGAAATTTATAAAATCCTAAATGTTCCCATACTTTTAACTCATTTCATTTGTTAACTGCTGTTTTTCAGTACTTTGACAAATATAGTCCTTGAATCAAACTCTGTTATGAGTATCCATTTGAAGAGCAAATATATATAATTAAATATATATATGAAAATAAATATATGAAAATAAATATAAAAGTGTCTATGACTTTAAAACGGTTTTGTGTTCTATCTTCAGTTTATTGTGACATCCCAAGCTACGGAGGGTAAAAGTAAACTCTCAATTCTGGGGGAAATATAGTAGTTTGATATGAAACACAACATTTTACAAGATAAAATTATATTGAGTGTTTTTGTTCAAAATCAATGCTTAATGGGAAACAATCAATTGACGAATTTGCAATTTTCGATGTGTCTTTTCCCGGCGTCATTTAGATAATTTTGGGAGTGGCGTATTATCGGCAACACCGAAGAAGAAGAAAAAAATAACAGACGTTGTCAAAGAGTTCGCTGTCAGCCACAGTGTTGTGCTAATCATTAGACTTTGCAAATCATTTCAAATAACTGGTATGTGTAGCAGACGTCACGGAGGAGTTCGTGTTTCATGAACGACACATGTAGAAGACAGGTATATAGTGCTATCAACCAAAAGAACCAGTGCAGTACGGCCAGTCAGGTAGCTAATCAGTTTCATGCTGCTACTAGCTATTGTATCTCCCGAAAAAATATAGCCACATGCTTGCAAACAAGAGGACCGCCGACCTGTTGTGTGCATATTGTCTAGACGTCACTGTAGCCCCCCTTTGAAATGGTGTCTTCATTATCGCAATTGGAGTAATGAGACCTTACATACTATCCTTAGATGAAAGAAGATTCAGTTTCTGCTCCTGTAACCCATAGAAAGGTGGGGATAGGGGAACGCCTCCATCGGTTTTACCTCTGGGTGGTAAACGGGAAATAAATTTTCCTTCCGATGACCAACAGGTAGAACTCCTACACCTCAATGGCAATCATCTTCTATGGATAGGGCCAAGAAGCCTGAAACTTGGATCAGACCCTTACTGTTACCTCTGATGACGCAAATGCAGCTGCCAAGCGCAAAATTTCAAAAACCAAAATGAAAAAAAAAAGCTATTTTGAATCTTAATTGCCCTAGAAACTTCTCTTCCGCAACAGCAAGACTCCATATGGGCCATTTTAAGGATATGAATATTTCTTCAGGGAAGATTAGATTATACCAAATATACAGACATTGCCCCCAAACCCAATTAACGCCAAAAAACATTTTCAACTGTCAAGCCATCCTGGTTGCACTTTTTAAACTCGGATCACCACCAGAGGACATATTATACAGTTTCCAGGCACCAGAACTAGCGAAACTCAGTTTTCCAAACTTTTGAAAATATTTAGCACTGCTATAGACAAGACAACAACAGTAGATTCTGTTTCTCGTCTCATTTTCGAGGCCAATTGATCTGGAGTGAGATGGGTACTGCGTATTGTCGAGCAAATATACTGGAAAGGCACAGATATCCTATGACTGAAAACGCTATGGACTATGATTTGAAACGCTACAATAATGATATTCTGTTGCCTCCTGTTCGCTTGTTCCGTGAAGCTGTCGTAATTAATTTGTTTTTATGAACAAGAACGCACCATGTCATATAACAGTCGTTGTCGGGGAGTGTGTGCAAAGCAAGAGTAATAAACGCCTCCTATGGTCAGCAAGGTCTCCAGACCTGAATACTATTGCAAATGTGTGGAATGCTTTGGGAAGGAGTGTTGCTGGTCGAGAATGTCCTGCAGTTACAAGGACACTCTCATTCACGCACAGAGAGAGTAATGAGACAAATTGCCCCAACAGCTGTTGGATACTGTCGTGCAAAGCATACCACTACCTCTGGAAACCTGCATCGTTCTCCATGGTGGCCATACCTTCTATTGATACTAGCAGAGTTAAACAAAATTTTACAAACGTAATTACAGCGTTTATATAAGTAAGGGGCTAAAAAATTAAAGCAAAATGATCATTTATTGCTGAGTAAAAATACAAAAAATGGAGATTTCAGCACGTTGTTAGGCCACCTCTAGCTCGAATGCAAGCTGCGATTTAAGATCGAGCATTGAAACTCTCCTAAGATATCCTGTAGTATCTCATTCCACGGTTGTTGCAAAAAATTTGCTGAATAGACTGAATTCGATGGCTGTCCAACTTATGGTCTCAAGACGTCACTGACTTGCTCATTCGAGGAGAAATGTGGAAACAGAGCCGGCTAGGGCAGGGTGGTAACGAGCTGGAGACATTCCTGTGACATCCATTCTATGTGTGGCTGAATATAATCTTGTTGAAAAAATGGTTCCTCGGAGCCCTGGTACAAATGGCAGCATGTGTGATTTAAAGATGTCACGAACGT
This sequence comes from Parasteatoda lunata, assembly GCA_949128135.1. NCBI lineage: Eukaryota > Metazoa > Arthropoda > Arachnida > Araneae > Theridiidae > Parasteatoda > Parasteatoda lunata. The sequence goes on from OX421978.1 coordinate 36,192,898, forward strand.
ACCGCGGGGCTGTCATAGTGGCGTGGATGAATATTAGGGGTGATCGTGTGTCGTATGTGATGGCACCCTATACCGTCACGTCTGTTGTCTGATAAATGTGCCGATGTAAAACTGGTGTGGTGGTACGGACAAATTTAACACCCACCCACCGTTCGAGTGATGTCGCGCTCCAACTTTCTGCAATGGAGTGGAACCAAGTGGTTATCAGCCATGAATCCAGATTTGGGAAATTATGACAATCGCGAAAGGATGTGGAGGCGCCTAACTCAATGCAATGAGGCGCCTGACTCAACGGGCTCTTATAAATCTATTATAGCATTAAGGCAAATCTTTATTACTGTTCATCATTATTTTTCTTCTAAAAATTGCGTCTAGAATTCTTTTTCATAACATTTTTCTAAGACTATTGATTTGATAGCATTCATGAGATTTTAGGCTTAATTTGATACGTTAAAACCCACACATTCTAAATCTTGACACTATAAAACTTTTTTTAAAACGGATTTATTAACTTTCAAGGCATTTTGACTTTAATTTAATGCGTTTGAAATCAAATAGTTCTAGAACTTGACCGCCTAAGAATTTCGCTGAAACTTAATTAAATAATTTGAAAGAAAAAAGTTTGTATGAAAGATAAATTTCTTTGTCTCTCTCTATCTTAAATGAAAACGACTGCTTGAAAAAACGATGAAAGTTTAAGGAAGCAAGAATAGAAGGAATTGTTGATTTATATAAATTGTATTTAGATAAAATGTATTTATAAATAATTTATATCTCTGTATCAGTCTAAAGCGAAGCTACAACAAAATTACGCTGAATAAGTGATCCTTTAAATAAGTTGATTTTTTACCCAAGTAATTGCAAATGAGTTTTTTAGTTTTCATTCATTAGGACTAATTACTTTCGTTAATTGTACTACTCGAAGCAATTTTTAAGTATCACCAAATAAATTCTATTTATTCTTGTTTTTTTATATTTTATCTCAAACACAATGGGAGAACTTCAACGGGTTTTGATTAACAGCAACTATAGAAAATTGGCAATGTTTCTTTTGTGCTCTTAAAATATATATATAAAATAATATATATATATATATATATATATATATATATATATATATATATATATATATATATATATATATATATATATATATATATATATATATATATATATATATATATATATATATATATATATATATATATATACACAATCCAAACAGCCTGTGAACAATATACGCCAGGAAATATTTACAAAAGAATGTACAAATTGAAGTGACCAAAATGGTATATATTTTCCCCAGGGGGGCATTACCATGTCCTTAGAGCACGAGCAGTTTCTGTGGTAGGCAGTAAAATATCACAAGCAACCATTACTCAGACTGTTCCAAGAAAGATTGATAAGCAAGAAACAGAAAGCAAGTCCAGATGAAGATTATATACTGAGATCCCAAAAATCAAAGTAGATGTACAAAGCGCTATTAAAAAAATAAAATAAATAAAACGGACCATCCTGAGTAATTTTTTATCTAATGATTGGATTTTCACATTCTAGGACTCATTCTAAATGTTTTGAGGAGGTGACCTCAAATACGCTAATAAATTAATGCAGGCAATATTTTAAGTTACGAAATCAGACACAAACACATACTTTCACTGAATAAACATATCTTTTTTTTAACGGATTCAGATTTCCGACTCCCAAAATTTAGAGGGTAGCCATAATCTGAGAAATACGGTCACCATAGTTTGGTCTGGAGAGTGATCCAAAGTTTAATTTTACTTTCTGAGTAATTCATCATACCCCGAGAACTTTTTAAGCGAATAGAAAAATATTTGCCCACAATTATAAAATTCATAAGTTTTCAAGTTCAGGATATTTTTTTAAAAAGATTTTTATCCATTAAAATCCTATATTTGCTTTTACTTTTATTACTTTAAGATCTGGTTCAATACAATAAGAATACTTAATATTAGTTAATAACAGTATAACAACTAAAATACGTTTTCCATCTAAATAAAACAATTGATAAAATAATTCTTACTCATTTTATTGAACTTGAAATATTTAATTTTTCAGTTATATTCAAGATCAAGATGTGCATGTATTGCAAAGGCAGATAAAGGGAGATTAAAAATTTATTAAAAAGAAAAATTTAGTTGAAACAATGAAAAAAAATCTGTTATTTTTGGTTGTTTTCGTTTATTATTTAGATAAGCTAGCATATTCCTAGTGCACTTGCATTTAATAAAACGAAAAATTGAATGGATTCAAAAATGGAATTATATTTTGCCAGTAAAACAGCCGATTATTAACTAAAGAAAAATAATTTAAAAGTTGATTCTCATTTTTCAACATTTGATCTTTTTTTTTCTTCTGAAAATCAATAATCAGATATATTCTTCTCTCCACATCCTCTCGACATGAGCTTCGAAATCAATGAACACACACGCAACTTTGAAGAATATACATGTATGTAGAAATTTTACAAAAACGTAAAATATTAATTTTCTCAATTTAATTAGGCTTTAAAAATCTAACCTCTTATTCAATACTGTATAAATATATCAAAAATATTTTTTAAATCAAATATTTTAAAATATATGAATCCTGGTTATATGACAGGAAAGCTATTAACTCTATTAAAATTATGTTTGAACTTTTTTAAGAAATGATACCAAAATCTTTTGAAAATAGTGAAATTATTTTCACTTTTTTGATAAAATAATGCTTGAAAAGTTTTATAGAAATTTGTTGATGAGATTTTGAGTTAGCTCTTATGAAGGTTTGAAAAAAAAATGTCTACATTTTTTTACAGGGTGGCCACCCACCTGGAAAACCTTGAAAACCTGGATTTATCAGGGAATTTTTTTATACTGGAAAAAACCTGGAAAAATCAGAGAATTTTTAAGAAAAGCTGGAAATTTTTCTGCGATATTTTTTTCAATTTCACTAATTGAAATTATTTACTAATTTTATTAATTTAAATTATTTTATCCATTATACCCCCATTTTTTAGACTGAAATGCATTGCCAAACAGTTGAAATATCATTAACTTAACAATACTTTGCTTGCATCAAAATTTGCTCCATTGTAACCTTGTTATACAGAATGCCACATAAATTTCTCCAATGGTTGCTAAACGATTGTAGAAACTTTTGACTTCTTCGGAGACTATGGGACTGCAATTTAGGAAAGGCAAAGATTGTGGTGGCGGTGGAAAAAGGGGTTAGGATATTTGCTTCTGTTTTTAATTTTTATGTTCGACACCATGGAATTACCCAATTGTAAAAACAAAAACAATTGACTAATCTAAACTAAAAAACCATGTGGTAGGATTGAAATTCTTTAAATATTCTAATAAGAAAAAATATGTTGTTCGATAGAATATGCAACAAGAAATTTGACAATTTTGCCTTTACAAATACTGGATCTCTCTTAAAATAATAATGCTAGTTCAGAACAAACAACATTATTTAAACATTTGACTTTGGATAATGGTTTAAAGAAAAATTATATCAATGTATTTTATAAAGAGCAATGTTTGGATTAAATACAGTATAAAATGGCTCTATATTGAAATGTAAATAAATATAAAAATTTATTGATGTATAATCACATGGAATTATTTTCTTTTACTTAATAAAAATATTTTAATATAGCAAATACAGAGTGACCAAGGGTCACTCTGTATTTGCTATTTGGTACATTTTGTGCAAAAACTACTTAACTATTTTTAAAAAAAAATTTATTCATTAAAAACAACATATTCTACAATACTAAACGTATTATTTTCTCCACATCTATTCAATATGATATATTGAGACTAACATTTTAAATAAAATACTTCATAATATTGACACTTTTTTTGTACCCACCTACAATTAATGATAAAAAAAATTGCACGCTGACCTGGAAATTTTAAGATTTTTACTGGAAAACCTGGAAAAATCAGGGAAATTTGAAATCTGATTTGAGTGGCCATCCTGTATTAGCTTATGTCCCGCCAATATTATGTCACTTCTATTGCTATGGTTCAGATATATTTCCTTCAGTTTTTTACTATCAATCTTGAGTACTTTAGGTAATGAAAATGACAGAAATTTAGAAAAATTACTCTTCATCAAACATTATAACAATCAGATGTACTGAAAAAGTAAGAAAGAATCAAAGTTATTGCACTGCTGAAAATTTCTCATAGTGAATTTTGTAGAACTTCTTTAAAGAAACAGAGAAATAATAACTTTACTGCAAAATTTTTTCCATTTGTGATACGATACTTTTTTAAATTGTCGTGAAATAAAATTTTTTTCTCAATATTTTATATGCATTATTTGGCATAGTTAGGTTCTCTAAGAAGAGTATCAAGCGGAAACAACCTAGCAGAGTGGTCAAAGAATGAAAAAAAAAATTAATTCCAATTTTCGATAGTTTTTCCTTTTAAGATTATTGTACCAAAGTATTCAATTTATTTTAGTAAAAATTTAAAAGTCACAGCATAATATCTCGGGTGCTGCGCTCGAATCAGGACGTGCTATGACATTAACTTGGGACATGAACAAGTTAACTTGGGCGCTCAGTTGATTAATGAATTTTCTCACTCCTATCAAAACATTGTAGTGCAATGCTATACATTAAACACTATCGTAATTTTTTTGGAATTTGTGTTATAAAAAGAATTAAAGGTACATTCAATATGACCAGTTGAAATTGCAACTTATTCAGCTGTAATAATTTTTAATGAAGATTGCTAAGGGTTACTTACAGTTTTGGAATAGTTAGAAGTAATTGTAGATCTGACAGCGAGGGAATTCGCTGTCAGACCTGCAATTATTTCGAATGAACACGAAGATGACCACAGAATTTCGGTTGCTACTCTAGAAACACAAGAGGCTGCACAAGAGGGTAGATTGACAAGAAAAAGAACTAGACACTTGAGACTGCCGAGAATGATGGAGAAGAAGCTTCGTATAGACCTAGTACTCATTTTATATATTTGCATGGATCATTGATCACAAAACGCAATTTACTCGAAACTATGCTTCTCTTACTTGCTATATCTCTAACTAGTACAATTTTCTAAAATGATGGAGAAGAAGCTTCGTATAGACCTAGTACTCATTTTATATATTTGCATGGATCATTGATCACAAAACGCAATTTAATCGAAACTATGCTTTTCTTACTTGCTATATCTCTAACTAGTAAAATTTTCTAAAATGATGGAGAAGAAGCATTTTATAGACCTGGTACTCATTTTATATATTTGCATGGATCATTGATCACAAAACGCAATTTACTCGAAACTATTCTTCTCTTACTTGTTATATCTCTAACCAGTACAATTTTCTAAAATGATGGAGAAGAAGCATTTTATAGACCTGGTACTCATTTTATATATTTCCACGGATCATTGATCACAAAAAGCAATTTACTCGAAACTATGCTTCTCTTACTTGCTATATCTCTAACTAGTACAATTTTGTAAAATGATGGAGAAGCAGCATTTTATAGACCTGGTACTCATTTTATATATTTGCATGGATCATTGATCACAAAACGCAATTTACTCGAAACTATGTTTCTCTTACTAGTACAATTTTCTACCGATTCACTTCAAATTTTGACACAACGTTTACAATAAATATAGTTTTCATTGCATGTAATTTTATTTGGTTTGAGTTGTTCACGAAAATGTAACTCCTTATGTCATATGTTGAAATTTTTTTCAAAACATTGCCGTTTTGCGAAAAAATGTATTTTTTAAAAAATCTTACGAATAGCGAAATTTATATTTATATAGTTTAAACAAAACTAAAACGGATTCAAATTTGGGGAATTTTTGTTCAACTTATGAGCACAGAAAGTCATGGATAATTTTAAAAATAAGTTATTAGCTCTTTTATATGTAATTTAAAGGAGCTAGTTTTTTTTACATTTTTGTATTTATAACATGATAAAATGAAGATAAAAATATGTACAATAAGATAAAAAATGTATTAAGTAAGTTTTATAATATCGTTTCAAAATTCATAAAAAATCCTTTTTTACAGGTTTTTACTGTGTTGTTTCTCCTTAAGAAGTTTAAATTTTATAAAAAAAGCAAACATTAAATATTGATAACATCATAAGATTTATGCGCTGATCTGCATTCAATTAAATGCATATGAGTTTAACAAAAAATAATTTCAAAAAAACATAGTGAAATAAATTTTTAAAAATCAATCAATTGCTCTTTATCTCTTCGTTCCTTTTTATTTTATTTATTTATTTGAAAGAAAAATATATAATTCAATATAAATTGGTGATGATGTAACAGTTGCATTCTGAATCTTTTATTAGGGTCGATTCTTTGTCTAAAAAGTTCAACCTGCAATTTAGGTTTTCAATTGAAGAACTTAATATTTTTTTTCATTCATTTGAAATTATCTGCTTCATACATTTATATAGAAAGCAAAGAATAAATTGAAATATTTACTTATGCAACAACATTATAAAACATTGGAAATATGAGGACATGGAATGTTTTACACGAGTTAAATTACGTAATTTAATGTGAAAATTTTTAATTTCGATCTATATTTAATTTATATCTATATTTAATTTTTAATTTATATCTATATTTTGTAAATTTCTATCTAATTTCTAGAAAATAATAGAATTAATAGAAAATAATAATATTTTTATTTATTATTTTCCATTTATTTCTAACTTATTTTTTTAAATCTATTCATTAATTCCGAAAAAAAAAATCTTTTTTTTTGGAATTGTAGTGAAACTATTCAGATTTAGCGGGTAGGAAGTGGGTTAAAACTTATCTGTTTGTAGTGTGTAATAGGTCGCTCCTTTTCTTATTTTTTATAGATAAATTTAACTATCTTAAATTTATAAATTCAGTTGTATGGGAAAAACTTTCTCTATCAATAAGTAAAATTCGATAATTATATTTTTATTAAATGAAAAAAAATTATCCAAATATTTTCCAGGAGTTAACTAGAATAATATAAACTATTCATTTCTATTAAACGAATATTCATTTCTATTAAACGAATTTAAAAATATTTTCTTTTTTTTCCCCAACTGCTAGGCGGCTCCGCCGCCTGATTGCTCCATTCAGCAACTCCAGTAATTGCTTCCCATTCATTATTGTTTTTTTCCTTAAACGTCATTATTGTCCACAAAAATGCAGAACATTTTGTTTTCAAAATAAACAATCATTTAAGATATAAGAATATTTTGTTAATATGTAAATCGTAACGAAATCGATTATTGACTTGATTTGAAAAATAATAATCTGTACTCATTTTTTTAAAAAAATATTTTGAAAATTTGTATTTTTTTTTAATATTTTGAAAATATATATAAAATTGCCAATTGTTTCTTTAAAAACTGTTATATTATTGGTTTTAATTTCTAATAACATCATGCCATATGAAATGTAATATAATATGTACAAAAATAAAGTAAAATTATACATTTATTTTCTTAAAGAAATGCTAATGTACTAACACATTAGGATGATATAAAAATTGCGTTTTTAGCCTCATTTTTACTGAATCAAAATAATTAACATACCATCCAATCCTAATAAAAATGTATGCGCACTCGCATTGGTTATTATTACTATTAATACTATTAATATTATAGATCATAACTATTTTATTACTATTATAAATTATAACTATTATATTACTATTATAAATTATAACTATTATATTACTATAATAAATTATATTACTACTAGGGGGCTAAGCCCCCTGTTCGCTGCCGCTCACCAACCCCGATGATTGCTTCGCAATAATTGTCTTTTCGTGGCAGAAAACAGTTTCTCTACATAAGTTAAAATTATTCACTTAACATTTTTGTACTAAAAGAAATTCTGTTTGTTAACTCTTGTGCATATACTTCTCACGTCCAAATATTACTATTTATTAGTATTATAAGCATCTGGATCTCTTGGTGAACAGAAGTGATTTTTCGAAGTAATTATTTTTTAAAATAACATTGGGTAGAAGAATCAAGGGGCACCCTCAAGTATAGTCTACCCAATGTGGGAAAAATATTCTTATAACATCATATTGTTCAAACAAATTTGATAAATTCACAACCATAATTTCATATTCTCGCTCATAATAGCAGTACTGGAGATGAGTTTAAATTAGGGATGCAAAAATATTTAAAGGAAAACAATACCTTTACGACTATTGTTAATTTTATGCTGATGGCAACCAAAACAATATGGAAATGAATGAGGGAAAACTGGATCCTACCACGTGATTTTCCGGCCAATAAAAATTTAACAACAATGGAACGCCGACAACAATGGAAATCGGTATCAGACCATTATGATTTTATATTATATAGAGAAATTATTAAAAAATATTATTATTTTTAAATACTAATTTTTTGTAAATACTTGAGTTCTTCAATCATTTTAGACACAAAACTAAAGTTCTCACCTTACTGTATCATTTCGGTTAAGACAAAAATCACAGTTGAACTTGTAAAACTGTTAAAAAAAACTTTGAGTTAAAATAATGAATTTTAAAAAAAAAATTTTTTTCTCATATTTTTGTATTAATGAAAAAATTTCGATTTTCATACCCAAGCAAATGTAAGGTAATTTGTTTCAATTGCTGCCATTGCAATAAAGTATTTTTTTTAATGGGAAAAAAATTCAAAATGATACTTTTCCCCCAAATTAAATACTTTTAAAGAATCCCTAAGAAATGATGATAAAACTTTTACTTTGCTTAGAAATCGGAAGCAAACTGAAAGTTTATAAAAATATTTTGTATATTTTATCATGATTTGGCCCATTTTTCTGCAACTTCCTTTGTTACGTTTTAAGGAAGTAAACAAAAAAAGTTTTATAAATGCTTTTAAGTAAGTAATTTTTCCTAATTTAACAATGGGAATAAAAACTAATATATCTGTCATGCCCCAGCATGACAGATATTGTAATGTATTCAGATTTTTGTGAAAAGAATAGTGATAGTACGCAATCCGGTCAGAATCAAACGAAAAATTGCATACGAAAATAAAGGGTTGACATAAGTAAGTGATTAAAAATTCAATGCAAAATTATGATTTATAGCAGAAAAAAATACAAATGAATGGATGTTTTTGTACCCTCTTGGGCCACCTGTATAGCAAATGCAGCTTGGGATACTGTCGGGGATATGGTATACAAGTCTCTTATGATGTTCTGCGACATCTTTTGTCACAGTTAGGAACAACCGTAAAATTCAAGAGTTATTAAGTTCGGTTGGCATGGTCAGACCCCTTTTGGAAACTCTTTTTTCGGATAGGTATAATTACTATTCGAAAGGAAAAACCGACTATTGGAAAACCTGATGGCGATAGAAATGCACGGTTTGCTGCGTTTTGCTTTGGTAGCCTCACTTTTATTCTCTCTGAGTTTAAAAATTAGTTACGAAGCTCATCAATAGATGGCTCTCATATTGTAGAAAATATTTTTTAAAAAAAATGTTTGCAAGGTAGCCACGATTTGCAGGAACCATTTTCCGAAGGCAGAGCTAAATTAACAGGCACTTATACAGTATTTCAGTAGAAATAGAGCAGAAAGCTTTGATGTTGTTTTTTTTTATCAATTTTTTTTTCAGTCATCAGTTCTGCATTTTGCTGATCTTTGAAAGTAGTTTTAAAATTGAGTGAGCATAACGATCTCAGTTTCGCAATTGGAAGGCAGCAAAATATGTATTTATGTCTATTTCCGCTTTTCTTTAAATAATTCAGTCATTTAGGGGGGAAATCGTTTTTTATTGCTTTTGGTTCTACATGGTATATACAACGAGTATTTTAGTTTATTATTTACTGACTTACAAAATAGATCCGCGATGTCTCAGGCATTAAGGAACTGAACTGTTATAGTAAAGAACACGGATTGGACCCTTGGTATTGGCTTGAAGCCCACCCAGTTACTGATCATTGGGTACCAGCTTGACTGAGAAATAGAGGTGGTCGGTGAACAACGCCAACCTTGATTAGGACCGAGCTGTTGCGAGAATGTTTTATTTTCAACTTACAAATTACATAATGTTCACAAATTAAATAATATTTACTATAAAGAATATTTAATAATAATATTATTAATATATTTACTATAAATAACATTTACAATAAATTTTAATAAAACTACATATTTCTTCAGCTTAACGACAAATTTTAAAATCGATTGTAACAGAATAATCAGTTCCTAAAATTTTTTCATCTCATTTCGTAATCGCATGTTTTTTTAAATGAAAAAAAAAAGCGTTTAAATGCAATATTAATTAAATTGCAACTCCAGTTTCTTCTTAATTTAAGTGTTTAGATTAACTTAAAAATGTAATATTTAAATGTTAATTAATTACATTTATAATTAATTAAATGTTCAAACGTTAAATAATATTTAAGATAAATAATATTTAATAATAATATTATTAAAAATATTTAGTGTAAATAATACTTGCAATAAATTTTAGTGAAACTACATATTTCTTAAGCTAAAGGACAAATTTTAACATCATTTGTAAAAGAATATTCGGTTCTTAAAAATGTTTATCTCATTTCGTAAACGCATATTTTTTTTTAATGAAATAGTAATTAAATTTTAACTCCAGTTTCTTTTTAATATTCATTAATTAGATTCATTTGTAAATGTAATAATTGAATGTTAATTAATTACATCTATAAAAAATTAAATGTTCAAAAATTAAATAATATTTACTATAAAAATATTTAATAATAATATTATTAAAATATTTACTATAAATAACATTTACAATAAATTTTAATAAAACTACATATTTCTTCAGCTTAACGACAAATTTTAAAATCGATTGTAACAGAATAATCAGTTCTTAAAATTTTTTATCTCATTTCGTAATCGCATGTTTTTTTTAAACGATAAAGAAAATGTTTAAATGAAATATTATTTAAATTGTAACTCCAGTTTCTTCGTAATTTAATTGTTTAGATTAACTTATAAATGTAATATTTAAATGTTAATTAATAACATTTATAATTAATTAAATGTTCGAACGTTAAATAATATTTAAGATAAATAATATTTAATAATAATATTATTAAAAATATTTAGTGTAAATAATACTTGCAATAAATTTTAGTGAAACTACATATTTCTTAAGCTAAAGGACAAATTTTAACATCATTTGTAAAAGAATATTCGGTTCTTAAAAATGTTTATCTCATTTCGTAAACGCATATTTTTTTTTAATGAAATAGTAATTAAATTTTAACTCCAGTTTCTTTTTAATATTCATTAATTAGATTCATTTGTAAATGTAATAATTGAATGTTAATTAATTACATCTATAAAAAATTAAATGTTCAAAAATTAAATAATATTTACTATAAAAATATTTAATAATAATATTATTAAAATATTTACTATAAATAACATTTACAATAAATTTTAATAAAACTACATATTTCTTCAGCTTAACGACAAATTTTAACATCGATTGTAAGAGAATAATCAGTTCTTAAAATTTTTTATCTCATTTCGTAATCGCATGTTTTTTTTAAACGATAAAGAAAATGTTTAAATGAAATATTATTTAAATTGTAACTCCAGTTTCTTCTTAATTTAATTGTTTAGATTAACTTATAAATGTGGGCCAGGATAGCCTAGTAGGGCGCTGGGCCCATGTCCGAGAGTTCGTGGGTTCGAACACCGCCGGCCGAAGACTCCCCGTGTAGTAAAATGGTGACTGATGCACGTTAAATCTGTCGAGTCGCTCCATAGATCGTAGACTCGTCATAGATGGCTCCATTGGAAAACAAGAACAATCGCATCTCTCTGCCTTAACAGACATACGCCAACAACAGCAAATTATAAATGTAATAATTGAATGTAAATTAATTACATTTATAATTAATTAAATATTCAAGAATTAAATAACATTTACGATAAATAATATTTAATAATAATATTATTAAAAATATTTACTATAAATAATATTTACAATAAATTTTAGGGAAACTACATATTTCTAAAACTTAACCAAATTTCTTAAATTTATAAATGCAATAATTAAATGTTAATTAATTACATTTATAATTAATTAAATGTTCAAAAATTAAATAATATTTAAGATAAATAATATTTAAGATAAATAATATTTAAGATAAATAATATTTAATAATAATATTATTAAAAAAATTTACTGTAAATAATACTTGCAATAAATTTTAGTGAAACTACATATTTCTTAAGCTTAAGGACAAATTTTAACATCGTTTGTAAAAGAATAATCGGTTCTTAAAAATGTTTACCTCCTCTCCTAAATGCATGACTTTTTTATTTAAATGATAAAGAAAGTATTTAAATGAAATAGTAATTAAATTGTAATTCCAGTTTCTTCTTAATTTAATTGTTTAGACTCACTTAAAAATGAAATTAAAAAAAATGAAAGTAAATAGATTAATAGTCGTGCTGAGTTCTTAAAAAAAAAAAAAAAAAAAAAACTGTAGCTAGCTTCTTTAAAAGATACAAAGTAATCTAAATTCTCTCCTAAAAATTCTACGCCAAAGCTCTTTTAAGCTTTAATCTACTTAATCAACTTTAAATCGTATTTCTAGAGCCCAAAAATATTTCCCATTAATGCTTATCGATGCGTATGGAATTTAAGAACAAAAGATCCTTAAAGAAGGATAGGCCCTTCGGAACAATCGTAAAATTCTGGAGATGTTTAATCCTGCTGGTACGGTCAGAGACCTTCTGGAAGTAATCCTTCTTGCACATAGAGGTCGCTTCGGTCGCAATCGATCCGCCTGCGTCTGTGCCTGTTTGAAGCTCTTAACCGCTTTTCGTTCGATTTCTAAGGCCAACGTGAAAGGCCCCCCAAAAACCCTGGACCTAAAAATATTGTAATTTTCCGGAACCTATTGCAGGATCCTTGAAGTTTTCATAAAAGTGTTGCAAAGGCAAATTTAAATCCAGCCCACGAAGAAGTACGAACGATTATCCCGTGAGAATTTCCAGCTCCAGAATTTCTTACTACTTCTTTTCCCAATTGCAGAAGTTCGGAAAAGAAATTAAAAATAAAAAGGAGTAAGGAGGTGTGATTTCGTATGTGGAGCGGGCTATTTTCTTTTTGGAGGGGGTGAAAGTGTTATTTAAGGTAAGTTCCTCGTGCTTTACCAAACATCTATTTCGTTTGTTTACAAATATGAATGTGTTTTTCTTAAGTAATAATAGTGCAAGTATATTTTTAGTTCAATACAAATAAAAGGAGAGCTAATTTTAAATAAGACTCAAATAGTTTGACCTCAACTGTACTTTTGTGATTAACTTTGTGATGATCCGTAGTAAAGGATCAATTTTACTACGAGTGAAGCACACGTGTAGAAAATGAGATAATCCTTAATTAATTTATACCGTACTATCAATTTCTTCTTTGGAATAGTTATTTATTTTAGAAATGCTTTTTTTTTAAAATGAGAAAATACTGTATTCTTGTTTTTGAATTGGCTATCTCAATTTTGTTTATTGAAAACTGATTTCAAATTATACTGTAAGATAATAATTAAAAATTAATGTGCAATTACATACTGGTACAATAGGTTATGATAATAATGAATCTTAGATTTATCATTGATTTTATGTGTAGAAAATGTGATTACATTTAGTAAACTTGCAATCGTATAGTTAATTTCTTATTTGAAAAAGTTATTTACATTAGAATTTGTATTTTGAAGGTGAGAAAATTTCGTATTTGCTTCTTTTTAATACTATTTAAAATCGCTGAAACATTATCGATTCCAATTTTGTTTTTTGAAAATAGATTTCAAATTTATGCTGTAAGATAATAATTAAACAGAAATGTATAATTACATACTGCTACAATACTGATAATTATAATATATACTAGATAACGATAATAATGAATCTTAGATTCACAATTGATTTAATGTGCAGAAAATAAGATTACATTTTAATATTTTATAATCATATAATTAATTTTTTAATTGTATAACTAATTTCTTAATTAAAAAAGTTATTTATATAAAAAATTATAATTTAAAGTGGAGAAAATTTTATATTTGCTTTTTTCAATTGCATTTGAAATAGCAGAAATATTATACATCTCAATTTTGTTTATTGAAAATTGATTTCAAATTTATAATTTGAAAATAAATAAACAATAATGGGAAATAACATGCTTACACAATACATATTGATAGTAATAATAATAAATCTCAATTGATTTTATGTGTAGCAAATGTGATTACATTTAATTACTTTAAATCATACTTATTATTTTTAATATCTTAAATTGTTTTAAAAGGGCAAAAAATTATCTTCTCTTGCCTTTTGAAGAATATTTAAATTTACAGAAATATCTATTTTAGTTCAGATATTCCAGTTTCGCTTATTGAAAATTGATTAAAAAGTTTTGCTTTAAAATAATAATTAAACAATAATGTCTAATCACGTACTGAAACAATACATACTGATTATAATACATACATACTGATATATATAATACATACATATATAATACATACTGATTCATAATGATTTTTATGGGTGAAAATGAGATTACTTTAAATTAATTTATGTTATTCTAAGTAATTCCTTATTAAAAAGAGTTATTCACAATTGTAATAGTTTTCTTAAGGTAAAAAAAAATTATCTTGTTTTTTAGACACTATGTAAATTCAAAGAAACATTAGGTATACCAATTTTGTTGAATATTGAAAATTGATTTTAAATTTATAAGACAAAAATTAAACAATACTGCATAGTAATATTCTAACACAATATATACTAATGATCATAAATCTTAGATTCACAACTGATTTTATGTGTAGAAAATGAAATTACATTTAATTCATTTATGCCGCACTATCTATTTCTTTATTTGGAATAGTTATTCATGTTAGAAATATTTTTTTTAAGACTGATAAAATTTTATATTCTTGCTTTTGTAACATTATTTAAACATGCATAAGTATTAAATATACCAATTTTGTTCATTGAAAACTATTTAAAACTTATACTAAGAGATGATAATTACCCAATAATGTACAATAATACATTCCCGCGATACATACTGATAATAATAAATCTAAATTTATTTTATGTGTAAAAAATGATATAACATTTAATTAACTTATATTGCAATATTAATTTCGCTTTCGAAAAAATTATTTTTATTAGAAATTGTTTTTTGAAGGTGAGAGAATATTATATTTTCGTATTTTTTTCGACACTATTTAAGTTAAAAAACTTCCTTGCTTACTTGAAATACTTATTTATATAAATTATGAGTCTTTTGGAGACAGAAAAATTTATAATTTTTTTAAACTCAGCTTTAACAGAAACAATCTATGTTTCAACAGACAGTTATAAATCCTAATTTTATTTATTGAAACTTGATTTCAAAATGGCAATAATTAATTGTATTTGCATTAAAATATGAAAAATTTGATTTTAAAAATTTTAATTACATAATGTTAATTTTTATTAGTACTGTTAGTTGTTATTCATATTAGAAATTGCTATTCATTGTTATTCATATTGTTTCTTTCTTTAAATATTAGAAAATTTGGTACTTCATTTTTTCCAACTGTTTGAATACACAAAACAATCACCTTGAGTCAGTGATCCCATTTTTATTTATAAAATTTTTTTTCAATAAGTTAATAATTTTTTTTTGCTCTGAAATATGAATGCCTAGCATTGAAAGTTTTAAGTAATTATCATACCGTTACCGTACTATTAATTGCTTATTTGAATATCTTATTGATTATAAATATGATAGAAAATTTTAGACTCTTTTTTAAACACTTTTTGAATTTTCAACTACTTTGAATTGATGAACCCAATTTTTTTTTTCTTAAGAATTGTTTTCAGAGTAAATAAAGATTTTTTAATTTTTAGGCTCAAATCATAAATTTTTTTAAAATTAATAATTGTACTTTGCAGATGAGGAATTTTTTTTCACAGATTGTTTTACTTTGCAAAAACAACTAATTTAAGTCAATGATCACAATTTCATTTATTCAAAATTTGTTTTAACAATGCAATAATTGTACTTACATTAAAATCTATATAACTTACATTAACGGTTTTAATTAATTTCTATTATGATATTGATTTTTCATTAGGAATTATTAATATCTATTATAGTTTCTAGAAGGATCAGAATATTTGATATACATATTTTTTAGCAATGTTTAAATTTACAAAAAAAAAATAAATAAATAATAATAATAATAAATTTAAATTATGCTAAGTTACTCATTTTAAATACATGCAATAATTGAAAATGTGTCATGTCCAAATGTTTCAATCAAATAATATAATTTTAGGAAGTAAATTTTTCTCTTAAAATCATTATTGGTTCCTGTTGTAATTAAATATAATCTTTCGTTTCAAAATACAAATTATTGTTATAAATTACTCATAGTATATTACAATATTGAATAAATACCTTCAAGAATGGGTTTGCATTTAGTTTTAATTATAACTTTATGTCTTTTCGTAACTTTATGTCTTAGTTCGTAAAGAAAATTCTTAAAATTACTACAGGAAAGCAAATTAAACGTAAGAAACATAAAACATGCATAATAAGAACAATAAAATTTGATGAAAATCATAAAATTTATATTGTTTGAAAAAGCCAAAAATATTTTTTTCTACATTACCTATGTTCATAATGAATAAAAATCACTCTATTGTTTTGATTCACCAACTATTTAAAATGAATTTATATTGTTTAAAACATGTTTGCTAAATTTTATTATGCCTACATATTTATTCGCCCGAAAAGTAATTGATAAAGTGTACTTCGTAAATTTTTTTTGTATTTAAATAATAATAATAATAAATAGGATGAATAAATTTATCTTTAAGAAAAATAGAAATATTAATTAACTGCATAAACATTTAATTGCCTTTTATAATAGAAAATTCATTTTTCATTATAATATGAAATTTATTATTTAATATGTATGCATGTTACATTAAAATATCATTTTTATTAATTAAACCAGTGTATTTAAAATTCCGCATTTGTAATTCAATCTTCTTATTACTCTATTTCTCCGTATTAAGAATAATAAAGAATTCAGTTTTTTTAATATATATATTGATTACGATAATTTTAAGAAGTTTTGACGCATTTTAATAAATTAAATTTTTTTTTTTTTAACATATGTTAAATTTTGCTGTCAACATTAGAGTAATTTTCTTTAATTAAGTGAACCCCTATATTACCTCAAATGAACTCTTATAGAAAATATTTGTAAAAAGATAAAGATAAAAGTAATCCTATAAAGAAATAAAGATAGAAAAACAATCCTATAAAAATACTTGATAAGATGAAAATTGTCTTTGAATTAAGCCATCAATTTTTAAAGCGCAAAAGTAGATTCTGTAAAAGTGTCTTTCTTACACGGATGGATTATACGCAGAGAAAAAATCGCATGCAAACAACAGCGGCATTCTGTGTTGAATGTCCCGATAGGGGAAAATAGATTCCCAGTTAAATTTTTAGCATTAGCATTAGGGTCGGAAACTTATAAAAACTTTTATCGATAATTCTTTTTCGATTGTCTATTTTTTATTAATGTTTATCGATTATTAAGTACTAATTAAGCGATTAATTTTTTTGCTTCTCACTGTCATATTGAATTAATACGATACCAAAACAGGCATAATGGTGAATAGCAAAAATAAATTTTTTTTTATAATGAATCAAATGAAGTTTTTATAGTATAAAAAGAGATAAATTTAATTTTATTTTTAAATATATGTATTTTACTGGACTTCAACTGATATTCGTTACAAAATAAATTCCTCACTGTTAATTTTTTAAAAAATTTTTCATGCGTTTAATTTGAATTTGTGCGTTTTATACTTAAAATTTTCATTATATATTTCCTTATGTATTTTTGAGGAAATGTAACTTTTTTAGATAAAATAAATTGTTTCCGTAAATTAAATGAATACTTTTCAATCATTTTTTTTAGACATTACATGCTAATTGTAAAAATTACTTTTATTTAAGTAAATGATTTTATCTGAATAATCTTTTCCCATGTTACACTGATGGATAAATCTTTAAAATATAATTAAGGTTGATAGGTAATTTATTTACGTCACAAAAGAGCTCTACAATGGGCTATTGGCGATGGTCTGGGAAACACCCCTGAGGATGACTCTAAGACATGCAGAGCGGATGACTCTCCCGCTTTAGTAGCTCGACAACTAGTGCGCGAAGTTCCAGCACTTTACGGTAGAACAGTTTAACGAGGACCTATACCGCACACCCTCGATCACTACACAGGCTGATAAAAGTGATCACCCATCAACATTTATAAATATGAGTAACCAATCTATTAATCTTGAAATTTAATAACCGAAAAGAGTGATTGGTTTGAACTAAATCTATACTTAATTCGAATATGCAAATTTAACATTAATAATATAGTAAAAAATATAAACGGGTATGATACATTTTAAATTGACGAAATTATTAAGTTATGTTAAGCTATATTTTAATTTAAATAGAGCACGATGAAATACAGCTAAATTGAAAGATGTAATACAGAATTAAAATACCAATTAAGATACAGAAAGAGGAAATATAACAAATAGAAAGATGGAATGGATCAAATAAAAATATAGAAAGATGAAATTTTTTCTAATTAAAACATGAAAATATGAAGTATTTACAATTAAATATATATAGATGAAATAAAACTAATTAAAAAGATTTAACGTATAAAATTGAAAGGAAATATACCAAATTAGAAATTACATACTTTAGACACTAACTAAATATATAATTTCCGTTTAATTTCTTTTTATTTCAAAATTTGTCATAGAAATAGGCTTTATTCATAAGCTTTAGAAAAGTGTACTATTGTACTTAAAAATGAAGTAATGAAAATTATGACGAATAAAACAAATCAGTATAATATGCTATAACTAAAATATATTGTTTGGGTCAAATATGTACACGCGTTTTTTTACTTGAAAATACTGATTTCACAAAATGTTTTGTTACATTAATAAGCTCTAATCATTCTTCTTTATTATTTAATGTAATAAAACTAATTCAATTCTAAATTATTTTTTTTTTACATAAATGAAATAAAATTTAAGAGAAGTCTTCATTTGTCAGACCTTTTCCGAATTTATAAATAATTAATATAAAAAATTCATAACACAAAATATGTAGTGTAAAATATTGAATGCGTAGTTGAATTTAGGTTTTGGGTATTACTTTGATTTTTAAAAAAAATATCAGAATAAATTGAACACTAAACAATAATTATTTCCATTCTAAATATTCTTTATTAAATAATTAAAAATCAAAATCATGTTAAGCGTCTTTGTTTGCTTTGACATTGATTAAAAATAGGGGGACATTTTGCTTGTTTTTTAGACTTTAGAACGTGAAATTTTGATCATTAAATGAAAGTTTATACAGAATGTCTTGTTTTACTATACAAATATTGCATCATGTATGTGAAAAAATTAAAGCAAATTGAATTGTAATTCTATTTCATCAATTTTTATTGATTTTATCTCTTTATTTAATTTATACTCAGGATTTCTTTTAACCCATCCAAAGACTCTATATAAAAGGATAAAACGATGATTTATGACAAAAGTTGAAAAATTCTCACTGTCCAAACAAATCCTTTTATGTACAAATAATGTACAAAAGCCTTTACAAGTTTATTTATATTTTAACCAAGTGAATATTTCTTTTTGTTACTTATCCCTTTAGCTTTGAGAAAGAACCATGACTTTTATTATGGAAATATAAGTATTTTTACTATCAATATTACCAGACAAGAGCAAATGAAGAAACAATTGCGTTACTACTTTTTTCTTCTTCGAAAAAAAGGACCAGGCTTTCAAAATTACGCTAGATACAAAACGTGTTTAAAGCAATCTTGAAAAAATATAAGTTGCTTCACATAAATTTTTCTGATAAATCAAAAAGCAACACACATTATAGCACAATCAGTTCTTAGCAATATACAAATTGACAAATTGAGCTAGCTGACCGATTGAGTTAACAATATACAAACTGAGCTACCTTCTATTTCCTAACAATAGACAAATTGAGCTTTTGACCTGAAACAGAGAACTATACAAATTGAGCTAAATTTACAACAAAATGTAAAGTGAGTTAAGCCATGCAAATTATTAGACTTACAAAGTGATTGCGCATGTTTATTTGTTCCACTATCAATAATATGTACAAAATTTTTTAATGATTCTAAGAATTCCTTCATGGTGTTGCAATTTTCAGAAACATTAGAGTAATTTATTTTCTTTTCAACTTTTTAAAATTTACAAATATCTTAGTGCATACACTTAGTGAAAAATAAAATATTTTACCACTCAAGGCAATAAATAAGATACCAAATCTATTTAAAGAAAAGCCTTAAAAAACTACTTATTTGTTTTGAAATTACATGGGAAAAAGCTGTTGTTGTCGTCGGCCATTAAGGCAGAGCGGGTGCGATTGTTCTTGTTTACCACTGGCGCCATCTATGGTCAAGAATTCGACTTCTGCTACAACCATACGCCACACCCGTTTATAGAGCGAATCCATTCATATTTTCATTCTTTGTTTTTATCTCGTTTATACTCAACAAAAGAGAAAAGTCTTTTTATTGACGGTTTGCGAAGTTATAAAAACTTTCATCTAAAAATATTAAAAATTCAAATAGACTTTTCATGACTCCAGAAATATCATATTTCAGTTGTACATCACATTAGCAACTGCAGCCGTACATGGTACATTTTAAAATTTTACTCCATGTTGCCTTAAGAATGGTGGTTACTTAAATGAGGTACTTTCAAAAGCAAATAGTTTAATGTTTGTAGTTTATTCTTATGTTTTTGTGATATGTGGTCCCATACTGGAAACACTGCATCAGAAAGGCTTAAAACTCAAACTAAATGCTTTGTTTCAGTTCTGCGCATTTAATAATAGTATAAAAAAAAATGTTTTTTTGCAATTTTTTCTATTAAATTGTTAATTTAAAATTTTAAGAAAAAAATAGAGAAGCATTTAAAATTGATGGGCAAGGGTTTTGCTGTAAGATTTTTCTTTCTTTCATAAAAAAGATTAAACCTGCTGTGTTTCGTGCAATAAAAAAACAGGCTTCAGATTTTGGATGTTCTAAACAAGTCTTAGGACAAGCTTTTTCAAAAGCACAAATGGCAAAATTCATGATTTTCTTTTATTTAACTCAGATTTTTTAAATAATTTTTTTGTAATTAAGAGCTAAATCTTCTAATAAAACGTGTTGACAGTATTTAATATTATTTAAAAACAAAAGTACACCCAAAATGGACCTAATTTATACAATATTATACCAAATCTAATTAAAAAATAAATAAAAATTTTTCTTGTTACAGCTAAATATACCTAAATTTTAAAATAATGCTTAAAATTTTAAATACGAGGAGGAAATTTGTCATATAGACATCCAATGATGAGTAAATTAGTTTAAATAAGAATACGTTATAGAAAAAAATATTGTAAGTTTCTCTTGGCAGAATAAGTCGTTCTTCAATATGGGTATACAATAACTACATATTTAATACGTTTTAAAAGCACATAAGGCATTAAAATAAACATAAAATTAAAATGGGTATACTTGAAATATTATATATTATATAAAAATTTATTTCCAGTAAATTATTTCATATACAGTTTATAGAAAATCATAATTTAACATTTGAATGTTACTCCATTCATTTTTATTTCCGAATTTTATTTTTTCATTAATCTATTTTGAAATCTAATAGTTTACCCTTTCATTATTTTTATTTTTTTGGATAAAACCTCCATTTTCAATGAAATCTGACCATTCTGACCTTTTTTTCAAAGAATATTTCAAAGAATAGATTTCGTTCGTTAGTTCGTTAGTTGTAGTGGAACTGGGTGTCAGAGGCCATTACAGCCCTTTTCCCATAAAGAATAGATTTATGAAATTATTTTCGACTTAATGTTTTATTTATACAAAATCAACTGGTTCAAGTTCATGGCTTTTTTAAAAAAACATAGTTGATTAAAATCAATAATTTTTTTAAAAAAAAATCAAGTGATTTAAATCATGCCAACACTGTACAAATGTGTCTGTAACTGTTACAAAAAATATTGAAATGATCATAACTATAATCTTAAAAATAGCAGAAAACGATCAAAAAACAAAATAAATTTTCTCTTTTAACACTTTCAATTTCAAAATGTGTATTCCTAATTTTTATTGATAAATGTTCCTGGTATAAATTATACAGCTTCTAATTATGAACAAAATACAATGCTTCAGTTTAAAATAATGTCTATGCAACCAAGCATGATTTTTAAAAGTCATAATTTCTCGAATTAAAAACATAGGTTAAGCTAAAAGAAACTTTTTCTTATTTCTTCTTTTCTTATTTCCAAAAATATGACAAAGATGTATATTTTTGTGAATAATTTTAGGTAAAAAATTTTCGCTCTCAGTTTTGCTTAAATAAAAATATTATGTTTTTTAAAATTATTTGATAGAAAATAAATCGAAATGCATTATATTTTTAAAATTTTATTTAAATATTTTTAAAATTTCGCTTTTTTTAATTTTAAATATGCTTGGGAATTTTCTTGATATTTATGTGTACATCTCTTTAAATTTACGTTATGATAAAGAAAACAAAGTTTTAAAAAAACCCATCAAGGATAAAAATAAAAATAAAGGTTCTGCAACCGTAACCATGCTAGGAAAAACCATTATTTAAATGGCGTCTTACGGGAATCCTTTTGTTCAGAAAAAGAATAACTTGTTTGCAGTTATTGGGTTTCAGATAGTTTGTGGAAATTCTTATGAAAGGAGTTTTTTTCCCTAAGAATGTTCATTCTTAGGTTTCCTAAAGGACATTTCCCCCCTTCAAAAATAGCTTATATAAGCATCTTTCTTTTCAACAATGTATTTTGAAAATATTGATTTTTGCTACTTTGTTTCTGTTTTATAATGTAAAAATCTTGTACTTTGACAAATATATGTCATGCTAAAAATCAATGCGACACAATTTTGCTTCCCTCATAAAAAATATAAAAACGAAATTTTAATCTTAAAAAAGTAATAACTATTATTACTTTATAACCTATACAAGCATTTAATAATTTATCTAAATTACAGTCATAAATACTTTTTGTAATTAAAAGTACAATGTTTTATTTAAAAAAATGTATCTTAATCTTGTACTGATTGGCAGAAGAATAGTTAAAATTTATTTTGAAACTAACTTAGCTATAGCAGTTAGTGAGACATTTCCTGAAAATCATATTGAAATATTTTCCTTATAATCTATATAAATAGTGTTCTTCCAAAGTGGTTTTAGAAGGGTGGCTCATTCTACCTGCCTCTTGGTCCCTATAAATGGGAACTCTTTGCCCTTTTTGTAAAAATAAGCCACCATCCCTTAAAAACACTCATATTCCATTTTTAAGAAAAATTAATTAACTGTTAAAATAATAATTGCATACAAAAATTAGCTGTGTTTATAGGTTTAATTCTGATTACTATTACAAATTTTTACTTTATTAGGATTATTCTAAATTGGTTAAATTTTTATAAGTTTCTCTTTTTTCAAGGAGGTAATTTAATAAATTAAGCTATTTTAAAATTATTTCCTTAAATAAATACCATTTTTTTTAAAAAAAGGACCTTTAAATGTTCATATTTTAATAATTTTTAGTATAAATTATAAAATAAATCTTTTAAGCTGTTAATCAAAAAATGATTTTTTTAGTTTACCTTTTTGAAAAGAAAAATGTATGCACAGATATTGTCTCTTTGTATGCCTTTAATTATTATTTATAAACTACAAATTTTTCTCTTATTTAGATAATGAAAGAAAATTACTTTTTGAAATTTACACATAAAATAGTATAAGACGGTAACTTAAAATTTTTGAGGATCAAATTCCGTTATATTTAATAAAAGATTTAAAATTTTTATTCGTAAAATTTGTAGATATTACACATTTTGATAAATTTTTACAATGTAAGGTGAGTGCTCTTTCAAAACTCTAAGTGTCCTTTTCTGTGAGAAAGCACCCTACCCTTTTTAAACCAATCCTACGGAGAAACTCTGATATAAATATTGAATGACTTAATTACAGTATTAAATTTTTTTTTAAATGAAAAATAAAAAAAGGTTCTCTAAAAATTATCTTAATCTTGTACAAATTCTCAGAAGAAGTTTCTCCAATAGAATTGAACTGCGCAAGTTAGAGAGACATTTTCTGAAAATAATGGTTAAAATATGGACTTGCAAATAATATCCTAATACATTATTAGAAATTTTTACACATCAGTCACTTTTCAATGTTTCTGCAAGAACGAACCAGTGGATTATTTATGCCACAAAATATTGGTTTCTATGTGAATTTGGTTGTTTTGTTTCTGTTTTGTAATGTAAATATGTTGTAGTTAGAAAAATATTTCATACTGAAAATCAATATGATTCCATTTTCGTTTTTATTTCGCTTATAAAGAATCTACAACAAAAGTTTAGTCGTAAAAGTGTCATAATATTTTTAATCCAGTCCATACAATATTATTTAATAATGGAATTATATAAAAGTAATTAATGGTTTTTCATGAAAAAGACTTGTCAACAAGCTCTAAAATTGTTTTTCATTGAAATCACCCTAATTAGTGAAACACTTTTCGAATGTAAGATTGTTAAAGAATAAGTTTGTAAATATTCTCAATATGTTAATAATTTTCAAAATTTCTTCAATAGTTATCTAAATGATAAGTTTTTCCATAGAGAACTAAGTGATCATTGCCTTTGTGTTTAAATATTATAAGTTAAAGATAGTTGCAGTGTTTATGAAAATATTTAAATTGTAAATATTCTTAATATGTTTGGAATTTTCAGAAATTATTTTTTAATGTTTATCTATAGAGAACTAAATGATCATTTCCTTAGCGAAAAATCTTATAAGTAAAAAATAGTTGTAGTGTTTTGTATAGATGTAAAATTGTAAATATTCTCAATATATTGGGAATTTTCAGGAGTTATTTTTCAATGTTTCTTCAATAGCCAACGAAATTATGTTTTTTCCATGGAAAACTAAGCCCTAGCCTGAAAATCTTATAAGTTAAAGATTGTTGAGAATATTCTCAATATATAAGAAATTTTCAGGAGTTATTTTTCAATGTTTCTTCAATAGCTAACCAAATTATGTTTTTTCCATGGAAAACTAAGCCCTAGCCTGAAAATCTTATAAGTTAAAGATAGTTGAGAATATTCTCAATATATAAGAAATTTCAGGAGTTATTTTTCAATGTTTCTTCAATAGCTAACCAAATTATGTTTTTTCCATGGAAAACTTAGCCCTAGCCTGAAAATCTGATAAGTTAAAGATAGTTGAGAATATTCTCAATATATAAGAAATTTTCAGGAGTTATTTTTCAATGTTTCTTCAATAGCTAACCAAATTATATTTTTTTCACGGAAAACTAAACCCTAGCCTGAAAATCTTATAAGTTAAAAATAGTTGAGAATATTCTCAATACATAAGAAATAGTCAGGAGTTATTTTTCAATGTTTTTCCAATAGATAACCAAAGAATAGATTTTTTTCAAAGTGAACTAAGTGATCATTGTCATAGCTTGAAAATATTATAAATTACAGATTGTTGTAGTGTTTGTAATAAATATAAAATCGTAAATATTCTCAGTTTATTTATAATTTTCGGAAATTATTATAGCTAACTATAATTTTCTAATAGCTAACTAAATGATCAGTTTTTCCAAAGCGAAATAAGTGATCATTACCTTAGCCTAAAAATCTTATAAATTAAAGATAGTTACATTATATATAACTTGACATAGGGATGGAAATGATCTTGCATGCCATAACGACCTAATCTAAGTAATTACTTCTGCAATAGAATGATATTTCCCCCACATTAATAAATGGTATTATTTGTCATTACTAGACCATTGATCTTATCTGTCAAAACAATCGAAATGATCTTGTTTGCCATTTTAATATTAAGCTCACTTCTAACAAGTGAAGAAAGTTGTTTAACTCGTAGAATTGAAAGGATACAGGATTATACTTTCTCCAATTTAACCTAAGGAAGAGGAGCCTTTATTAATTAAGCAATTAGTAATTATGTTGTACTATTTTTTATTTTTTATTATCAAATATATGGTATATTGTTCCTAGTTAGCTCACTTTAAATTTTAAAATTTTAAGCTTTTTAAAACCTTTTTAATGTTTTTATAATAAATTTGTAAAATGTTTGAAAATGCTTAGAGCCTTAAAATTTAAAATTTTCTAATGAGTTTCACTAGATCATATGTCAATGAAAACATGAAACATAAAATATCCAAAAATATTAAATAGTAATTTATTAAATAAATTGTGTTCATAAAATTCTCTATATTTGGAGAGTTCTATATCTCTCCATAATGGAGAATTTTATTGTTCATAAAAGTCTCCATTCTCTCTATGGAGAAAGTATTATAAGGCTTTTTCTGATGGATAACTCATTAATGTCCAGTCAAAAAAGTAGTACATACATACCCTTCACCAGCTGCGGAATTTTCGTAGTTTCAGAAAATGTTTTTCCTAGTAGTAGAAAATATAATGTATTAATATTTTAATAAACCAGAATTAAAAAAATTTTGCCCACCAATGCCTATTAAAATTTTGCACAATAAGATCAAGCTATCATGACTGAAATTTAATAAAAATTCCATTTGTTTTTTACATTTTTGCTATAGTTCACTCCCATTGAAAAAGATTTTCGGAGAAACCTTAAATGTTGGAGGGTACATCTAGATATGAAAAATGGCTATATGAACAAATGATCGCATATATTAAGGGAAAAAGTCTTTCGATTATCTTCATTAACTATACGAAATTACTGAGTTGTATTTATTTATTTTATCACATACATGTGCAGACTTTCGTGCTGAATACAAAGAGCACTTCATAAGCCTATATCAAGTAGAGGAGCAGATACAGAGCTGCCAACCCAGAAACTCTAGTTCTCCTCTTTATTTAAAGAGGTAGAAAGCAAAGGTTTATAAAATTTCTCCAAAACCAAAGACAATATCGCTTGCTTAGACATTTTATCTTCACGTATTAATATGTTATGATGGTAAAAATAATTTTAAATCAAGTAGTAAAAGAGAAATTCTGCTACAGACAGCACAATTTAGAGAAAGACAGCACAAAGATACATTCAGGGTTACGAACCAGCTACCGTAATGCTACACGGTGCTAGGCCTGGGAAGTCCTTGCACCTAAACGTTGATTTCAAATATAAATATAAATTTTTTAATTATTAAAATATTTTGATATAAAGAACTAAACTTTCTTCCAAAAATAAATCTTCATGGTGAAACTTGTGACACCCCTTTCTTCCTTATTGACAAAAAGAACTGCTCCGTAAAGTAAAAGTACTTTTTTGAAGAAAGTGAGTTGAAAGTGAAATTCGAAGTTAAGCAAAGTTAATAATTTAATTTTAAAAAGCATTGAAAATGCATGCTTTCAGATCAAAGTACAACTACTTAGATGTATTTGCAGGACTGAAAACTAGCGTTTTTTGAGAAACTTTTTCTAGTGGTAGCAAAGTTTATATTTCCATGTATGATTCTTTCTTTTCTTTGTAAATTTGTATGTTTCCATGTATGATTCTTTGTAAATTTGATTCGTAGTTATTTTCAACACCACTACATGTGAATATTTCAAAAGTTCATATTAAACTCAACTTTATTCCAGCTCTATTGTGGTGAGGTTTTTAAAATGTTGGCAAAATTACTAAAAGATCTGAAAGTTTTTGTTTTCAATTGTTTACTACTCGGTAAATATCTATATTTTGCAAAAGAAGTAGATAGCTTTACTGAAATAAGTTCAAAAGTTAAATTTATCGAGTTACCACTTTTTATCTTTTAGATAAAGTACGCGAGCGAGATTGAGAGTTTTGATGTTTACAGCGATGCCACAGGTGACCAAAAATACAAAAAGTGGTAGAAACTCCATTTACTTTTGTTTATTTATTACCTCTTTAATTATTCAACCGTAACTGCCACTATGACTTACATTTAAACAATTTATTTTTAGAACAAAAATATTATTTGCAGTCACTTTCGGCCGTAAACTGAAAGAATATTTTTTATAGCAAATTTTATGCTTTATAGCATAGATAAAAAGTTTTTAATTTTAATTTATTTTAATGAAGTTCTGAATTTTATTTGTCAGCACTTTTTGCATTTTTAGTCGCCAGTTGCAACCCTGTGTATAATGAGTTAATGGTACATGTAAAGGGTTCGGATAATCCTTCGGCTTCATTGATAAATTTTTAAGACAATAATTTTCTCTAAAATTATATTTTTCTTTTCAAAGGAAAAGTTATTTAAAAATACTTTAAAAATTTGGATGGAAAAAATTATATGACGTTAGGAAATAAAAAGAAAGAAAAACTTTAGATTTATTTTTACATATACACATATATGAGCAATATCAAACCTAGTAAATATAATTTTGTATTTCAACACTTCAATACTTTCATTTCTTTTACGATAATGTTAGTCTAGAAATTTACGTAAAAATAACAGAGAACCGACAATAACCTACAATTTATTGCTGACTCCTGATATAAGTACACAGTAACCAGAACTTCGAAAATTCGGAAAGACAATAAAAAAGGATGAAACTATACACGCGACTACTGCCAAAACAAACTCATAAATTAACGCTTTAGCGCCCCGCTGTCGACAGCAAATTTGTTCGCACATTGCGTGATGCTTTCGTTTCGTTGATAAAAAAGAATATTTGAATATATCTTCAGTTACGGTTAAATATGAAATATTGTTTGAAAAAGGCATTTGAATATTAAAAAAGTAGTCTGCGCTAGATATTACACAATAATATAGTCGAAGAAACTGGTTAAGTGTGTCTGGACATTTTAGTTATAGTCTGTTTAGTTTGGTTATAGTCAATATTCACAATAAAAATGATTTAGAAATTAGATTTTCTGATTAGCGCATTAATTAAATGTACTTCAATAATTTACATATAATATTTGAGTCGTCTATTACTAATGCTTAAATTTGATTATTTTTAATGTTGGCTATCACTTTCAATTTAATCGAATAACTTATTTGCCCAAAATAAATTTCAAAAATGTTGTTGTTTCTTATGTCACTTGCCACCCGGACAAGCCAGCTTGGTGAAAATTTAAGGCAGAGTGTGCGTTTCTTATTATTTCAGTGGCGCCATCTCATGGCCGAGAATCCGACTTCAGCCACACACACGTCGCATCCGTTTATAGGGCGGACCCATTCATTCATCCACAATTTTGACCTAAATCAGAGAACGATCGATCTCCAATCCAGTACCCCCAGAGGTATTGATTTGTTATGGGAACATGGAGGACAAATTTCAAAAATAAAATAATTGAGTTACTTGCCCTTTTTTTTTATGAAAGAAGTCTTCAGATCTG
Source organism: Parasteatoda lunata (assembly GCA_949128135.1). NCBI lineage: Eukaryota > Metazoa > Arthropoda > Arachnida > Araneae > Theridiidae > Parasteatoda > Parasteatoda lunata. The sequence goes on from OX421978.1 coordinate 36,222,429, forward strand.
AAATGAACCAGAATGTAGACCAACAGGGTCTGGAAATTGTTTTAAAGTAGTATTAACAGTATTCATATGTGGTGAAAGTATTCTCGTTTCCAAACTGATTTTATAAAACTAAATTGAAACTTAACTTTGTGAAATTTTAAGCAGTCTTGAAAAGAGTTTGTCACCACTCTTTAATTTTTTCATATTTTGGCTATTATGTATTTGGTGAAGTACACTGGTTAGTACCTAGAGTCAGAAGAGGTAAATCAAAGCGTGTCTACTGTTAACGAGAATCTCAAACTAACATTTCTTTTAGAGGTTCTCTTAATTACCACTACTTTTTAAAAACTAATTCTTATTTTGCCGCATCAGATTCCCATACCTGCCAACTTAGCAACATCTAAATAAAACCAGAACTTTCAAATAGAACTCTAATAAATCTTTAATAAATCCAATAAAAATTATACTGCATTACAAAACACCACAATAGAATCTTCAAATATGTAAACACTCAATCTGCAAACTCCAAATCATCAACTGTAAATTTATAAATTTTATTTTTGTTTTTTTCTGTTTTTGCCACCACATTGTTGCAAAATTTCAAAATGTTTTTTAACCCAATGTTTATTTCATGATGTATGGGATAGGGGACGCTGCGCGGCCCAGGTGCCCAGTTCTTTTAAATAAAGCAATACCTGCCAACTTTTAATCCTTTCGAATATGATTTTTGCCAGTGGTAGTAAAATGGAATTTAAATTACAATTTTAGGCAGAAACATACTCTGTATTTTGAAAAAAGCTTATGTGGACAGCATATAAGTTATTATTCACAGCAGTATTACATATTAATATATATGCTAAATTGTTTAAGAAATAGTTGTGTTCATAAGGATAATAAATTCAGTTTATAAATGCAAGGAATGTATAGAAAACATTTTACTACCACTTTAAATATAGAAATAAAATTTTACGCCAAATGCGTAAATGTTGGAAGGTAAGGATTCGCGCATCACCTCCTATATCAAAAAGCCTCCACACGGTCTTTTATAAGTAGTCCGCGCAGACTATTTAAAAAGTGAACCAGTTGTGCGCATGAACCCAAAACCTCTTATAAAAGCAATTGAGAGCAATTTATCATATATATTTGAGAATTGAATCTGTAGTGGTTGTCAAGTGAATAAGGCAAACCAATAATATTCATAAATAAAACAAATTTTTAGTCATATATTTGATACTACTTTCTTATTTTAACTAGATTTTGTATTAAGTGACTCGTTCGGAAAGTGGATATCCTTCACAGTGGTCTGATCGGACTACCTATAAAAAACCGTGTGGAGGCTTTCAGTTAAAGGAGGCGTTGATTCGTGGGAGAAATTGTATCATAACCTCTTCGAGAAGGGCGAGTCATATGAGCAATTCTACATATGAACGCCAATTAGGCGGCCTTGGGAGGGCTCACTATTTCTATATGAATTTTTTTCTTTTTTACACCCTAAAAAAGCAAGAAAAAATCGTGAACATGAAATCTTTTCTTTGTGACATACTTTAAATGTGACATACTGAGATAAATCTGAGCCATTTATTCAGATAAAACGATTTTTACATAAATATAATATTATTATAATGTCTCTCTAAAATGTATTTATAGAGATTTCATACTATAAGATTATATTTTAGTATAAAAAACAAAAACAAAAAAAAAAAAAAAAACAAAAATTAATCAAAGTCCGTAAGTTGAAAAAATCGGGAAAAATTTAAAATTGGTATTTTTTCATTTAAATATGTCACAAAGAAAAAATTTCATGTTCAATATTTTTTCTTGCCTTTTTAGGGTGTAAAAAAGAAGAAAATTCATGTAGAAATAGCATGCCCCCCCCCCCCACCCAAATTTATTTTTGTTTGGCCGCCTTATTTGCGTTCATTTGTAGAATTGCTCATATGAGCAATTCTACATATAAACGCCAATTTTTATACTAAAATATAATCTTATAGTATGAAATCTCTATAAATACATTTTAGAGAGACATTATAATAATATTATATTTTTGTAAAAATCGTTTTATCTGAATAAATGGCTCAGATTTATCTGAGTATGTCAGAAAGAGTACGTCACATTTAAAGTATGTCACAAAGAAAAAATTTCATGTTCACGATTTTTTCTTGGCTTTTTAGGGTGTAAAAAAGTAGAAAATTCATGTAGAAATAGAGTGCCCTCCTCCCCCCCCCCCAAATTTTTTTTTTGGCTGCCTAATTGGCGTTTATTTGTAGAATTGCTCATATATGCATTCTCAGGGTAGCGACAATCATGGTAAAAAAGATAAAACTGGTAGCCAAACTATTTTTATAGCAGTTTATGTGTGGGCCGTTTAATAATAGTTTTCTTTATTTATATCTCTAAGCTCAAAGTAAAAATTATATAGTTACACTTTTAACAATCATGGATTGGATGTATTCGATTTAAAGTGAAAGCAAAAATAATACACACGACTCAGTAAACAAAAACTTGAAGGAAAAAAAACTGTAATTATATTTTGAAAGAAAATCTCCGAAACAAAAAACTAGTTTACGTATTTCAAAATTCCTTTCTTCATCAAAGCATTATATTTTTGTTCGATGGATATTTTCATAATGGAATCCTCTAGAAAAGCGAATGTTGGACTAAGTTGAATAAATAATATATGCATATATACATGAGTCAAAACTCATTTGCATCCAGAGAGGGTAGAACAAAAACGACGATAGTTTTTGATATTTTGATATTTTGATTCTTTTGTTCTCTTGTATCCTTTTTCCTATTGATCCTAACAAATATTTCAATATTTTTAAAACTAAAAAATTAACTGTCAATTGTCTTGTCTCTATTCTAGTTTCGTTACTCTAGTTAACAGTCTCCCATAATGCACTACGATGAGGTTTAGACATTTTTCTCACTATTTAAGATTTTGCGTTTTGTCACAAATCACATGATTTCGTGACGAAATGATTCTCAAAATTAATGAAATACTGTTCAATGATTGACGACTCTTCAAAAATGAGAGTTTTATTTCTGAGAGTGTAGCATTCTTTGTTTAATTGTAGGAACAATGTTAACGGCGTGACTATACAGCGCTTTATTCATAAATCAAAATTCATCTAGGACCTCAACGAAAAATAACAAAAAATATTATTGTAAAAATTCAGTTTAATCTAACAGACATGTAGCAAAATTTATAAGTGTTACGCTCTTAAAATTCTCTAAAAAAAATTTATTTTGCTTAAATTTAAGTTGCATTTTATACAATCTCTTTACATTGAAAAATCACAAACTCAGCTTGTTGGCGCCTTCGCAATTTCGGGTGTTCAAGTTAACGTTACATTTCGATTTGCAACGCAAGAACTGTGACTTAGAAGATTATATCAGATTAAGGTGCGTAGAAAAATGTTAAGGGATTAATGGAGGGGATTAAGGGAAAAATGTTAAGGGATTAATGGAAGGGATTAAGGGAAAAATGTTAAGGGATTAATGGAAGGGATTAAGGGAAAAATGTTAAGGGATTAATGGAAGGGATTAAGGGAAAAATGTTAAGGGATTAATGGAAGGGATTAAGGGAAAAATGTTAAGGGATTAATGGAAGGGATTAAGGGAAAAATGTTAAGGGATTAATGGAAGGGATTAAGGGAAAAATGTTAAGGGATTAATGGAAGGGATAAAGGGAAAAATGTTAAGGGATTAATGGAAGGGATTAAGGGAAAAATGTTAAGGGATTAATGGAAGGGATTAAGGGAAAAATGTTAAGGAATGGAATAAAAAAATTTAGCATTGACCAGTTCAGTTAAGTTCGAGAATTATTATTTCATCGGAAAAAAATCATTAACTTTGTCGGGTAAATATCATACGTGCTGCTCTGAGGCCACGGGAATACAATTGAAATTTAGAATGCTGAAAGGGTCATAATTAACTCTGAGTCTTTTTTTTGAAATTTTAATTTGTTCGAAAGTTATTGACTTTTTATGTACTTCAGTCTTTTGCTAATTGTTTCTATTTTTCTATATTTTACATTACCACGCATTAATAATTCATAATTTAAATTCCCGCCTGACTTGATGTCAAAAGTTACAAGAAAATTAAATAAATAAATAAACGAATAAAGTTTTTTTTTAAATATTCAATAGAGTGGTAGTCAATTAAAAACGAAAGAGTTTAGAATTTTTCGTAACTTTTACCAACATTTTAAAACCCTCATCATGAGAGAGCTGTTACAATGTCTAATTACATGCGAACTTTTCAATTCTTTACCTCTATTGCTGTGGGAAATAACTTTAAATCAAATTTACTAAACAAAGAATCATACAATAAAACACGAACTTTATATTTATATCGAAATTTTTAAAATACAAAAACTGAAAGTAGATAAAAACTGTTTCCAATGCGGACGCATACGATATAGCATATCGTACTTATTGTTAAATAAAATAACTTCTCATTTGTTACTTCTTGTTGTATCGCAATCTGTATTTCTAAAAGACGTTAATTTTTTTCAAGTACAGTTGATTAAATTCAGATATACTTGCATGTAATTAAAATAATTATAAATTTTTTTTCGCAAAATAATCTTTTTTATGGATTTCAAAGGATGCATTTTCATCTTTTTGATCGACTTCAAAGGATGATGAATGTAAAGTAAACACGAAAGTTGATGAATGGGTACTTCGTAGAGGGTATGTTAGAATGAGTAGAAAATTCTAATGAATGGGGCGTAGAGGGTACTTCGCCTTCAAGTAATAATAACAAAATGAAATAAATCCCTATAAAGCTAAGCCTGCACTCAAGCAGCAGAAAAAAATATACTTTATTTTTTGTTCTTTTCTGTTTTCTCTCAGTTCAGCTTTATAATTTTTATTAGAAACAAGTTTAGAGATGTTTTAACAAGGAGTCTCATCAATTTCCCCTCATATATTTCTTTACCTTTTAAAAATAAAATAAAAATTCAGATGAAAAATAATCTGCAGCTCCCGCTGTCATGTTGGAGGGCATCTGCTGCTGGGCAAAGTAATATAAATCTCAAAATAAATTTACTATGTAGAATTTTCTCTGTCTAAATACTTGATGTAAAATTAAATTAAGCTATCAATCAATTCTACAGTCTTTAAGTTCGTTACGTTCAATAAGAACGTTGTACTAAAAATGAGGAGAAAAAATAACACGCTATATATTCCTTAAAAAGAGAGCCATTAAATAAATTGGCTTTTTTGAGAGACCAAATATAGCCTATTGAATTAAGCCATCTAACTAAATCGTCATTTCCTTTACTGTATCTAAAAAAAGCACAAATACAAAATCAAATCAGATTACACTTTCTAGGGTTCGTGCCTTTGTGATGAAAGAGAAAAACAAAAGGTTTCCAAAAATACGAAGCTCGTCTCCGGATTCGACCATTGTCCATCGCCTTCAGGACGAAAGGAGGACAGAGGCAAAATCGAATTTCCCTCTAATCAAGGCAAGAGATCACGGAAAAGGAATTGGGAGGGGGAAAAAAGGGAATTTCTTCTTCGAAGAGTCTCAGCTGACATAATGACGAAACCCGTCCAAAAGATGGTCTAATCATGCCCGTCCTAAGAATAGGGCTTCATTGTCCATGGATGGAGATAAATGGTTTTGTTCTCAAAGAAAGGGAGCCGCCAGAAATGATTAAGTATTGACTGCCTGTGTCAGGCCTTTAGGCTTCATGGCTATAGCATCGGAATGTCTGGAACGATTTGGTGTTGCCACACCATTTTAATAAATATTTTCCTTTGAGGATTAGAATACTCTTGGGTCTGAAATGTTAGAATGAGTAGAAAATTCTAATGAGATACAGTTGATTTGAATATTCTGTTTGATACAGTTTGATGATGAAGTGTCAAGAAAATTTATTGGTGGTTGAAGGTGGAGATGTTGACTGAAGAAGTTAGATGATGTACCATTAATGGGAGGAGGGCAGTATTAGAATATTTATTCCGAAGATGATAATTAACACTAGCTGAAGAATGTTGATGAATCCTTGTAGGAAATTATTATTATCTATTCATCTAATAATTCTATAATAGAGGACAATTAAAGTATTAAACAGTAATAAGGGACAATGAAGATACAACCCAATAAGTAATGTTAATGAAAGCAAATTGCAGTAGTGAATGACAATGAAAATGTAATATGGAATACAACGAAAGCAAAGTACAACATATATAAAAAATACAAGCACAGCAATGAATTACTATGACACTACAACATAACAATGAATTACAATGATAGTGTAACAGGTTATTGAAAATATAATACCGTACATGGCAACGAAGATGAAAGTATATTACAGTAAGGAATCTCAACGAAAATGGAATACGATAATGAATAACAATATAATCACATTACAATAAGGAAAAATAATGAAAACAAACATAATAATGAATGACAATGAAAGTACAATACAATAATTAAAGTCAGCAATAATGTGAATGATAGAAATGGGTTGCAACAATTTCTTTTATGTGCACTCTTTTTAATATACAAAATATATACAATCAATACTTGTTAAGTAGTTTATAGTTTTTGTCTCTTGGTTGAATTTTTTATATAAATAAAAATATTTTGAATCAACTCTATCAGCTATGTTTCAAATTGGTTGAAATTATACAAAGGAATAGATAATCTTATAAGGATATTATTTCTTAAAATATAAAACAAGATTTGTCGCCTTTCTTTTGTTGCGTGTGCTAAATTTAAACAATTACCTACGGTGTTTAATCCTTTAATACATAAAATTGCACTAATGAGTTGTATTATTTTTAATTCTGTTTGCTTTTGTTTAGTTAATTAAATTCAGTGTTATTGATAAAAGACTTCTTCGAGTTGAAAACTATCAATGTGCCAAACTTTATTGTAATTAAATGAATGGTATAAGTAAACAGGAATGCGCACGCACAGGATAGACAGATATTCAATTTTATAAAAGGAGATTATTTTTGCTACAAAATTATTTCAAATATTGATACAGCTTTACAAAATATTTTTTTAATATTAATCAATTTGCATGTGTAACAATTATTGATTAAAAGTTGTGTATATTTCATTATGATTTAAAAATAATTAGGATATTAAAAGTTTACTTTAAACAAGGAAAATGCTTTCATAAAAGACTGTGGAAGCGCTATTAAACTGATATTAATTATGTTTTCTTATACAGCACATTCACTAAAAACGAGAACTTGAACAGAACGATGAAATTATTAAAAAAAGAATAAACATTCATTTTCGAATATTCTTGGAAACAATTTATAAAAAGTTAACATTTTCAGTTGCTAATTAAAGAAATGCTGCCTTTTGAGGGAAAGATGCATAACATTTTGAATCTTACATTTAATTTAAATCTATTCATCGTATAAATGACTTTTTCCTCTTTTTCTTTTATCATGTAATTCAAACTCAGAGAAGCAAACAATTTTGTTAAGAAGTTTAATATTAACAATCAAAATTGTTTTTTTTTTTTTTTACATTGCGAAATAAAATAAAAAACAAGTACTTGTAATTTTTCGTTCGAAAAAAAAAAATAGAGAGAAAAAAAATGCTTATCTTTACAAACACGTGAATTATAATTAAAGTAGAAGTGTGCTTAACTGTATCAAACTTCATTAAAAAGCTATTTGTTCTAGTTCGACGACACAAGTTCTAGCAACAATTATTCGTGTTTTTCGTGTAAATTTTTTTTGTTATTTAATATGCAACGTTCGCTATAAAAAAAATTTTCGAGTTACGATGGAAACATAATTGTTTTGCTTTTCAAATAAAAAATAACAACTTCCTTAAAATTATTTTATAACAAAAAGTTTTATTTGATGAAAAATGACTAAAATTCGTTAATAAATTATAGCTCTGGACATCTAACTTAAATTATGATTAAGCATAAATAATGTTTTTCATAAACAGGGTGTAGCGTAAATTCTGCAGCAGACATCTAGGGAAAGTAGGACACGTCATAAGGATTGAGAATTATCTAGGAAACCATGACCGGAAATGTCATCTTACGCTGCTAGGGGTGCTTTCCTATTATGGACATGTTGTTCATGTGTCTTTGAGCTTGCATTTTTATTTTTCTAAAATATTTTAATTTCATGTTATATTTATGTTACTATTTTTATTTTATTTTATTTAACAGCCAACGTCATTGAACAGCCACTATGATCACTAATGTTGAACTCCGTAGCCTTGTAAGTTGAAACTCAATTCAGAAGACAAGGGAACTCATGGATCAAGTATTGGGGGTAATTTAGTCTTCGTGGAGGATATTTTGATGGAACTAACCCGCATTTGTTTCTCATGGAGAGGAAAGCCACCAAAACTTCCCATGGTTAGCCTAACGGCAAGGGGACTCTAACCTATGATCCGTGTATCACTCTCGAGAGTTCCATCAGAAACGCTGTTTGATCGTAATTTAATGATTAGGCGATCTAATCCAGTTAGTCTCCAATTTATTAATTACCATAAAATAGCTAATACTGTACCTATTTGAAAGCAGTTTCTGACAATAACTAATAGAAAACAAAAAAAGATAGTTTAGATATGTAATTGAACTTGATCTTCTAAGGCACATGATGTAATAGTTCATAATAGGAAAGCGCCCATAGCGGCACACGATAATATTTCCGGTCACGGTTTCCTAGGTAATTCTTAATCCTTATGATGTGGTTTACTTCTCCTAGAAGTTTGTTGCAAGATTTACGGGACAACCTGCATATTTATTCGCATCATTCAAATGATTAATGAACCCAATTAAGATTTCATTAATAAACTCAAAGTTTAGTTGAATAAGTATTTTATAATCAGTTAATTCAATTATTGTTGTATTTTCGAATTTAACTTGTATGACCTCAATGGGTAACACTTTTGTTGGAGAGCAATTATAGTGCGATATAATAGTTAATAGTGGGAATTCTATTTCCATGTTTTAGAATCAGGAATTAAAATTATAACGCCAATGGGTAACACTTTTGTTAGAGAGCAATTATAATGTGCAATAAAAGTTAATAGTGTGTGTTCTAATCACATGTTCTAAGTAGGAAAAATCCTGAATTAAAATTTTATTTCAGCTATTAACAGGAATTTTCGGTAAAAATCCGTTCTTACAAAACGTATAACAAAATTAATCGAATTTAACAGAAAATTGACTTCGAAGTGTAAAAGAAAACTTCTATATGTAAATTGATCAATGAATCAACCTATCAATGAATGAGCGGAGGGAGGACTCAAAGAATTAATAAATAAAAAAATAAATAAATTGATAGTCTGAATCAGTGTCAATCAATGGAATGATTGTGTTAGAGACTTCTTTAAAAGTCATCAAAGAAATATATTGGTGGAACTATCTTAATAAACGAATCAATGTGAGTAAAAGCAGAATTCTTGATGACTGATGAGCGTTAAATTATAACTATATAGTTATATAGTTATATACAATGTGGAGATAAAGATATTAACTCACCTAATTGCCCACTAATACGTTTTTTTCAAGATATTTTATAGAATGGTGGACAATTATACATCCCACTGTCCTTTATTTACATTTTAATTTTCATGCTTTGTAGTATGACAAACTTGTTACGGAAATATTTTAAATCATTTTTGCAAGATGCCGATATATGTAAGTAAGTTTTAAATTAGCTACTCGCATTTTATGTTACATTTTATGTTTTATTCTGTTCTTTTCCCTTGAATTTATATTATATATATTTTTGCTTAATATATTTTATTTTCGTAGCAATTTTTTTTTTTGCGGATATAATCGTGTGAGCTGAAGACGGGATGATCTTTTTCTTATTTTATTTTCAGATTTTTTAAATTTTTTAAAGGAAAAAAAAATTAATAAAAATCCGGATTTTTATTAATTTTTTTTTCCTTTTTTTCGGATTTATTTTTTTCCGGTTTCTTATTACTTTTATTTTAATTTTTATTCCCCTCCCTTTTTTTTCATTGTTCTGTAATTTACTCTACATTTTGAACTTATTTTATGAGTTCTATTTACTTTCAGCTTATGCGCAGTAAATAAAACTTATTGTTTTTCTTAATTTTCTTCGAATTTTTTTCTTTTTGTCTTTTTTGCAGTCATATATATATATATATATATATATATATATATATATATATATATATATATATATATATATATATATATATATTACAATTATGAAAGTTTGAAAGTTCCTAGGAGAGAGTTCCAAAGCTTTCTATTTAAGAACAATGAAAACAATGAAGAAGAAGTATTGTGTCATTTATTGATATAACCATTAAAAATCCAAACAACACGTTTAGCTTCACTCCCATCTTGTTAGGAAAAGATTTGTTCCGAGTTCTCTTTCCCTTTGGGTTAAACAACACTTTGTGACAAAGGACAGTATAGTTCCGACAGAAAAATGTCCCCTTTAGGGACAAAATGCTTTCTGGAAAGCGACAGGATTTGGGCCTCTAATTGGCGAGTACTTTCACTAAGCTGATTAGACCCTTTAAACGAATACTCGACGTTACGAGAAAGAATAAAAAGATATATTCCAGTACTTTCTAGAACTATCGAAACGTTTCTGAAAGAGTTTCTTCCTTGACTTAATATTTATGCGCACGTAGTTACTGATTTAGAGAGTTTGTTACTTATTTGAATGCTGCTTTAGAATTGGCTACTTTGAAATAATTTTTCTTAAGATTATATCATCTAAGTTCCTGAAATTATCTAGAATAGCATCGTCCAACGATGCATGAAATGCAACTGATTTTCCTATGAGAAATGGACAATTTGAGAATTTATTTCGAACTCAGCTTCGATTCTTCTAGAAAGTGTTATCTCAAGATTCAGATTTCTTCAATATTTCCAAACGACATTTGTTTCGACATTTCATATAATTTTTCTCTTTTTATGTTTTAGCTTTGGTATTATTTTATTTCTAATAGATATTAAGTATGCAGAATTTCGTAGCATGTAATCGTTTGCCAAACGATCATTGGAGTTTGCTTAAAATGAAAGAACTTTATACAGAGAGACATATTTTTTTCCAAAATTTTTAATAAATGATTTGAAGATAACAACATTAATCAATAAATTAAATAACTTAATTTGTGCAAAAATCTATTAAATTTTAAAGATCCTTACTAATATTTTAAAATTAAGTTATGCTTTTTTATCGAATGATGCTTTATGTGCTTCGATAAAACAAATAGTTACAATAATGCTAAGCAAACTTTTAAAAGATTTGTTTGAAGTTAAAATTTTGTAGATATATAAAACTATGAAAACTAGCTAAATTAAAGAATTAATGCCATTAAAATTTCATAATTACATAATCTTTTTTAGTTCTTATACCATTTAGAGCTTATTTCCAAATGTATCTAATGATTTTTAATAAATGATTTGAAGATTATAATTTTAAGAATTCAAGATTTTAATTTCAAGAATTTGTTTTATCTTCTTTTTTTGGTAATGAGTACTTGTGATGAATATTAATTCAAGCAATATTTTAATACAATTTACTAATTGCTGAACCATTTTAGATGAATTATTTAGAGTTGTTTATTTTTTTATTTCTAATCTATTCTTATTGTTAATATTATAATTTATTAGATCATTTTAATGCTACGCGAAAAATTTTGAGCTTGAATTTATATTTCTTTCCAATGAAATTTAGACTGCCATCAAGTAATTTATTTTATAAACGTTGATTCTGTTTTATTATTATTATTTTTAGTTATGTTTGTTTTTTAAAAATTTTATGAAATAAGTCGCGTTATATGTTATTTATTTTATGTTAAAAAAGAGGCTGGTGTAATGCACATTAAATGTTCTTAAATAACAGAGCCACAAGAAAAGCATTTTGAATAAGCGCATTTGCAATATTAATCACTAAACTTAATAGCTTAATTAGTGCAAAAAATCTATCAAAAAATCAAAAGATTCTCGCTAATACTTTTAAATTAAGTTATGCTTTTGTATCAAATGATACTTTATTTACTTCGATAAAACAAATAGTCACAATAATGCTAAGCAAAATTTTAAAATATTTGTTTGAAGTTATTAATTTGTCTAAAAATGGCAACTTGTAGAGAAACCGATTGCATATTTGTATACATAATATATATATACAGAAATACTTAAAACCCGTTCAAAAATCTCATACAACAAAATAAAATATTTTTGTTTCCCAGTATAATCAAACAAGTTTTGATGCCTTCCATCCCGCCTTTACCCTAAGTAATTTTAGTGGGATGCTCTAACCACTGTTCTGAGATTATCTTAATTTTATATCAGTAAATTTAAAAATATATAATCTCTTGATATCATTAAAAAATAGTTTTTGTTTTGATTTATAATGATGGAAATGTTTTTAGAAAAAGCAGTATTTCATATGATATTTTGGTATGCAGTGGTGGAAAAATTACTCAAAAGAAAAATACTAAACAACAAATAACTGAAATATCTTGCCTATAGAACATATTTTTCTAAAAAGCGCAGCCCAGTTGGCATATCTGTATTAGGTCTACCGGAGGAGATCTGTCTGCTGAAGTACACGCCTCGTTTTACAGTAACAAAAAAGTTTCTTCTATAAATGTAAGTGGTAGGGTACTTTCCTAACCACTTACCCCTTTTAATTCAATGGTAATATTTAAAAAGGCACATCATATATGGCGCAAAAGGGCATGTGCATGCATATTCAAGCTTTTAACGAAAATATCAGACTAAAATAAGCGGTATACGTTTAAGGGTTAAATACCTAACCATTTTCTTTTTATTAACGTACCTTTTGCCTCCCTGTACAAAAAAACCTCTCAGTTCCACAGTAAAATGCTTGTTAATGGAGTTTGGTCATTCTCAGAGGTTATCTATATCGACTTCAAAATGTTTTCGAAGGTATATGATAAAGGCATATATTAGTGTTATTTTCTTCACGTAAAAATGCCACTTGTGTAGCCAACACCGGATCGGTGATTAAAATTTAGCGTCAATAAAAATGAACCCTACTGATATAAATATGTGTCAATACAAATTTACAGAATATGAATTATAAAACTATTTTAAGTAAATAAACAATTATGTTCTTTTTTTAAAGTATGCATTTAGTTTGACATCTTAAAAAATTAGTTTACTTTGAAAAATAATGTGAGATTTGTTTTGTTTGAGATGCTAAGTTATTTCAAAAAAAAATTTTTTTTTTCTAATTTACTTTTAATTCTTTAATTCTAAACTTTTAATTCTAAAACTAAATCATTGATAGTATTGAATGCGTCTTTAGTGCATTCTGACTGTAATATGAGGTTGTCAATTTCTTTCAGAAACTGTCAAAAAGAGTTTTCTGAAAAAGAGCCACATACAAATATTTAAAATACATTCGAATTTACTAATTTGTTTTGTTAGTATTTTTTGTTTCGATATTTTTTCGTGTGACCTTTTCCGCATTTTGTGCGGAGGTTCGCCCGATCACTGGGAGAGGTTTTGATGCTCTCTTTTTAAGGCACAAAGTCTATTGCAAAAATTTCGTTCTTCCAGAAAGCGATCGTAAATATAGGAGGTCGCTACACGCAGATGGTTTTTCATGGAGGTTTCACTGCATAATGGGCGTGTTCTTCCACGGACATAATTTTCCTGTAGGCCTATTATTTTTCATTACTTCATATTTAAACGTTTCCATACCTGACCACTTTTAATCTTTTAGAGGGTAGCTCAGGGAATAGAGCATTTGCTTTCCAATGAGGTAAGCCAATCCCAGGGATGACTGACAGATTCGATTCCCGCACTCGGCTCGCACCGACTACAGTGCTGACGTAAAATATCCTCAGTGGTAGACAGATCACGGGTCAAAGTTCCCTTGCTGCCGGGCTAACCATGGGTTTTTTTCGCGGTTTCCCTCTTCATGCAACGCAAATGCGAGTTATTTCCCCCAAAAAGTCCTCCACTAAGGCAAATTTCTCCCAATACAGGAGTTCCCTTGTCTTCTGGATTGGGTACAAAATTACAAGGCTACGGAGTTGAAGATTAGTTGTCGTTAACCCAAAACTGTGTTGGCTGTTCAATGACCGTTATAAAATAAAATAAAATCTTTTCGCAGATAATTCATTTAAGTAACAGTTAAATTAAAACTTTTTTACAGTCAGATTCAGAATTATATTATTTATTAAGAGCTTAAATGCGCCATCATATGGTTTCGTTAGTTTATTTATATACAGATCGTCTTAAATTAAATTTTTAAATCTAAGAAATAAATAGAAAGCATATATTTTACAACCACTCTAAGCATAAAAATACGTTTTTAAGCAAAATGCGTAAAAGTTATAAGCTATTCGTTCTCTCTAAGCTATGCACGTGCGCTACACTTTGTAGAACATTGAAAGGTTTCTCATAAACTTTCACAATCCACGAATAATTATTTTTTTTTATCGTTAACAATAAAAGTTCAATTTATTAATAGTTTTTACAATTTCAATGCAATTTTGTGCATGATTTGATAATTTTTATTAACGAAGATTTTAGCTATAATATATGGATGCCACCAGCGATTGAAAATGGCAGAAGTGGTGATTAATAAAAAGCAAATATCTTTTAAAAGAGATTAAACTTAGCATTCTATTCTAGCATATTTTTTTCAGTTTATTATTAAAAGTAATTACAACGTTTTCAATTAAAATATTAATAATTTCCAATACAAATCGCGCTGGTAGTTTTGATTGAATAATTAAATAGACTAAATAAATTAAAATAATTTGAGTTTCAACCACTTCTTACTCTTTTAGTCGCCGGTGTGCATCCCTGACAATAAATAAATATTTTTTAGTGATATGCTGTATTTTTTACATAACTTTCGGGTCTTTACCAGAAATTACGCGTAAAAAACGGATTTTGGCTATTTACGGTAATATAAATATTATGTAACATTAAAAATTAAAATCAAATAAGAAATCTGACATTCGATGGGTCATTAGAGAAACATTAAATTATGTGTATTGCTGTAAAGTCTAATAATATCCGTTTTCGGCTTAAAACTTTAATGCTAGTTATTTAAAAGTCAAAACAAAAAAATACATAAACAATTTAAATGCATAATAATTATTCATACTTTATGGAAAAGATCCACTTAAAGTTTCTTATTGCCAAGAAATTGCTATGATGATAGAACTTAATTGACATTAAGGAGGTATTATTAATTTTAATTTCAAGAATTTGTTCAGTTTTCTTTTTTTTTTTTGGTAATTAGTACTTGTGATGAATATAAATTCAAGCAATATCTTAATACAATTTACTAATTGCTGAACCACTTTAGATGAATTATTTTGAGGTGTTTATTTATTTCTTTATTTAAATCTATTCCGATCGTTAATATTTATTATTTATAAAATAACTTTAATGTAATGCGTAAGAGTTTGAGCTTGAATTTATATGTCTTTCCAATGAAATTTAGACTGCATCGAAAGATTTATTTTATATCAGTTAATTCGATTTTATAATTACTATTTATTAGTTATAATGTTTTTTTAAACGTGTTATATGTTATATATTTTATGTTAAAAAGTAGAATGGTGTAATGCATATTTGTTGCTATTGTTTTCGTAGGCCATTTAGACAAGGGGTGCGATTGCTCTTGTTTTTCAGTGGCGCCATTTATGGTCAGGAATTCAACTTTTGCTACACCCATACTTTGCTTCACAGATCGTAATTTTGACCTGAACCAGAGAACGATGAATCTCCAATTCAGTTCCCCCCAAGAGGTATAATTTGTTATGAGAACATGGAGGACTTTGTGACCTGACAGTGCACCAGTCACCATTTACTACACGGGGAGCTTTCGGACGGCTGGATTCGAACCCCCGTTCTCACGAACGTGAGTGCAGTGCCCTGCTAACCAGGCTATCCCGGCCGTAATGCAAGTCCCGCAGTGGACTGATAGTTAAGACGTGGTTCCCAGCAGATCACCTAAGTCAAGCATCACTGGCTGCGGTCAGTGTGCGGGTGGGGGATCACTTGGATCAGTCTGCTTAGGGACTGAGGGTGTGCTGTATTGGTCCTCGTTAAACTGTTCTACCGTAAAGTGCTCGACTTCGCGTGCAGGTCGTTTGGCTACCGAAGCGGGGGTGCCATCCCCTCTGCAGAGGATCAAAATTGTGATGGCATATCTCCTTATCATCCTCAGGGATGTTTCCCAGACCGTCGCCAATAGCCCATTGTGCAGCTCTAGTGCTACGTAAATGAACTACAAACAAAACAAGCCGTAATGCACATTTAATATTCTTAAATGACATAGCCACAAGAAAAAAATTAGCATTTTGAATGAGTGTATCGTTCATTTCTTCTTTCCCCCACCCGATCAGGAAAAAAATGTTTCACCTTTCATGAGGTCCTTAGTTCGAATATGCTTGTGCATGTGAGAAGTATTAAATATTATCTAATTAAAAGCTTCATTCATTCATTCAAAAGAGTGGTGACTTTTCTCTCTTTCAGCTACTGTGGTTTTTCTAGTTTTGTTTCTCACCTTAATTTTTCCTCTTTTCGCTGGCATCTTTACATTTTTCATTTCAAATTTCATTGTTTATCCTCACGTCTGGCAAGTCTTGAAAATGTGCGCTTATTTTTTGAGCTCTTGAAATATGTCAATTGTTATTTGCTTTTTTTATATTTTTGAAACGAATGAAGTTTTTAATCAGGTAACATCAGGTGCCGTTTAAGTTTTTTGGATTACTTACTTAAGTATTAAATATATTTATTTTATTTATTTATTTACTAATCTCATATATGCTGTATATCTTAGCATGTATGTAACCTCATATATGCTAATTAATTAGTGCAGACGATATTTTAAGTTACTAAATCAGATACAAAAACGAAGTTTTTTAGAGTAAACTTATTTTTTTCTCACGACGGATTTGGATTTCTGACCCCCAACATATTGGGAGTAAAAGCAATTTGAGAAATATGGTTCCCGTAATTTGGACCCCTTAATGTTAATTTCAATTTTTACGTATCACGCCATATTTCGAAGACTTTTTAAGCGAATTTAAAATAAAATTTTACACAGAATTTTAATATTTGTTTATCCAAAGATAATTTCATGTAAAAAATAATTTCTAGTAAATATTTATTATTTTTTTCATTTTCATTAATACTAATCGAAAAATCTTTAATTTGTAGTGTAGGCAATTTTTCACATTATCTTAAAAGATATAACTTTACATGACAAAAAACAAAATTTGAACGAAATCGGTCGAATAGATTTTGAGAAATAGAATTTTAAAAATTTCTATTCCGAATCCGTCAAAAAAAAGTTATGTTCATACAGAAAAAATTCTGATTTATTAACTTAAAATATCGTTCACACTAATTAATTAGCATATTTGAGGTCACCTCATGGAACCATTAAGATTGTGTCTAAGAACATGAAGATGTGATAATTAGATCAAAAGATATTCAAGGTGGATAGCTTATTATTTTTGTGTGTACTAGATACTATCGATATTATTCTATGATAATTCATGAATGCATCTGTTACCTCTAAAAATCGAAAGCCACTAGTGCATATTTTATAGTTAATCTTCAGATTAATTTATTTGCTCCTTTAAAGGGCGAAATCAAAAGTTTTCCGCATTTTACCTAGGCAATGTGTACATTAACAGTTTCCGTATTGTTAAAGTCCAAAAGAATGTTTCTCTCAACTTGAATCTATTAACTAATTTGTTGATTGTTTTGTTGATTTGTTTTGTTGATTGTTTTCGTTGATTGATTTGTTGATTGTTTAATCGTACATATTCGATTCCTTAAATTTCGAAAAAAATGAAATAAATAGCAGTGTGTTAATTTAAGCACAGAGATGTTGTTGGTGTTGCAGCAAAGATTTTACCGAGCAAGTTAGAATTTACCGAGTTTTTGACTGTATGGAAATAACAAAAAACACGGTAATCTTTATCGAAGCGCCTTATTAATGATTTTGGTAAAATTAACAATAAAATAGGGTTTTATAATCTGAGACCAAATTTGGCATACATGGTAAATTTTGGTAATTTTATCATTTGAGCATGGCATAAAAACCATTTATTCGAAATATTTACTTTTCATTTTTGTTTACTAAATGTGTAGCAATAAGGATTAAAATTTTGAAAATCATTTCTGGAAAATTGTTACCACATGAACGACAAAATTACCAAATTAATGTTTTAAATACTGTATTTCAATAGAAATGTCATTACTATACAGTGGGGTAATTTCAATCGAATTTTTTTTTAATCCTTTTAGGTAACCTCGCAGATAATCTAGGCACTTTGCATATTATCTCGGTAATTTGAGAAATGAAACAATTTTCGGCACTTTAATCCTAGTTAATCTGCACGTTACCCACATAATCTGAAGAATAACTAATTTTCCTGCACTTCAGTGGTAGCACATCAGGTAATTAGTTATTACAACACAATTATTCTTTTATCCCTTACTTTTTACTTTTAACACAATTTCTAGTGAATTTAATATTTCCTAACAGAATCACAAATACTATCGCATTTCAATAACATAATTTCGTTTCAAAAGTTAAAATGTAGCAATTATTATTTTAATTTGTATTTTTATTCCCAAACTCTTTTCACGGCTGAAATCTGCCAATCTGTTGCCATTTAAAGGCAAATATCTTTTGAAGTTCCGAAACCCACGCATTTCATCGCCGTTGAGACTTGATCTAATATTTACCCAAACCATTTTCGCCTCCCTTTTACTATTTGATATCCATACTCAAAGGTTTCTCTATGCGCTCTTTGATAAGCATTCTCCGCTTTATTAAATAAACACATCTGGTAATTTTATGAGAAAAGGCCGTGCGCTGGGAATATGCACTCAAACATTATCTAATTCTAATTTATTTAGATCTGCAGTTTGATTTTTAAAGCTTTACGCAACTCTTGAGTTGTGCGAGGTGAATGTAGCATTATGAATTTTAGTTAAAGATATGCAAACTTCGTTGCGGTAATTAAATAGTAATATTTAAAAGTCTCTTTTGAAGTGGAAAATTGTTATAGTATTGAGTTCTTGGGTTTTGAGGAAAAGGGAAATGCTTTAAAAGTTGACTGAAATTTATAAATAGTTTCTTGGTAAGATTCAACAGAATTTTTCGGAGCTTTTATGCCGAGAAAAACAAAAACAAACAAAAAAAGCCACAGTTAAAGTAGTGACTTTAGTTAAGGCAAAGCTATAATTTTAAACTATATAAACCATCTTACCATGAAGAATTATTTGCAGTTTAGAATTTATAGAAACTAAACGTTTAAAGTGTTATTAAACATTTTTAAAAATCACTAATTTGGCAAAATCAATGAATAATTCTCAATTTTGCAATTTTTTTATTATAGGGGAGAGTGGGGTCAATTGTAACATTTTTTACTTAACTATTTTTAACTAACAAGAAATCCAATATATTATTAGTATTAATTGACAGACGAGTAAAGTAGACTATCCTCTACTAGAAAAAAAAAATAAATACCTTATTTTAAATGTTATTATATTAGTTATTAACAATTTTTGACAGTCGTGCACTTGTTACAATTGTCCCCACTTACGGGATCAATTGTAACAGTTCTTAAATTCAACTAAAACACAGTTAATTATACATATTATCATAGTTGTGATATATTTTTTTATTGATCAAAATAGTAGTGATATTTTAGGAGTAAAAATAATAATGAACAGAGACCTAAAGGGTAAAACTTTTAACTTTAAGGGGTTAAAATTTCTAATTTATGCTGTGAAAGGTGACAAATAAAATAATGCACATGCAACATAATATAAATGATATAGGAAACTATTGGTGGTTCTTAAAGAGTTAAGTAATGGTTTGTAAACATAAGATTATTTATTTCCAGCTGTTACATTCGTCCCTTTTCTTATAGTTACAATCGTCCCCAAGACGTCATTTCAGCTTCATTTGTTAAAAACAATGCTAGTTAATTAACGAAACTAATCTTTTTTTTTGAAATGCTAATTAAGGTGTCCACTTACATATTCGGTTAATAATTTTTATTTGTTTAAACAAAATTACTTTGTTACAATATAATATTCTAATACCAAAAAAAAAAGTACTTACGTAGCGTGAAAATATCTTTTGTGATGTAACTCTTTCAAAAGTACATAAAAATGGTTGCCAGCAGGAGTGTACATGTAGATTTATTAAATATACCTTGTGTGCCACCTAGGAACCAAATCTAGAACCCCACACTCAAAATTTTTGCTCTGTTACAATCGTACCCTGTTACAATTGGCCCCACTTTCCCCTAATGAAAACCACAAAACAACGACTTTTCTTCATATTGTGTCGTTTCTTCATATGGTGCCATTTTTTTCCCTTCATATTATGCCATTTTCTTCATATTGTGCTATTTTCTTCATATTGGGCCAGTTTCAAGTTAAAGATAGGCTCTGGCTAAACATAGGCTTAACTTGACTTAAAATTTATGAATTACAAATGCAAACTCACAGCAGTTATGAAAATAGCATGTTATTCGTGACAAAAGCATTGTTGCATGTGATGACAGAGCCTTAGACAAACTGACTAGCTAAGCTTTACTAGATCTGTTAAAGAAAAATTAAATAAGAGAAAAATGTAAGGTTTACTGCGTTCTGCTTAGGGAATAAGTTTTTACCCTAGCTCTGTGTCAAAGTTATTTTCAAAGCTAATCAACAGATGGCGATATTAACTGAAATTAAATTATGTTTTACTCTATATGTAACAGCATTTCAAATGATATTTGAAAGGGTCTGATTGTTAGTGTTGTCTTTAAAATACACTACGTTTTTGTCTCAAATGTTATTATAAAAATATTATTAATAGTGCTATTTTTTGAAGAACTATAATATTAATTTTAAAATTAGGTTAAAAGAAATTGTTGGTTACCGGAGCAGAATGCAGCAAACTATAAAATTCTCTCTTCCCCCATCTTTCTTTAATCGAGTTTTCAAATAATGAATCATTTTTGGGGCAAATGGTGCATCCAGTTTTTCAAAGAAAGGAAAATGTTCAGAATATAAAGTGAATAATTTTTTTGAGATTATGATCAAGAATGCTTTTACATTCAAAAGTCGAAAAGTTTTCTTGATTTTGAAAACTGGTTTTCGTATTGAATAATTTTATAACATTACATATTTTAATATTTTTCAATCCAATTCTAATATTTTTTTTAGAATAAAATGTTTTCTGAAATATTTATTGATAGTTGCGATTATCAAATTGCATTCTGTGTGAAAATTATAGTGTGAGTTTTAAAATAGAATGATTAAACAAGATATTTTTGGCTTATTTCAAGCTTTAGAATATTATTTCAAACTTTAGCAAATACTATTTACTAAAAAATTAAATAAAAGATTAAAAATTAAATTAATATTATAATAATAGAAAAAAATTAAATTAAGATTATCAAATTGCATTCGGCATGACAATTATAGTGTTAATTTTAGAATTAACTTTTTTAATAGATAAATCTTTTGCTATTAAAGCTTTGAGAACATCCAATTTCCGATTTTTTAAATAACATTATATATGAAATGTTGAATTATTAAAAACAGGAAACTCATACTTAATATCACTTAATATTTTTTGTTTACCTCAATGACATAGTTACTGATTACTTCTGCATCATTAAGAAAGAAAAAAAAGGCAAACTATTATCCTCTTAAGAAAATTAACTTCTCTTCCTGCAGATGAGCTGGATTATAAATCAAATACCTAATTCATTACATAAAAGTTGGAAGAATTTATTCTAATTTACGCAAGGTGTTTAAAAATAGTGGAATTACCACAATGACATAAAATTTTTAAAATTTAAATTGTTTTTCTTTATACTTTCAATTCTTCCTACTAGAGTTTATAACAATAATTATCATTAATGACTTTTTCATGTAAGGAATTAAAGTATTTTATAACATAACCTGAAATACTAATATTTAGTGATCCAAAGGATTTACATAAAAAGAAAGATTTTATATGGGTTATTAAGTGGTAAAGAGTTCTGGAAAAGGTTTTACTTTATTTTTGCTTAAGAATTTATAAGAATTCAAGATATTAAACAATTGCTGTCTCAAAATAAAACAGATTGTAACACACAAATAGAATATTTAAAATATGATATACACTGAAACATAAAGCTTAGTAGTATATATATATATATATATATATATATATATATATATATATATATATATATATATATATATATATATATATATATACAATATCTCATTTCTTTGACTTAAAAAGAAAAACATTAAAATACCAGACAAAGCAGATAAAACACAATTCAATAAGATATTCTTAACACACTCTAGACAATATATCCAATCAATAAATCATTTTGTTAACACTTCGTATCCAAATTCTTTTACCGAGGTTCTTAAAAAATGAGAATTTCCAAATAATTCAGTGAATATTGATTAGTTTGGCTGAAACTCTGGCTTTCAACGTTAGATTGGCATCGATTTGAGCTGGTATGGCAACTGTACATAATTCATTATTATATTCGTTGCTATAGAGGTGCTACCAATCTGAACGCATAAATCTTTTATCAACTATTGGCAAACACTAGTGTTTATAGAAAAGATTTTAAAGTAATTAAATTAGCTCTCAGCTCTGATTGACTATCTAGTTGGAATGAAAAATGATATTTTATTGCTACAGGATGCTAAAATGTGAACATGGTCTAGTTTCAAAGTTTCTCCAAGGATAAATGGAGAGATAGATTTGAAAATATTTCATAATTAAATATACTTTCTAATTTGTAATGGTTTTGCAAAATTATTATTATTTTATTTTATTAAATGTTTCAATTTAAAAAAAGCAATATTTTTATTGAAAACAGTTTCTTACTAAAATGAGCAATTAAATCAAGTTCTTTAAATTTTAAATTTACTGTAACTTGTTACGTTTTAGTAATATATTTTTGACTCATCCCTCCTTTTCTTTTAGTGACATTTATCAAAATTACAGAATTTTATGTAATGAATAACAAAAGACTATGCCTATAAACAAACTTATTCAATAGAACTTGTATTTAACATTTTAATTATACTTAGTATGAAAATTTAGAAGTATAGTATCCTTGGGGTTGGCATATTTTTGTTCGAATGGTACATTCATGCATTTTTATAATTACTGTGGTTTTAAATATGAACAAAATTATCATTTGCATATGCATGCATTGTTATTGATAAGTATTGTCCAAGTATTCCTGCAGAATTCAAAACATTTATAATAGCAAAATGCAAAATATTATATATATATATATATATATATATATATATATATATATATATATATATATATATATATATATATATATATATATATATATATATATATATATATATATATATAATAGTATATATATATATATATATATATATAATAGTATATAGATAAAATTTGTGTCAAATTGGTAGAATAGTTTCTGAGAAATTAAATTTAATTAAAGTCAGATATATAAAATTCGATTTCTCAAGAACTATTCAACCAATTATGATCATATTTTGTATTTTGCCATGTGAATTATGTTCTTTAA
Source organism: Parasteatoda lunata (assembly GCA_949128135.1). Classification (NCBI taxonomy): domain Eukaryota; kingdom Metazoa; phylum Arthropoda; class Arachnida; order Araneae; family Theridiidae; genus Parasteatoda; species Parasteatoda lunata. The sequence goes on from OX421978.1 coordinate 36,245,964, forward strand.
AATTATGCAATAAAGTTTTTATTCCTTACAATTAAAAAATTTTTCGACCATTATTAAATTGAAAAAAATTACAAATATTTACTAAAAGCTATTTTTTACATGTAATTACGATGTACTTTGGATAGACGAATTTTATAATTGTGTAAAAAATTTTTTCAATTCGCTTAAAAAGTTCTCGAGATATAATGAAATACGAAAAAAGTAAAATTAATATTGAGGGGTCCAAACTTTAGAGCGTTCTCTTAACCAAACTATTGTGAACCTATTTTTAAGATTGCGGCTACCCCTATATTTTTTTGGGGGGGGGGTTAGAAAATCAAATCCGTCGAAGAAAAGGTATGTTTATTCAGAGAAAGTGCGTTTATGTATCGTAACTTAAAATATCGTCTGCACTTATTAATTAGCATATTGGAGGTCATCCCCTCGAGCCATTAGGATTAAGTCTTAGAACGTGAAGATCCAATCATTTGATTAAAAGTTATTCAGGATTGCCTGTTTTTTATGTACATAAGAATCGAAAAAAAGTTTAGATAGTGTTATTGTAAATATTTTTATCTTAAATTATTATATTAAATTTTTTTCCATAAGTTTAATCTATTTCTGCTACGCAAATGATATTTTTTTTTCTGCAACTTAAAAAAAGATAAATTTACTTTCCCTTCTTATCAAGCAAGCACATAGTCCGAAATCTGCGTTTTTAGCTTTTTTTTGAAGTGAATAAAAATGTGAAAGAAAATTTTCAATCTCTTGAATCGACATATCCAGTAAATGGCGATTTTACGGATCATTTACTACACTAGATTTGGGTCAAGTATAAATTTCAATGTAGAATAGAATAAGGTAGAAACCATTTTAATGTAAATATTTTTACAGTGAAAAATCATACAATTAATGTTACATTGATTATTTTCTTCTTTAGAAACATGCGAAGTATATAATTTTAATGTAAATAGACGAAGGTAGAAATATTTTACTAAAAATATTTCTACAGTTACATAATTTTTATGATTACATGAACCGTTTACTCCCCAATAATCATATATATATATATTCAATGTAAATAAGAATAGATAAAGTAGAAACATTTTTAATCTAAGTATTTCTATTGAGAATAATTATATTATAATTATGATTTGATGGATAAGTTTCAATAGGGTTTTGTCAACAATATATTTTTAGTGTAAATAAGAATAAAAGAAGGCAGAAATATTTATAATATAAGGGTTTCGTTATAATCGTGGGTTACTTGTATTTTTAATGTAAATAAAAATTTTAAAAAATATATACGTTTTTAATGCAAATAAATATAGAAGATGGTTTATATATTTTCACTAAAAATATATTTACCATTTCTATTAAAAATATTTCTAATTACACTATATGTTTTCGTGCAAAAGTTTAATCAGTTTCTGCTTTGCAAATTTTTTTTTCCTGTTTTCGATAACTTAAATTCTCTTCTCATCAAGGAAACACGTGGTAGCAAATCTGAGTTTCCAGCTTACTAAAGTGACTAAAAAGTAGAACATTTTCAAAAAAATTGACTCTACACATCCTGGTACTCATGATTGCAAGGATCATTTACTATACTAGATTAAAGTGATATATATACTTTTAATGTAAATAAGAATAAAAGAATGTAGAAATATTTTAATATAAGTATTTTCCCAGAGAGTTATATGATATTTATGATTACATGGATTATTTCCTCATCTGGAAATCGTGTCAAGTATACATAACTATAAATTAGAATGGAAGAAAGTGGAAATGCTTTTAATATAAATTTTTCTACGGTGAATAATTACATAATAATGGCGATTGCGAGGATCATTTACTTCATTAGGATTTTTCCAAGCATATATTTTTGTGCAAAGAGGAATAGAAGAAAGCGATAAACATTTTTAATATAAAGATTTTTCTAGAATATATTGTTTGATGTAAATAAAAAGGATAGGATACCTTTTATACCTTCTAGATATATTTTTACTATAAATATTTCTGTCACATAAATATAATTATACTAAAAAATTTTGTACTGAAAGCTTAATCAGTTTTTACCCCGCAAACGATTTTTTCCCTTAATTTGAGAACGATAACTTAATTCCCTTTTTTTATCAAGGAAACTTATGGTCCAAAATCTGAGTTTCATATTGAAGTGACTAACAAAAAATGAAAGAATATTTTCAAAACGATCAACTCCATACATCCGGTAATTCGCGATCATTTGCTACATAGGTAAATCGTTTTAGAAGGTAGAATTATTTTAATGTAAATATTTCCCTGGTGAATGACATGACATATATAATTACATACATCATATTTTTCCATATGGATTCATACCACCTAGAAATCAAGGCAAATATATATAATTAATGCAAATTAGTATGAGAGAAAGTTGAAATATTTTTAATTTAAATATTTCTACTGAATATAATTACATAAAAAAAGTAGATTGCATTGATTCTTTACTTCATTGGCATTCCATAAAATATATGGGGCAATCCATACAAAATTTACATCCATGATACAAAAATGATATATTTTTTTTTTATTGTTCTTTATTGAAAATAAACCAACACGTATTTTTGCGTTTTTGTTTAAATTGCATATTTTTGACTATACGAATTTTTGAAAAATTCGCTTTTTTGCGCGCACGACTTTGCAAGTAATTTTTTTAACGTATTGCCATCCAACAACAAAAATATTTAAATACACTTTCTTGAAGTGATTTTTCTCAAATTTTAAGAAAATCAACATTAAAATATAAAATTTTTTGTTTTTAACATAAAAAATTTCCTTTTTTTTGAAAAAAACAATTTTTTTGCAATTTGAACTTTTTTGATTTTTCTTATATTTCGACAGTGTGAAGTATATTTTATAACCGTCGTTGAACAGCCGACCCAATTTCATGGGTTTACGACTACTAATGTTCAATTCCGTAGCCTTGTAATTTTGAACCAATCCAGAAGACAAGGAAACTCCTGGATCAGTACCCCCAGAGGTATTGATTTGTTATGGGAACATGGAGGACTTTGAGACTCGACACATTTAACGTGCATCAGTCACCATTTACTACACGGGGAGTCTTTGGCCGGCGAGGATCGAACCCACGACCTCTAGGACATGGGCCCAGTGCCCTACCGACCAGGCTATCCCGGCCCCAGTGTGAAGTATAATCAATAATGATATTAATTCCAAATTTTTAGAATGGTAAGGCACTTTGTTCAAAAGATATAAGCAAAACAGTGACGGCGTTCTAGTTTAGTATGTAGCGGATGAGTTCGAAAACAGTCGAGCCATATTCTGCATACATACGCAGGGCGCGCACCGTCACTGTTTTGTTTATATCTTTTGAACAAAGTGCCTTACCATATCATTTTTGTATCATGGGTGTAAATTTTGTATGGATTGCCCCATATATTTTAGTATAAATAAGTATAGAAGAAGGCGAAATATTTTCAATATGAAAATTTCTCTAGAATTGAGTTATTTAATGTAAATAATAATGGTAGATATAGTTTTTACGTATATATTTCTTCCATGAACGCGAAATTTTTTTTGTACCGAAAGTTTAATCAGTTTTTGCTTTGCAAACGATTGATTTTTTTCTGCAATTTGAGAACGATAACTTAAATTCCCTTTTTATCAACGAAACACATGGTCCAAAATCAGAGTTTTTAGCTTATTGAAGTGACTAAAAAAGTGGAAGAATATTTTCAAACGATCGACTCCACACATCCGGTAACTCGCGATTACATGGATCATTTACTACACTAGAATCGGGTCAAGTATGCGTTCCCTTGCAGTTTTTTACCTTTTTTTTCTTCCTGTTTCTGATTAAAAATTGTTTTCCAAAAGTAATTTCAGAAAGCACCTTAAAAGTGAATTTTCATTACGCCTTGGATTTAATTAAACGATAAATATTCCAGGTTGGCCGAATTTTTTCTTTCTTTTGTTTTGCTTTCGAAAACATTTTTACTGAGAAATCATGTTAGCTCGGAGAGAAAATGTTAAATGACGTTTTTAGGTATTGGAGTTTTTCTTGAATGTTTTAAATTAGAAAAACGTGTTCTTTTGTTTGGTACTATTAAATAGAATGAAACAGAATTAAAATGAAGGGATTGCTGGAAATTTCGATTACAGATATCTCGCTTAGTATTATAGTTTTAAATTCTGAAATCAACAAAATTTTACATTTTTCTCCAGCCAAAGTTAGAATGTAGAGTTAAGTATTTGCTTTGGAACCGTGATACATATGGGTATATATCACGAATCGTTACTTTTGTACGAAAATCGTTTTATTCAATAAAGGTATTAATAAAATTCTTTTTTAAAATTTTAAGCATTGTGTGATGTACAAGTCAATAAATTTTAATGTATTTAAACAATTTACAAATTTTATTTTGGTCATTTTCCAAGTTGTTGTTTAATTAATTTGTTTTAATTAGGAAATACGGATATTAAAAATATTGTTAATAATTTCGCTTTGTTTGTGATCTATATAAAGATTTTTTATTCTAAGTTCTATACAAAAATAATATCTTATCTATTTTTATGAAATAAAAGCAAAAGAATATAGTTGCATAAATAGCATAACAGAAAATTCGTACACAATAAGAATTAAATTTTATTTTGATAGTACTAATTATGTAAACTGTATCCAACTAATGCATCTTTAATACTTATTTGCTAATTTTATTTACTAACTTGAAGAGAGATTTTATATTAGTGTGCACTCTCCCGTAAAGTAGTTTTGAAATAACCGCGAATGCTTGGTAACTATTTTATTACTTTCTTAACGTTAAAAGTTCGCCCTTTAATGACACAAACGCATGTGCACTTCAGAAAAAGTTTTTTTCCCTTTAAAGATGAATTTATACTATTTTTTAAGGAAGTTTCTTTTATAAGATTAATATATTTTTATACAGTATATTATTTGGTGATTTTTTGCTCGATTGGTAATACGATTTTCCATAATTTCCATCTATAATGTATATTTTTTGAGTCCTTGAAAAGAATAAAGTAATACTTATGCCCGATAAGAATCGAAAATTAATATTTGAGAGCAGAAAAAAAAACAAATCACTGCTGCGGATCGTAAAAAATCTGTTGAATTATTGTGATTTCCTCACAATAAATCGGCCGATTTTTGATGATCCTCAGTATTAATTTCTTTTTTTCTGCTCTCAAATATTAATTTTCGATACTTATCGGGCGTAATTGTTACTTTATTTTTCTCAAGGATTCAAAAAAATATACATTATAGATGGAAATTATGGAAAATCGTATTACCAATCGAACAAAAAATCACCAAGTGTATATTATTCTGTATAAGTTATTAATCATCAAAACCAGTTTGATTCCCTAAGGAAATTTGTAGGGATTGTTAATAATTGCCTTTACATTTCTTTCTGTTTCTGCCGATTATTAACATGTCTTGATGTGTTTAAACCCGCCTTCCTCACGAGTTACTTCCAAGATTTCGATTGTGTATTTTTTTCTCCTCGCTTAATAAAAAAGTTATGCAAACTTTTTCTATTTAATTTTCGAAATGAGTTCTAAAAATATAAATTAAGGTAACTCTGGATAATGAAACTTTTAGAAAATAATTAAAAAAAGCAAATTAAAATCTACAAATAAAAATAATTTGCCTTGTTTTAAAAAATATTTTACGAACCACTTTAACTCCTTAAAGATGAGTTTTTGCATAAAAATAAAAATAAAAAAATATAAAAAACAACAACTCATGTTTCGAATCTCAGCCAGGATAAATTATGTAAACAAATTATGTATTTGCTGAGAAATGAACGTAGCATAATATCGTAAGAAATTAAGGTAATGGGTTCATACGAATAAATCTTTTAAATAACAGGGTAATGCCGTATAATAAATTACTAAATGTAATGCCATAAAAAATTGGGATAAAAGATAAACATTGAAAATTACCTAATAAAAAATTGCCACAAAGCATGTTTTGGCTTATATTAAAATATATTAAATCATAGCCATAAATTACTTTAAACCTTAAAAAAATCATTTACGTAATGTGAAAACATGTTATGATAACTTTATTTGTAGTTTTTAATCTTTTTGCTTTAATAGAAACTATTAATATCTATCTAACGATATGATAATAAATTTATATCTCTTATTACATTTTCGACGTATACAATATTAAATAGATGTCAATATCGAGTACTTCAAGTACTGCACGCGGTAATAATGTCATTTTACTAAAAAATGAAATTTTGATAATAAAAAAAAAATTATTCAACTTAAACGATCGTTTGAAGTCATTTTAGATCTCGTTTCTACTTGTTTGTAATTTCGAAACGTTTTGAAATTGTTTTAAATAATGAGAAAATTATACGAATTTCTTCAATTTATGGACCTGCCTTATTTTTTAAGGTAATATTTCTAAACTGTATTTTTCAGATAATGTCTAAAATCAAAAGTTCGAAAAATAAAAAGGGTTAAGTTTAAAAAATCGTTTAGTTTAATATTCTTGTCTGCTCGATAAAAATATTTTTTTTCCACATCTGGCAATATAACATAAAGCCTTCTGATGATAGGCAAAATATAAGAGTTTAGTTCGGAGGATCTATTTAATATTTTTCTCAGAATGGACCCAAATCTATTTTTGATGACAAGAAAAAAAATGAAAGAGCCTCCGCTTTTATTCGATCTCATTCCAAACGATTGCAAAACAACAATAATCCACGCCATTTTCCCCTGACTAGCATACTTTAGTAGAAAATAAAAATGTCGTATGCAGCTATTGAGCTCAATATTTCGAAAGCGATATATTCCATTTTAATAGCAACAATCGGAGTGCTAGGGGGATGGCTTTTAAGCGCGAATTGATTATATAATGCAGATACTCCATAAAATGAAAATCTTTTAGTGTTTAAAACTTTCAATTTTGGAATTAGTATATTAAGCGCGAGATAAATTTTTTGTTATGCTTTAAATATCGTCTAGACAGTGAAATGAAGAAAAAGAGCTGATAATGAAATAAAAATTTATGTTTTAGTAGTATAGTTGCTCAAAACTTGAAGCAATGAATTTTAGATAGAAAAAAATACGAATTTACTTTTTAGAGTTAACTAGTCTTGTTGTTTCCGAGAAAAATCTAAAAATACTATGAAAATCAAATTAATCATTATTGAAAAAGGCGGGACTGAAAACATCAAAACCTATTTGATTGTCAGAGGAAATGGAAAAGAGTTCCGAGATGATTATTTGAAACACCACTAAGTTTCATTAGATGATCTAACCAGTTCTGGTGTTTTTCCTCCCACCTTCCTCACTAGTAGTTAAAATGCGTTTTTGTTTCTTTTTAGCTTCAATACTAATTTGCAACCCCAAATGTCTACATTTATTTGACGTATAGTTCAGGGATTTTTAAAATATATAGTAAATGTGCTAATTTCTGTGCACCTTAAATATTTATAAACTTTTTTCGAAAGGACATATGTTTTGAGATTTTTAAAGTAATTTGGACCGCTTCATATTATGGATTGAAATAATTCGATATGCAAACAAATAAAATTCTTTTTTTTTTTCTGTTTTCTAACTTATATTTTAATTTTATTTATTAAATATTTATTGATTAAATCTAGCGCGAGTTTAACATGAAAACCTGCATGATCTGACTTAGAATATTTTACTATTATACAGCTTTCAAAAGTGTCAGAAATACAAAAGAGAGTATTCAAAATTAAAATGTTTCCATTAATTAAGGAAACCAGCAGTGGCAACAGCAAAATGACCTCTGAAGAATTCTCTCTCGCGAAACTACACGATTTCTCGAAAGCAAGTGAAATCCAACAAGACATCTAATTAACGGGGGAAATACAACTAGAAGCTTTCCATTGAGCTTCTCGGGCGAGTGCGGACTATCCAACATCATTTCAATGAGTAAAGTGGCAACCTTAGCGACGATGGCATTGAAATTTAATGAGGGCTTGTCTACTAGCTCATGCAGAAAGTCTATTCGTGTAGTCTGCTGAGAACAAACTACATTAATCGTTGGCAACGCATTTAATAATGAGAGGAATATAATAGCAAGCTCCTCCTATGTTATTCAACGCTTATTTACATTTCGCAAATAGCTATACAATATTAATTGCTGCAGAACTGTAGTCTAATTTATGTATAATAATAATTCAAATTTGTTTTATACTGAATTTGCTGTGTAGAAAATTATACATAAAAGTATAAGAACAGTTTACATTTTAATTTTTTATAAGTCTTTACGGGAGATCAAAAATTATTAAAAATTAAAGATGTATAGTTTTCATGCTCTTAAAAATACAAATATGGATATTTTTGAGTTAGTATGAGAAGGTTGTAAGCGACTAAAATTTTTTCAATTTGAGCGAAAGAGTTTTTCCAGCTGTAGTAAAATTTATGCTTTAATATATATATATATATATATATATATATATATATATAAATATTAAGAATTAAAATGAAATAAATTCGTATAAAATTGCCACATCCTTATGAAACAATTTCAAATTTTTTTCTAAGTACTACGCTTTTTGGAAAATATATTTTAGAGTGGCAGATAATTAAACTTTCAGAACTTTTGGTAATTTCGCCAATGTTTTAAAAGCGAGAAAGCTGGAACAATGTGAACCTTTCCACGCGAGCCTTTCAATCTTTTACAAGTAATGGTGAAAAATAACTTAAAATCAAAATTACAAAACAAATAATCGAACATTAAAGCATAAACTTAGCTATCACTAGAAGAAAATTTTTGAAAAAGTGTAGAAAGTTTATCAGAACTCCCAATGGTACACAAAATATATTTAAGTTCTTGGTGTAGATATATAAAGGGTTAGACAAATAAATGGTTGAGCTATGTTGTAATTAAAGTTTTATAAAATTTAAATTGTTTCAAAAATTGTTTGCTATAGTTTTCTGCTACTGGATAAAACAGTTCATATAAACCTTGAATATTGATTGATTTACTTATCGCCTCGTTTGGTGACTGAGACTTGTCATAATTTTTTTAAAAATAAATAAGAAGTTATAGCAAAATTATTTTGCGATCTGTCTAATTAAGAAGGAAATAATGCACTCATAATTATCACAAATGTCAATGTATCTAGATAGATTTGGCAGGAATCCACTAAAAAGCTTCTAATATAAAGGAAAATTTATTACCACTGAGTTAAACTTTATCCATCAGAAATAAAGGGCATTTAGGGCAATTACTTTTTTCATTGTCCTTTTAAGGTTTTTTCATGTGATGGCATTGAAAACCACGAATAAACAAAAGCGCGTTTTAAGCATTCTGTTTTTGGAATTAATATCGGCCCAAGATATACACATATTGATTAACTCGTTCTTAAACACAAATATTGATAAACTTGTTCTAAATCGATAGCGCTCAACAACTTTTTAATTTATTTTTCCTCCCAAATCGTACCACTTCAGATAAAAGAACACTAAATTCCTATTTTCCATCAGATGGAGGCAACAATAAATTTTTAATTTAAAGGAAATATATATGGGTGCAAAAAATAACTCAAGAGTAATTTCGTATATTACAATTGAAAGATAAATTTAAGAATTTTATCTAATAGTTTAATAAATTTAAGAAAAATATTATCTACCACTGATTTATTTTTTCCAGGTCGTGAGAACCCTAAAAGGTTAGTATCTTGCAGTGCATAGCCACTTTACTATACTTAGAAATCACTTTTATAGCTGTAGATGCTATCTTTAGAAAAGGTGGATAAAAAAGTTAATGTGAGCTGCATCTACAGTATAGTTTAAAGCGGTAATGTAAAACATGTTGAAATTTGGCAAAATGCTTCATAACTGAAGAGCTTAGTAGAAAAAAGCATTTAATTGACATTCTTATAAATATTTAAAAATCTGTAAAAATAACTTAAAGTGATTGCATCAATAAAGGTATGTTTAAAGAAACATAATTCTCTTTGCTTTCACTTTAATCTTTACATAAGTGAAAGTGATCCACATTAATTTTGAGTATACTTGCATGATTTTTATATTAAATTAGGCAGTTTTAAATAAAAGAATGACAAGAATACTTAACCTCGCCTTCTAATGAATTTAGAACAAAATAGTTCAAATACCACTTTTTTTTCTTATCTTGATAATAGCCTCTCTGAAAATATCACTTGCCTAATTCTTTTACAAAGTTTTTCAACTGTAAAGCAAACTAGAACCCTATTATTTTATGCAAACCATAAGTTTTCTACTTTCAAATGTAAACCAAAACATAGTTACATGAAAAATGTTTAAAATCATATGCTCTACTAATAAAAAACTTTCGTAGACAGAAAAAATATTGAAAATAAAGAAATAAACACGAGATTTCCGAAAGAAAATAAACTGTAGAATCTATCCTTTGGATCTTACCTTTCAAATAGGGGAAGCAATCTCAAATTTACTCTAAAAGTACCCGTATGATATTTTTCATGAAAGGTAGCAACAAAAATTCCAGAAACAATCAAAAATGAGGATACATTGAGAGTATCAGACTGTAAATCCAGTAGGCGAGTCGAATTTCAAGATATTTATTTAATAGTAGTGTATATTCTTTCAAAAATATTCCTGCATGTAAATAACGTTTCTTGCTCAATTCCTAAAGGCGATATCTATTTTCAACTCGTTGCTATTTTGCTATCTTGTATCTTTTTTAGACCATTGAAAATGTATATATTTGTAAATCATACCTCGGAGAGGGATTTTGAAGTGGAGTTACAAAAAAAAAAAAAAGTTTTTGGCAATAAAAAGATATTCTGTTTTCTGATTTTATTTAAAAGAATTGTGAGAGTTAAAATTCTAATCAAGATTTTGTAAAAATATCATTTGATCAACGTCTCAGAGCGTTTACATTTACAATGGAACTATACTTTTTCACTAAATATTTGTTATGTTTTCATAATCAGATAATTGCAATTCTTTGCTCAATAGGTTCTTTTTACCACTTAAAAAATGGACGCAACCTTTTCTGAATTACGAGACAAAACCCATTGTTTGCCCAATTACCATATAATACATAGAGGCCATTAAATAAAGTGGCTACTAATCATTAAAAAGAAGAAAAAAAAATTAACACTCAGTGTTGCCCATAACTCATGGTACCAAAGAGGGCAAAGAGTTAATAGAAGAACTTGTTAGTTTTATTTTATAACCGTCGTTGAACAGCCGACCGAATTTTGGGTTTACGACTACTAATGTTCGACTCCGTAGCCTCATAATTTTGAACCCAATTCAGAACACAAGGGAATTCCTGAATCAAGTATTGGCAGAAAATTTGCCTTCGTGGAGAACAATTTGATGGAACTAACCCGCATTTGCGTTACATGATGAGGAAAACCACGAAAGCCTCCCACGGTTTGCCCCCGACTGCAAAGGGACTCCAACCCTTCGTGGAGAACATTTGATGAAACTAACCCGCATTTGCGTTACATGAAGAGGAAAACCAAGAAAGCCTCCCACGGTTAGCCCCCGACTGCAAAGGGACTCTAACCCACAATCCGTCTACCACTGAGAATATTTTACGTCAGCACTGTGGTCGGTGCGAGCTGGGTGCGGAATTCGTATCGACCAGCCATTGCTGAGATTCGAACCCGGCTCACCTCATTGAAAGGTGAACGCTCTATTCCCTGAGTCACCACGCCTCAGAGAATATGTTAATCGGCAATTTTTAAATTTAACATATTTATTTATGTCTGGTTTCCTTTCATAGGGACGGTTTATTTTTTATGAAAGAAAGAAAATGTGGTAGCACAAATGTTTTATAATTAGGGTTTAAAATAAGACAGTTCTATCACAATATAGGAAATATATAAATATTATATTTTGATCTGAAATCCCAATACAGTGCCTTTTTATTACCACCGTTTCTGTCTTTTTTTTTTATTACCACTATAATTGTCGTTGTTGTTGTCTTGTCTATGGCAGTGAAAAATATTTCCAAAAGTTTTGAGAATGAGGTTTTCGAGTTTTGGCTCCTGATGACTGTATAGGATGTCCTCTGATAGTGATTTGAGTTCAAAAAGTGCGGCCAGAATGTCTAGAAAGTGAACTGATTGTGTCAACGGCTTTCTGGAAAAAGCATCTGATTGGGTTCTTACTTAAAGCAAGGTTGTGAAAGGTTTAAGAAATAACTCTTAGCATTAACAGGTGGTTTCATGGGAGGAGAAGGATATGTATAGACTATTTAAAGAAGAATGCTCGAGGGAGATATTTTTTCGAATGATTCTATTAAAGTGCAAAGTTGATGATCTGTGGAGCCTTTTTGTTTCTACCCGAGAGTTGAAAGCTCTGTTGGAGGTGTGATCCATGTTATAACTTTGTATCTAGTAGGTAAGTTTTACAGTGGCAAGCCCGCGTCTATTTAAAGGAATAAAACCACTTTCTAGTTCAGCCATAGTGTTGCTTGTTGAAGAAACAGCGCCTATTATAATATTAAATGCTCTCTATTGAATGGCCCAGGCAGGGAAGGAGTATTCTAGTGCTGGCCTGATGAAGCTGCAGAACGTGCTTTTCAGCGTAGAGGACTTTGAGCCCCAGTTTGTGCCACATAATATGCGAAGAATGTATAATTTCTAGAGTCTTTTATTCTCTGCGTTCGTAATATGTTTCGTGAAACGAAGTACTGAGTCTAAAATTACTCCCTGAAATTTGGGGTGGTTGAGACGCTCAATATTGATGTTTTTGAGCTTCATTTACGGGTTACAGGTTCCTCAATGTTTCCTCAATGTCAAGATACGAAAATTAGATTTGCTGGGATTTATAGTTATCTTCAAATCCTAAGATCACGTTGCAATGCCAATTAGGGTAAGATTAAGATATTTTTCGGTGGTTTTTAAGTTCTGATTTGAAATCTATATGGCGTTATAATCATCCTTATGGCAATGGTGCATAGCAGGCAATTTTGGTGTCAGGTTGGATATAAGAGTCAATTGTGTTCATATACAGTAGGAAGTGCAGATGGCTCAAGACCGAACCTTGAGGCCCACCTGCCCATGTTAGGTGGGCTTTGGATTATTCCCCATCCACTTTACCCAGATAGTATGCAGATTAGCGAAGATAATCTCGGAGTCAAGAGTTTTTCACAATTTACTTAAAAAATGTGCGCATTAACGGTCTCTATTATTTAAGTCTAAAAGTTTGTTTCTCTCATTCTATCAACTAATATGTTGATTGTGTTTATTGATTTGCTTGCCTAACTATTGAAAAATGATTAAATGATACTCTGTTAATTTTTCTTAATTGTAATTATATTTAAAACTATTTGATTTTTTTTAAATTATAGTTTTTAAAGTGTGATCGATTCTATCAACTCATGTGCTGATCGGTTGTAGGAAACTTGATTTTTTAGATATCGGAAACTAACTAATTAATAATATGATTTAAGCGTGCATAAACGTTGCTATTAATAATGCAAGCATCTTATTTATACTTTAACAATAGTGTAGTGGGTAACGCGCAGATTATCTAAGTAGTTTGAAAAATGAAATTTGATAATTTGAGAAATGAAATAATTTTTTGCCACTATATCGTATCATTCTAGTTCATCTGCACAATAATCTTTAGACCTTGTTATTGTTAATGCAAACATCTTATTTACACTTTAACAAGTGGGTAGTGGGTAACGTGCAGATTATCTAAGTAGTTTGAGAAATGAAATTGGATAATTTGAGAAATGAAATAATTTTTTGCCACTATATCGTATCATTCTAGTTCATTTGCACAATAATCTTTAGACCTTGTTATTGTTAATGCAAACATCTTATTTACACTTTAACAAGTGCGTAGTGGGTAACGTGTAGAATATTTAAGTTTGCATTTACTCTGGTAATTCGAGAAATGAAATATTTTTTGGCATTATAACATATCATTCTAGTTCATTTACACAATAATCTGTAGACTAACTGATTTTCACATTTTAACAGTAACAAGTGCGCTAAAGGCTTAAGTTCTTTTTTTTACTAGTTAAATAAACAGGATGACTGAATCACCATTTAAAATAACTACATTCCCATGGCCGATTAGAGGAAATCATTAAGAGAATTTTAACACGATATTAAGGAATTGTGAATAAGAATAAGTTTTTAAATATTCAGAGCTATTGCCGTGGGTTTTTATTGCTAATTATCACGAAATCTCGAATGGTTGCTAACTAAACACTTTCTCTCACGGAATTTCCCTCACTTGCTCATGTTTAATAAATGTCTCAACAGTCAAGAGAAAGTTATTGCCCTGTTTTCTTTTAATTGCCGAAAATGGCATCATTAGACAAAAGAAATGATTCTCCCACACATTTAAGTGTATCTGGAAGCAGAGATTATTGGTATATAATTCTTTTTAGATGTATTTTTAGTTTCTTCATTGAATTTAATGTTAAGCAACAATCATTGGAAGATTTAAAGTGTGTTTTACGGTCATTGGTCAATTAGGTATAAATAAGCATCTATGGAATTTTTAAAATAAAAACAGTATTTAAGATTTTTTTAATTTATAAAATTGATAAAGTTTTTTTTTAATTGCCAAAAATGGCAACAATAGAAAAAAGGAATGATTCTCCCACACATTTAAGTGAATCTGGAAGCAGAGATTATCGGTATATAAATCTTTTTAGATGCATTTTTAGTTTCTTCATTGAATTTAATTTTAAGCAACAAGCATTGGAAGTTTTAAAGTGTGTTTTATGGTCATTGGTCAATTAGATATAAATAAGCGTATATTTATTAAATGGTCATTAGGTATAAATGACGGAATTTTTAAAATGAAAACAATATTTAAGAATATTTTTAGTTTTTTTATTAAATTCATAGTTTTTAACTTGCTGAAAATGGCATCAATAGATTTAAACAATGGTTCACCTATCGATTGAAGCATATCTGAAAACGGAGAGTTGTGGTATATAATTCTTTTTAAAAGAATTTTTTATTCTTTCATTGAATTAAACGTTGAGCAACAAGTGGTGCAATACTAAAGGTGTGTTTTACGGTCATTAGACAATGAGGCAAAATTAGTGTTTAATTGAAAATTAGTGTTCACGAAGAAAAAAAATAGGTATCTAAGATATCGTTAGTTCTTAATTGAATATGGAAAATTTAAAACGCATTGTTGTTATATTGTAAAATAAAAGATATATTAATGAAAGATACAAATATTTAAATAAATTTAAAACAAATGGGTACTTGCATTTCAAGAAGAGGATCACTGATACATAGACACGTGACCTATGACCATAGCACCAGCTGATCGTTTTTAAACAAGATGACAAGTCAAAGTAGAGTTAAATTTCTCCATTATAAATATTTCTTGTCTACGTTTTCTACTTAACTTAGATTTATTATTTGTGCACGTATTGTAGAGTAAAAGAGATTATTTTTGTTATATGTGTCTGGCTATTTCGATGCATAATTTGTTTGTGTTCAACACGGCTTCGTGCCTGTCTTTGTGTTAAGTAATAAATAAATAGTGCAAGAATAGAAATAATTGTGAAAGAATCTTTCTGAAGGAATATAGAATGTGTCACATAAGATAATTTATACTTGAAGGGCTCGGCTTATTTCAAATAGAATAAAAGAACAGTTGCTAAGAAAAGCAAATGCCACCTTTCAGCAGCCGATCAAGACTGATACACCCATACAACGTCACGTGCAAACATCCCGATGTGAAATTATATTTGAAGAGATATTTCGTTAAAAGCAGAATAATTGGTGTTGAAATGATTATTGGAAGTGATTATTGAAAGCAGAGATTATTGGTATATAATCTTTTTAGAAGAATTTTTAATTCCATCATTGAATCTAGCGTTCAGCAACAGGTATTGGAAGATTAAAAATGTGCTTTACGTTCATTGGACAATTAGGTAAAATAAGTGCTTATGGAGTTTTTAAAATGGAAAAAAAAAAAAAATACTTTAATTTGCTGGAAAAATTAAGGCGCAGTGTTGCTTCTTTATAAAATTCCTATGAAGATTTTAAAATATTTGAAATTTTTTTCCAAAGCACCAACAAAAACAACAATAAAATGGTCTAAGCGCCTCGCTGCGGTAAAAACTTTAAGTTTGAAACGGTGTGTAAATCGTTTTCTTTTACACATTTTAGTTAAATTTGTAAAATAATTTTTAATTGTTTGATTATTTGCTTTATTTCTATTAAATTATTAGATGTTTTATTTATTTAAATATGTCATGTGTTAATGAAAGCAAAAGTACATTTTGTAAAGCAAAACTAAGATTTCTTTCTTTCTTTCTTTATTTAAAATAAATTGGGTGCCAGGGCCGCGTAGCGGCCCCTAACCCATACATCATGAAATATTTACAGGTTGAAATAAAAACATTTTGAATTATGCAGCATTAAGGTCGCAAAAACAACTTTAAAACTGTAAATCCCATCATTGGGCTGAACAGGAAAAAAAAGTGTTATAATGACGTCATGACCTCAAGTATTATCGTTCATGATTCAAGTAAAAATTGTGAAAATACTGAAGTATGACCTTATTTTAGTTATGTTAAATATACAACCTCAGTATGTTTTGCAAATAACTTTTTAAAATTCGCAAGTTTCAATGTATATAGGTACTACGTGACAATATTTAAGTGTTTTCGGAAGGGGAAAATATTTTAACTGGTTGATTCTGAGTGATTTATTCTTAATTTCTGTTTAAATTATTATTGACTTATTCTGAGTTTTCTAAATAAATAAAAAAATTCGTTATTTATGATGCAAATTGTTTTTTTTTTTGTTTTTTTTTAAAAAAAAATCTATTTATGTTTCAATGTTTCTCGACGATTTATAGGAATTGAAAAAAAAATGCTTCCTTCTACCATAAAATCCTCTTCCTAAAAGTATAAGAATCTTTTTGTAAACCTTTCTACTTAGGTTCACTTAAATATAATGTTCAAATTCGTTTACTAGCCCTTTAAAGACGATAGTAATTCCATTGTAAAGAAAAGAAACAAGGTTCAGCATTTAATCAAGTTCTCAAAGCTGGACAGTTACTACATAGAAATGTTCTAGCTGCCGCTGAAGTTTCATTACCGCCTGCATTTGCCTTAATTAATCAGCTATTTATAAAAGCACCCCAATTGGTGAAAGGCGTAGTAACTACTACAAATAACATTATTCTCCAAGCACTCAACCTTTCATCAAGGCTCTAATGGGAGAAGAATTTTGTTTTCAAAAATGGCTTCGTTAAAATACCATTTCTTTCAAAAACTGCATCAAACTTGGCGACATCAGTGCAGGAGCTTCAGTTAAGAGAAAATCCCCTGAGGAATTAATTTTAAGGGATATACTCGTGGTCGCCAAAATAGCCTCGTTAAAGTGTAAGAAATAAAACGAAGACATAGGTTTTAAAAGTTGAGGATAAAATAATAAGGATTTTTCAACCAACTTTTTGTGTACTCTATGCTTCGTTAAGGGAGAGAACGAAGATTAAAACTTGACTGAAATAGTTGTTGTTATAGACTAAGTTATTTAACAGCGAACATTTATGCAAAAGTCATGTAATATTAACTCTATACTAATGCGACTTTTAACTTAAAATTAGTTTTTATGTGTCTAGTCTTGAGACTTTTAATTACTTAAAGTGTAATGAATTTATAAAATAATTCTCGTTGTAAATCTGAAAAAACAATAAATGGTGTCATAATTAAATTCAAATTTTTACGCAGATTTTGGTTAGTTATGTCTATATCTCCTAACTTCGATGGAAAGACTTTACAAGGTTGTAAAATAATAAAGTAGAAAGAGTTTTCTAAAAATTAAACTATTCCGCAAAGCAATATATCTTTCATGCACAAATGTTTGAATTACTAATTTTTTATGAAGAGCAATTCTTTTAGAATTTTATAAACAAAGAAATTTACTTAGAACCGCAAATTTTGTTATTATTCAACAACGACAGGTTGGTGGGTGACTGGAAAGTTTGGTCACAAAAATAAATAAACTCTTAAATTTAAAGTAAAGATGAGTATTTATTACTATAAATCATTGTAAGCATCTCTTTTGCTCAACATTCAGATCTTAACTAATCAGAAGTCACTTAACTATTAACACGTTAACGCCGGCCACCGGGGGCCCGCGCTAGATTGTCTCATAGGGCGGCGCGTACCACCGGTGGCGCACTGGAGTAAGAACTGGTAACAAATAAATTTCATTTTTTAGTTTTATATCGGGAATAATAAAAATCCATAACTACCAATTATTTTTAACGGATGTAATTTTTATATTGAATTGCTTCTTCGCCGTGATAAATTTCCTTACAGTGAATTGTTATTGTTGAGAATAGATTAACTCCTCCCGAATATTATCTAATATTGAAATAGTTCTTTAACCAGTATTTTCTCCTTTCCGTCCCGCTTTCAGGCCTGGGTGAGAACAGCCGGCGTGAACGTGTTAAGTAAATCTCGTGAATATTTTCATAAATGTCATATAATATTTCAAATGTCATTGAATATTTTCATAAATGCTTTAAACACGTTCACGCCGGGTGTTCAGGCCTGAAAGTGGGACGGAAAAGAGAAAATACTGGTAGAGTAACTATTTCAATATTAGATAATATTCGGGAGGAGTTAATCTATTCTCAACATTAACAATTCACTGTAATGAAATTTATCACGGCGAAGAAGCAATTCAATATAAAAATTGCATCCGTTAAAAACAATTGGTAGTTATGGATTTTTATTATTCCCGGAAAAAGCTAAAAAGTGAAATTTATTTGTTACCAGATTTTACTCCGGTGCGCCGCTCGATGAGACAATCTAGCGTGGGCCACCGGTGTGTCACGCCGGCGTGAACGTGTTAAAAAGAAATTTTAAAAACACCCAAGCCAGACGTGCAAATTTTGGAGCATATTAGGTTTTAGCATTATGAAGTACGTCAGAAACTGTTACATTCATCCCAGCAGCAAAATAACTTGGGCCCATATTGGATCAATAGTCATCAATCATGGCTCGATAAGAGTTCAAATGGCCGCTATTTTCCGATATAGAATTGTCCGATTCACCCGATATTTTACAGACACTTTTTAACCAATATCGGCCTTATATAGAATTGTGAAACTCACCCAATATTTTATATTCATTATTCAGACAATATTTGCCCTATATAGGTCATTCTAGGAACTATAAGTCCAGACATCTCGATTTTAGTTCTTCGGTGCATATTCTAATAGGACTCATATTGAGCCGGTTTTGAGCGCAACTGGGGCCAATGTAAAATTGTTGCTATGGCACAGGGCTGCCAACTTTCGACGCTGTTAAAATATTCTGATTGTATCTAAGTTGATGTTCTAATGTATGATTCTTTGTTTTGTAAATTTGATTTAATGTTAATTTCCACACCACTACATTAAATGATTCAAAACTTCATAAGAAACTCAAATTTGTTCCATCTCAATCTGGCTGAAGTTATTAAAATCTTAGCGAAATTACTAGCGAATTCTGAAAGGTTCAGTTTCAAATAGTCTACCACTTTGTAAAAAACTTCTTAGTTGGCAGTAGAACATTTATTCTTTTATCAAAATTACTGTTGGCAAGTGTTATTAAAAAAAGTAAAATTCAGGAATTCAAATTGAAAACTCAACGAAAATTCAATTTATTTATAATTAAAATTATTTTACGAGGAAATATCTTAAACGCAAAGATCTATAACTCTATAAGTAAGAGAAAAAGAATAATAAAATAAAAGGTTAATTCAATGATCCACGTGAAGGTAAGTGGAGAACATTTAAAATGCCAGCGATAAGACTTAATATTTCAAAGAGAAATTAATTAAAACTTAAATGACATTAATGTTAATTATGTAACCTTAACGTACCATCCAGCTACTATAGGATTACTGTGAATGTACTTGAATTTAGCCAAATGTAAATTCTTTAACAGTACATCTTGAGGAAAATAAAATGCTTAGTATAATCAAACATTCAGGGAGAAGGGTGACATGACAATTTGCTAAACGAGAAACTATCTTTGGCGCTAAAGTTGAAACCTGTTTCTTATTTTTCATATTTTCATACATTTATTTATGTTTTAGCTCCTCACTTTGAATTAGGACTTCAATTACAGTTAATGATTTATTTTAATCAATCAATACGTTGTTTCGTTGTTTATCTTTGTCAACGAGTGTTCCTGATTTAAACCAAACGTTAAGTCTTATTTCTTCAGATAAAAAGTATTTAGAGTAATTATACACACAATGAGGATGATGAAAACACAAGTGTTATAGCTAAGAGAAGAAACTATCCAATTCATTAAGCATAAATCGGCACATACAGTTTTTTTTAAAAATTGATGCTTATACCTCATAATTTGTACTCAAAACAACATAGTTAACACGTTGAATGCCACGCTAATTTTACATGGCTTGCCCGTCTGGCAAAACGGTAAAATACTACAAATTAAAATTGCAAATATTAGACAGATTTTGCTAGTTTTTCAAATGGCTTGGCATGACATCTGAAAAAAAGTGGCGAATTGTATAAACCTGCGAATTGTTAGAAATAGTGGTGGATAAAAATATACTAAATTGAATTTATTAAACCAAGAATCACAATTAATAAACTACCACTTGAAAATATTTCTTCGCTGTCCGGAGCAGGTTGGCATCTCTGTGTATATAAATAAAACTATTTTTGTGCGTTCTATATTGCATTAATTTCTTCGAACCATTTTAGTAACGATAATAATATAAAAATATTAAAAATTTACTCGAATGATGTGTTTGGAATAATCTTGGCTTCGCCGGTCACCGGTGACCCCACGGCATTCAGCGTGTTAATAGCCTTTTTTCAATAAATTGACTCCCTTATTCAGCGACTGCACCTGGATTAAATCAAACGTAAAACGTTCAATTATATTTCTTCGGGGGAAAAAAGATTATTTAGAATAAATCCAACGCATAGTGAAAGGGCAGAGAAAACTCTTTGATTGTATAGTTTAGACGGAAATCAATAGTGAAAGTAGAGGTTGAATTACACAGCTAACGGCGGTTCGATTGCTAAATGTTATCTTAGGGATGCGAACAACGAATGGGAATGTCATTAAATCGACCCAATCGTTATAGACATCTGAGAGTTGAATTGATTTTGGAATAACTATTATTTGTTCGAGAGCAAACGATCAGTTTGACAGAGAAGTTTAAAATGACATAAAATTATGCTTCCTTCTCTATTTTTATAAAAGGATACACTTTTATAAGTTTATACGGTCGTACAGTTTATAAAATTTAAAGTGTGTTGTCAATATTAAAATAAAAAAATTGTATATTTATTTTTATTAGTTTTTTTTACATTAGTCGACACTTATTGACTTCGAAACCATATCCATTTATTGGAAAATATTTAACTTAGTAATGACTATAAATTTATTAAAATGCATCTTATTTTCTTACTTTTGAAGGACTTTCAGAACTGTACAAACCATGAAAAAGTTTTAATTTTCATGCAATGAACCAGCCAACTTCGTTGGAGTTTCCTTCTTAGATTTTTGAAGTAGTATAAGAATTTCATTTTTTACATTTAATTCTTGATTTAATAATTTTGATTAAAATAATATTGGACACCGCGTGATATAAATTACTTAAATGTATATTAAACTGATGTAGCTCATCACTTTTTTTAAAGCATAGTGTCATGAATATCAGTTGTACACTTTTTTAAATAAAATTGAAGATTGCAAAGTATGCATTGATATTTCGTGGACCGCTTACGTGATTTCTCGTTACGTTCTCTATTACGAATTTATTCAGATATCTATAACACAGATTCAACAACCTTACTAACTTAAGGGTCGTCAATGGTCGAGGAGTATTGTCCTTCTTGGATTCGAATCCCACCACCAGCCTGGATGCATCATTGTATTGTCCTTCTCTAACTTGTACTACCCGATATTCAACTTGATTTTATTATTATTTTTTTTTTGATCACGTAAGTTAGTTATAATAATAAATAAATGAAAGTACATGATTACTTTAACACAAGATACTTATTATATATTTTCGTAGAAGGATAATTTAATATATACACCGGTGCTATAAATTTTTTAAATTTGACATTCCTAAGCAGGTCCACATTACATGAAGGATGATGTTTGCGGAATACTTAGGACATTAATTCATTGGACATATTATTTATCACAGAATAAAAACCCTCTTCTAAAGTTAACATTTCAAGTAACATATTTTACATACATATGTGATCTATAAGCACAAAACTCAATTAGCGTCTTCTTTTTTCTTTTTATTAGAATGTGATATTATTAGAATGTTGGCAAAAATATTTTCATTTCCTAAAAAAAAAAAAAAAGTTAACTTATTTTTATTCTGTTACTTATTATTATTACAAGTTAACTTATTATTATTATTATTTTAGTCTAACATTATTTCTGTATTTTTACTTCCCGAATTTTTTTTATATATTTTTTTAAATTTTAATTATGAATTGTGCTCTTTCCTTTAAAAAATTCTAGATTGCGCTTAACGAGTTCATTCGCTTACGACTCACGTATGCTCACATTATCCTTCACAGATCAAAGCACAGTGCTAGGGCCCCAGTGTATGAGGGTTATCTCTTCTCCAATAAACGGTCTGAAACGTGGAGGTAGCAAGTTTGATTTCCATCGTAACACAGCACAGGATGTGACTGATCTTTAACTTGACATGGGTTTACGAACTGCTTTATGAATTAAGCCAACGCCTCCTTTAACTGAAAGCCTCCACACGGTCTGTTATAAGTAGTCCGCGCAGACTGTTTAAAAAGTGAACCAGTTGTGCGCATGAACCCAAAACCTTTTATATAAGTGATTGAGAGCAATTTATCATATATATTTGAGAATTGAATCTGTAGTGATTGACAAGTGAATAAGGCAAACCAGTAATATTCATAAATAAAAAAAAAATTTTGTCATATATTTGCTACCACTTTCTTATTTTAACTAGATTTTGTATTAGATGACTCATTCGGATATCCTTCACAGTGGTCTGATCGGACTACCTATAAAAAAACCGTGTGGAGGCTTTCAGTTAAAGGAGGCGTTGCTCTGAGGCTCCATCAACAGTCACTACTCTAAAATTAAAGTTTTTTAGGACTTACTAATTAGTATTACATTGCATTATTGTAAGAAAGAGCCGTAAGGCCTCAGGCGCCCAGTTCCATTACAACGAACGAACATTATTCTAAGAACTTTAAAAATTATATTAAATATACTGTATTGTGAGTTTTAAGTTATTTAGTGCTTTTGTTCGTTCAAACAACATTTTAAGGTACATTAAAATATTGGCACATTTAAACAAGATTATGTAACTTTTAGATTTGATTCTCCACAGCTTCATAAAATCTTTTGTCGAAGGGGGAGCAGTTGGCATACCCGATAAATATATGAGAATAAGTAAATAAGAAAAAAAGCATAATGTTTTCTTAAAACTTTTTTGTGGTAGGTAACAAAAACAAATATTCCTTTGTGCAAACCAATATGTACTACCACTTGCTAAATACAAACGTTTTACATGTACAAACCGCTTTTCGTGTGTAGGCAATAATGAAACAGAATATGGATGACCAAAACAATAATAAAAAAAAATTATACTAAATTTATATAAACGACTGTTCTTTTCGCAGCAAATATTTTGGAACAGTTCAAATGGCAAAACAGTTGCCACAATTTGAAAGACCAGGCTTGAAACTTTTTTAAATAGTGTATTTTTTAGATATGCAAATTTCTTTTTGAAATATCACTTTAATTAAAGATGTATTCTTTTATAAATATTGCAATCCAATAGAATGATTTCAAAATTCTTGGTATTATTGCTAAAACAAAGTTTTTAACTTCCTCTCCCCATTTTGGTTGATCCGAATTTTTCATGAGTTAAAATGACACAATGTCTAAAAATTTCCAGCTTGGCATTTTAAATTGCGCCAACATTTTCCCCTTGTAAAAAAATATTCCAAAACATTTGCTGCTAAAAGAAAAATTGCTTACATAGAGTTAGCATGAAGGAATTCTCATTATTCTGTCCCGTAGGCGTATTATTCTTCGCACAGGTTTTCAAATTAATCCAATAACGTTTCATTGAAACAAACATTCCCTCAATTTTTTTCCAGCACTCATAAAAATATTTTTATCCGTAGATTTATAATCCAATCATTATAGCTCCATTCGAGAAAGTATACTTAAAAAGCAAAATTCAAAAGAAACAATCTATTATTTTATTTTTATCAATGTAATCGAAAGAAAACACTACTTTTTTATAGTGTTGATATAAAGAGAAACTATCCTAATTCAATTTCTAAAAATAATTTATTTCGCTTGACTTAAAATTTATTCATATTTTAAACTACAAATTGAATTATACAAAAGCGTTTACATGTAGTGATTAGTTTCCTGGGACGCGTATTTTTTCAACCGTTCGTTTTATGTTTTCTTTTTCATAAATGTTATTAAAAGAACAATTTAATAATAGAAAGCGTAGATATAGAAGGAATCTTATCAAAAGCACTTTGGGATTTCTTAAAGTCTCTATATCTATAGTCAATAAGACATTTTTATGTTATTGTTCCGGCGTTGTAAACGTCTTGTTCTTTTGTTCGAGAAAACTTCGTGCGAGTGAAACAAATGAAGTTGTTTATGAGTTTTCCCCTAACTTGGCGTTTTGGCATAAAGCCGAAGATAGGGTGAAATAAAAGCCACAAACTCTTTTGGCAATGTTGGCTGCTTAATTGATTTTGATTGATAAACATTTCCTACTGAGATGCAGTTTTGGAGAGTTTCTTTTCATTTTCTGGCCTTCAAGATTAAGAACTTGAAAGTGAATGTCCTATCTTAGCACTTTATATTCCGCTCATAAACTTTCTTTAGTTTGTCGTATCTATCAATGTTTTCTTTTTTTTTTCTTTTTTGAAATCTCAAATGAATCTGTTTTCTTGTGACCACTGTGTATTAAAACATTACGGAGGGAAAAATAATATAGATTTTATTGGTAGAATTTTCTTAAGACGAGTATGAATGATGCGGTCCGCTACGTGTAATCCCAATTTAGGAACAGATCAATTTTTCAAAAATCTAAAGCCTGGTAAAAAATTTCATTTATTTTGTTTATTGGAATTACATACATTTGCAGGCTTGTGTATTCAATTTAGGCTTATAAACTTTTATCAAATAAAAGGACAGATAGCACAATGCACAGAAAGACAGCATGAAGATACATCCAGGATAAGAGTGGGATTCGAACTCGCTACCTCCACTCTTCGCACAGTGTTTGGCTGGCGATATCGCTCGGCCAGGGAGGCCTCAATTACATTTATAGTTCAGAAACAGGGTTTATACGCATTTGGAAAAAATAAAGAATGGTAGAATGATATTTTTTTCATATTATTATGTTTGTACCTACTAAAATATTTTACTTTCTCTAAATAAATATATACAGATCTGAAGGTGGCAGATATAAAATTTATTTCGATAGTGGAAGCTAAAATTAAAATATATTCAGCTTCTTTATTACAAAATTGTTACATTTTTTCCTGGTGAGTGCGAATCCTGAGAAATATAATTTTTGTATACCTTTCAACTTTTGAGGGTTCAGCAAATTACTTTTTTTTATTAGCTAACTATAGCAGAATTTTTTTTAAATCTAGATTTTATAACACTTTTATTTTTCTTTCTTCTTTATTTAACAAAAGCTGGGCACCTGGGCCGCGCAGAAGACTCATATCCCATTCATCGTGAAATTACAGAAAAATTACAAAATATAAACAGTTTGTAAACAGAGTCTCTGGGGTGACAGATATTGTAGAGCAAGCACCTTGCTTGTTGAACTGAAAAGAAAGTGAAAATAATTCTAAGCAACTTGCTATAGTAAAGATGGCTGTGAATTTATTGTCAACATGAGGTAGTCGGTTCAAATTTCAAGTCTGGTATTGTAGTTGAGGCAGTTGTGGTTGTAATCTATTGATGTTTTGAACTATTGCTATGAACTATTGATGTTAGAGATGGAGATTTTTACTTATGTTGATAGTTTCGGTATGAGGCGTCAGAGGTGAAGTGTGCAGCTATTGGTCTAAGATTTTTGTCTTTTTTAAAGTTTTCAAATTTAAATATTCATTGAAGTTAGCTGTATTGCAGTTGATTGCTTTGTCGTAAAAATCTGCATTAAATTTGTAAATATATTGAGAGAGAGTCGGGATTTTGAGATCTTTGTGGATGTTTGAGTTTCTAATGAACCATCTGGCACAGGTGATTTTACGGAGTATTTTGTTTTGGCACTGGTTCAGTTTCTTCATAAGATGTTCCGGAATTGTGGCCCAAGCAGGAGAAGCATATGTTAGAATGGGTCGGATCATGGAAGTGTATAGCAATTTTTTGTTTTTAAGTGAAACATTCTGATTGTAGATGAGATAACACTTTTATCACAGCTTCACCTTTTAATATATCTGTTTGAATTATTTACGTGTAGTGGTGGACGAAACTCTTTCATTTCTTGTACAGTAAAATAGATTATTATATATTATCTTTGCTACCTCAAAAAGAAAAACATTTTTAAAAGTACGGAAATTGCACAGTATTTGAAGAGTAAGCATTTGTCTTCACTAGAAGAGATTAATTTGTTTAAACACAAATATTCTACTACTTTCTTCAAAAGGTATTTTTCTCATAAGTAAAGCATTATGCATTTGTACCCCCTTGGAACAGAATGTATTGAGAAGAGACAAAAACAGGCAGACAAAAATTTCAGAGGTGGTGATATCTAATAATCTAATCATAAAAATTTTTTTAATAATCATTTTTCTCTAGTTGAAAGGTTTCTAATAATCAACTTTCCCTAATTGAAACTTTTCTAAAAATCACCTTTTCCTTGTTGAAAGGTGTGTAAAAATCACCTCTTCCTTGTTGAAAGGTTTTCAAACTATCATTTTCTCCTTGTTGAAGCTTTTTCTAATAATCACTCTTAAACTTTCCGATGTTTCCTCCAGCAAAAAACAGATTTAAGTTTTAATATTTTCAGCTCCGCCTTTCTCAGAAAAGTTTTGAAAAGACTTTTTGCCTTCATTTTTGGCAAAGAATTTACAAATACATACTAATAGCTGGAATATAAATTATAGTTTCTTCCTGTACATTATAGTTTTGCTAAAGATTTTTATTCCAAAACAATTATTAATTATGACAAAAATAGATGTTGTTCATGAACATTTTTATACAAAGATTTGATTTGTAAATTTATATAAATATAGTCAAACCTTATTATGATAAACTCGGGATATAATAATCTCTGGGTTGCAGTAAATTATTTTTGTCGATAATTTTTTTTTTTGTAATGAACTTTCTGCTATTTAACTAATGTTATTTCTTACGCTTATACTGGACAACTGAAAAGTGGACTGTTTTTTAAAGTAAACTCAAACTTCTTTTTTGAAAATTATTTAAGAGTTACAAAATTTTCAGTGTATATTATGACTTTAAAAGTACATGAAATCACTTTTGATTAAAAAAAATAACAAATACCAAATGAATCAAATTATGAAGAAGTAATTGGAACTATAAATTCTCTTCGTATATAGCTATGCGTTCTCACTGAAACCACTAATGCAAGTAACTCCAATTTGGTCACAAAAAAGTTTAAACTTTTATTCGTAATTTTTTCAAAAATAAAGGGAATCAAAAAGATAAATATCTGTAAAATTTGTTATAAGAATACAACCACTTTTTATATGGTGAATATTTTAAATCTTATTTAACATCAAGCTGAAATTTTTGTCATTGAGAGAAATTCTGTGTAGAGAGAGTTCGTTGTAGAGAGATTTCGTTGTAGGGAGAGTTTATGGTATTTAGCTAATAAATAATTTATTAGCAAATTATTCACTAGCGTAATCTTACTTCCAACCATGGACGAAAACATATTTTTCAAAGAAATCGGATTTAGTGAACCCTCGTTTATAGCGAAGTAATTGTTTGCGCTGCAGACGGTACATTATAATGGGGTAGGACTGTAATAATTTTTTATTTATCCTTCTTTTATATTTAACTCCAGATACAGAATTTTCATTACCTAAGCTTTATATTCTGTTAGTGCGCCAGCATGATACAAGAAATGGCTTCATAAAAAAGAGAAAGAAAGATAATAGAAGAAGAGTTGTGTCATGTGCACACTTAAAGCATTTCTTAGTAAAGCTTTAAATCAAAGTAACATTTTGGAATAACTGAATATTTAACAAGCAATTACACGTTTTATAAATATTCCAAAGCAGTAAATAAAAATTTGTGCGCATTAATAATTCATTTCAACAAAAAATGACTGCGCCGGAAAGTGCTTTTAATTAAATCAGTTAAGAGAGTGTTATAAATCAATTTATCTTGTAATTTATGGAGAGGAGCCCCTTCTTTGCCAATTAAGGAGAGGCTTAAAACCCAGAAACTTTAATAAAAAAGACAAGAACAGAAATCGAATTTCCTGCCATTGGAAAAAGGATTTAATGAACTATTTTATTTATAGCACGTAAAAGGGGGTAGTATAGAGGGGGAGGAACATTTTTTTGTTTGTGTACAAGTTCAATAATTTTTTAAATATTTTAAAATTAAAGTTACTAGGTATATGTTTTTATATTACCAAAGGTTGCAAGATCTGCAATCCCTGAAACCTGGTGGTTCTGAGGTATCATTAACATATTTTAATTCTTTTATTTATTATAAGGACTGGCAACTTTGCCTACCATAATATGTAATAATAAACATTTTTATTTGAAGTCAAAGCCCAGTGCTTTGCTTAAACTAAAGTGGTTAACAACATAAATAAATGTAAATCTATGTCCTCAACCACTTCTAATCAAAGATGACCAGACATCCTCAAATCTTTAGATCACTTAATTCCCATTAATTGTTCTCAAAAAATTTCAAACTCTTTGAAGACCCCAAATTTTATGTCCCCAAATTTTAGTGTGTCCTCAAATCTTCTCGAGTTTTGCCGAAAACATAAAAATTTTTTTATGTGCAATAAAATATAAAAAGAAAAAAGTAGAATTACGCATGTTTTTTTTTCTACTGTTCTTGCAGGAAATGCAAACAAAAAGCTAGAAAATACCATGCTTAAGTCAACAGACGAAAACACCATGATCGTTTTAAAATAATTTCAGAAAAATTAAACAAATTTTAATAGCTTATTTAATTTATTCATTTTACATGTGCTTGAATGCTGAATATTATATGATATTCCACAACTTCTTATGGTAATCAAATCAAGTTTGTTGAAGCTGGTTCCGCGCTTGATATTAGTCGTCATTAAAAAAAAAATTCTTTGTCGCATATATAAATTAATATTTCCATAAATATATAGGTATCCACAAATCATAAAATGTTTTGAAGACGCTCTTCTAATTAGTTCTCAAATCATGATTTATAAATCTGGTCACCTTATTTTAGTCTCTTCTACACTCTAAAGAAACAGTTTTAGTCTCTTTTCGCATTAATACAATCTTTGACATGATATATTCAAGAATTAACAAAGTAGACAACTTGAAAGGTTTTTATCTCCACAGTATTTAGAGAGATAGTAAATTGAAACAAAACAAGCGCATATTTCTTCGAATTTAGCCAGCATTTAAAAATATCACGTAATAAATATCAGGTCTTTTATATATATCATAGAATTAATAAAATTACACCTGTAGTCGCTATCATTTTATTTAAATATAAAATCATGCTACATACTTTAAATATTTGAGAAAAATCTCCGTTTAAAGGGTGGAAAAGTTAACAAGTCTGAAGTGATTCGATTTGAATTCGAAAATTAAGAACTTCAAAACTTTTTGTCACTGTTCTGAGCCTCAAAGCGTTAAATTAGATAATTTATTTTACGGCTTTTATCGGTAGATTCTTTGTCAAATATTGATTCACCGTCACAAGAAAAAATCCTGCATGAAAGTTTATCTTGGAAAACTATTTCATTTCTAGATTGTTTTTGATAGAGGTGAAATATCCTCCGTGGCAGTCACGACTTGGCGCAATAATGCTTATGCAAAAAATTTTAAAATTCTTTCAAGTGTGTCGAGAAAGAACAAAACTAAAATAATTAAAATAAAATTAACCCTTCTGCGACAAGCGACCTTTAAAAAAACAGTTCCTTTCTTTTATTTATTTTTTTTTCAAATAAGAGAGAAATGGTAGTGCTGTTTCATTACTAAGATTTAAATAAATCCTATAATTTCAATTGCACATCTGAGACTGGTGCAACATAAATATAAGCCAACTTGCAATGCAAATCACGCTTCCAGATTACAATACAAATTTACACCTTCTGAACACTACAAGCAGAATAAAAGATATTATCTCAGTGATGCCAGCTTGCTCTCGACTGCGGATAACTATTTTCTAGTGGCATAGTTTTAATATATGATTCTTGGTTTAGTAAACTCGATTTAGTGGGGCTTTATTCGCCACTTTTTCAAAATAATCCAAAGGCCTATAAAATACGCCACCGCGAATGAAAACATAAAGGTCTCGACTCAGACTTTAATTATTTACACTATGAATGTGATACGTACCGTTGGACGGTCCGGACCATCACCTCCTGCACCAGAAAGCTTCCACACGGTCTTTTATAAGTAGTCCGCGCAGACTATATAAAAAGTGAGCCAGTTGTGCGCATGAACCCAAAACCTTTTATAAAAGTAATTGAGAAAAATGTATAATATATATTTGAGAATTGAATTTGAAGTGGTTGACAAGCGAATGAGGCAAACCAAAAATATTCATAAATAAAACAAACTTTTAGTCATATATTTGCTACCACTTTTTTATTTTAACTAGATTTTGTATTAAATGGCTCGTTCGGAGAGTGGATATCCTTCACAGTGGTCTGATCGAACTACCTATAAAAAACCGTGTGGAGGCTTTCAGTTATTGTAGGCGTTGTCTGGGCTCCCAGATATCAAAACAGACTACAACAGATTAACCGTGTTGAGTCTTTTTAAAAGTTAACAACGTTTACTGAAAATCCACAAAATTTCGTTTGTGGTTATCTACCGTTTATTAACACATGGCTTGCCTGTCTCGCCACAACGGTACATACTAATTTGCAAACATTAGCAGATTTTGCTAGTTTTTAACCTGTTAGTCCCCAGCGTCATATTTATATGACAGTTTCCTTTTTCAAAAAGATATATTGTGGTAGGACGATTGTTTTAATTTTGTTTTTTATTTAGAAAAAATAAAAGTTTCCCTTCCACCATAATTTATTAGGGATTTAAGTTTCTATCACTAGATGTATAACTATAAGGTTCAGGGACATTTTGAACTGAAATGGTAAGAGATAGTTGATATTATACCACTTCAATATAAAAAGTCGGGATAAAACGGGTTAAAAGGTTTAGAATCACATACACGTGAACAAAAGTGGTGAATTATATAAGCTTACAAATTGTTTAGAAATAGTGGTGGATAAAAATCTAGTAAATTGAATTTATTAAACCAAGAATCATAATTAATAAACTACAACTTGAAAATATTTATGGAGCAAGTTGGCATCTCTGTGTATATAAATAAAACTATTTTTGTGTGTTCTATATTACATTAATTTCTTCAAACCATTTTAGTAACGATAATAATATAAAAAAATTAAAAATTTACTTGAATTATGAGTTTCTAATAATCTTGGCTTCACCGGTGCCCCCTTGGCGCAACGAACAAACTCAGTGCTAGTCACCGGTGACCCCCACGGCATTCAACCCATTAAAATATTCAGTAGAATCCGAAGCAATTGGCATCTCTGTTATCGTCTTATAGAATTTACTATCAATTAAAATTCTGAGCATTTTCCGGAATATAAGATGGCACAAACTTTAACAACATCTTTGTTAATGACAATACAAGATTTAATCATCTCTTGACCACTATTTGTAGAAAATATCGTAATTCAAAATCACAAATCAAAATTTTCATCTATCAAACATAAAAAACTTATAAAAAATGAAAAAACTTTTTTTCACTTATTTATTCTATTTATTTATTATTGAATTAGTTATAAACGCTGGTTATTCGTGACCATTCCTTAATTTTTTTTTAAGTGAAATGATATTCTTGTCTACTCTTAAATTATAGTCACTTCTAAATTTGCCTTAGGCTTAAATTCTCATTTTGATCACTTTTGTTGTTTATGCATATTATTCGTTTCATTTTAATATTCCACTGCGAGTTAAAAAATATTAAATGCCCCCTCCCAACAAGCTAATTTCTCTTAATTTACGAACTATAATCTACACATAATGCTTTTATTTTATTTATTATTGATTTAATCTAATATCCCTCTAGGGCATACTTTGATAATCAAAGAGCACACAAAAAGAAACTTCCATCTCTTTTTAACGAAAAAAAAAATTGAAACTCTTCAAGATCTCAGAAATTGTTTCAAAGTAAATAAAATGTCTAATAAAAATCATTCCCTTTGGAATATACCGAGAAAAAAATAAAATTCAATAAGAAGAAACTGAAAATTAGATGTCTTTTGAAAAAAAAAAAGCGTTCTATTTTTATTTTACTTTTGCTATTTCCTTTGAGCTCTTCCTCGTTTCCATGGTTTCAGAACTTGTTAGTACTTTAAGTCAAACAGCAAATTGTGATTAAGGTATTGCAAATGGTCTCTTAGGAAAGTTTTTCTTTCTTTTTTATTTCATCGT
The DNA here is from genome assembly GCA_949128135.1 of Parasteatoda lunata. Classification (NCBI taxonomy): domain Eukaryota; kingdom Metazoa; phylum Arthropoda; class Arachnida; order Araneae; family Theridiidae; genus Parasteatoda; species Parasteatoda lunata. The sequence goes on from OX421978.1 coordinate 36,278,625, forward strand.
CTTATTCGTTTTAATTTCACATTCAGTTATTATTATTCTTTTTTTTTAAAAATGTTTTACGTTTGTTCGACAAAGAAGATCCCCTTATTATCGTACGTTTTTCATTAATTCAAACAAATGTAAGGTCAGTTACAGAATATGAGATTATCTATTATAAAATTCTGTTTTTTATCGTCATTCTTTTAAGAACATAAATTAGGTAGATTTTCGAGAAGAATTCGTTAAAAATGAAATTTTAAATCCCATAGCCGTAAAGTACTTTTTATTTTTGAATAAATTAATTTTGCTGAATCAGCTAAAGAATAGTTTTTTTGGTTGGAAATGCATTTATTAAAATTAATTTCTTAATGTTTGCTGTAATAGAATTCATTAATTCACTGATATGACTGCTAAAATAAACTTTCGAGTCCGGAATGATTTTGCATTATTAACTTTAATAAATATTTAATTGGATCTTAAAATGAAAACATGCTAGTTCGTATAATTCGGCAGCATTAACTGCCCAGATTTGTACATTGAAGTAACAGAAGTAAATCTGCCAACCCGGAATTTTAGCTCTTTTTATTTATTTAAAGTTGTAGTTAAATAATAATTAACAAGGTTCACACACATCTTGAAAAAAAGTCAAAATTTGTAGTAATATTAATGTAATTTTTTGCTTTATGGTATGATGTTTTTTGCTACCAGAGTATTTTATTTTCACTAATTAAATATATATATATATATATATATATATATATATATATATATATATACCAACATGCTCCTCCTCTTTGTAGAAAAATAATGGTAAAAAAAATTCAAGATACTTAAATTTTTCACCACGATATATCAAAAATTAAAAGTATCCCATGAAAGTATGGGAAATGTAACTTTATCACTTTATCGCAGTTATAACGTGGGGACATTTATAAATTGTGGGCGTATATATTCTTATTCTATAAGTTTTACTTTTTAATTCACTACCAATTTATTAAAACTTTTACAGAAAGATGAGTGATTGGCATCCCTGATATATATATATAAATCCGGAAGTGGCAGATATGAAATATTTTATTCGATAGTGGAAACTAGTATGAAGAAATTTTTAGCTTCTTTATAACGGAATTGATACCAGTTATTAATTTTTTTCTAAGGGCGAAGGCAACCTGATTAATTAAACATACGTTCTTAAAATTTCGTCATCGCTTGAAAACAATACTGCTTGCTTCTCCTACACTATATGTTTACCTATTAATTAGTAATAAATTATGGCTGTCAAAATCTTTCTAAATCATATGTTAACGTCATTATAAAAGAGCTGTTCATTTTTTCAAAAAGGAGCAAGTGTTAGTATAAGAGTTTCATTATAATACTTTATTTTGCCCGAGATAATTCCATTTAACCAAATATATTAATAATATAAATATGTAAACTTAAATGTGAAGTCTACACATAGTTGTTTTTTTTAAAAAAAATCTAGAGTGTGAAGTAGAAAAAAGAAATATACACTTTATTTTTACAGTTTTCAAAATAAAAAGTGATTGGTTAAACGAAGTGGTTGGTATAACTAAGTTAGATTGTGATTTTTGTTTATTGTGAAAATCACTAATTGTTAAAGTTAACAACAATTAGTGATTTTTTTTTAAAAAAAGCGCTAACTTCATCACAGTTTTTGCATCATACACTGAAAAATTGTTTACCTTCAGATTGACTGCAATTAGGATAAGAAGAAAAAAAAGCGGTATCCGAACTATAATTACTGATATTTTAGAAGTCTTGCTTGCGCTTATTATTATTTACACTTTTTTGTCTTTCTTTACGTACCATTTCCTAATTTGAAATAAAAATCATGCAAGCATACTCAAGACAACGTGGATGAGATATGTTAAAATTTAAGGGAAAGCAAAACATTACTGCTACGGTAAGCATAGTATACTTGCCTACTCTTTCGGATTTTCCATAATGTTTTATATTTAACCCTTTCGATGGCCGTGGGAAGTATACTTCCCACCACTTTTAATTTAGGTTTCCTTTTGTTAATTACTTCAGCTTTCTTGAAGTGCGTTTTAATAAAAGTGGTAACCATTTTTTAGTTTAAAAAAAACATATAAAAGTTATAAAAGACACAATTCCTTTTGAAGTTTGTAGCATTTATAAAATTTATTTTATAAATAAAGAGAAATAAATGTCAATAAGTTACTAATGGTCGTGTTAAATATATTTACCACCAAAAAAGGGCATTTTTATAAACTCAATGAGTTTTTTTTCTTAGATCAATTACTCATCTTAAAGCAATTGTAATTCCAAAAATACTTTACCTTAACTAGAAATAAATGGCCCATTAAAGGGTTAATGTAGCAGAAAGATTTTTCATTCATGCTTGATTCCTGTTGCAGCAGATTCGATTTAATATACTACCACTATGTTTAAGCATCTTAAACAAACATAACGAGGACCAACCATAGTTAACTTTTTGTATTATAAGTAATGGCGAAACAGAGATGTCTACAACTTCAGATTCCAGAATTTTTTTTTTAAGTCAAAATTTGCATATTTTCAGCTATTTTTGCGAAATTTCTTAAACAGCTCAAGACAGCTTAACGGTTTTTATTTTTTTGTTGGAATTTACAGGCTCAATTTAAGTTTATAAATCTTTGACAAATAGAAGAACAGCACGACGATACAACCAGGATAACGGCGGGATTGGAACCCGCTACTTTCAAGCTTTGCACAGCGTTTGCAAGTGATATAGGTAGGCCGTTGGGGCCGCACTTAACCGTAACAAAGTGGCACATCATATAAGCCTTTGAATCATGTAAAAGTATTGGTTAGTAAATTCCAATAAATTAAATTTACTAAACCAAGAATCATACATTAAAAGACTTCCAATCGAAAATATTTATCCACTGTACGGAGCAAGTTATCTGGCGATCATCTCTGTCTGTCCGGTATCTCTGGCGAAAAGTGAATTAAGTAGTTGCTTAAAATATCGTTTCAACAATTCATTTTATGGTTAATAAGATAATTAATAATAATGAATTAATTTGAAAAAGTTGGCAGGTTTGGCATACTCATATTGATGTGACCACTGCCTGACTTTAAATACTTCAAAAAATGTCACCAATTTGCTTCATCCACTAAGCTCTTCAAATGGGTGCTTGCACTTCACTAAGAAGATTACGGATACCCGAAAGAAGATGTGATCTATAACATCAGCACAGGCTGATCGATTATAAGGAAAATGGTACGTTAAAATCGAGCTAAGTTTCCCGACATAAATTAGAATATTAAGTAAATACAACGTCTTATCGCACATCGAATTTATTGAAATATAATTCATTCTCGTCTACGCCTTTTACTTAACTTAGTTTTATTACTTGTTTATGTATTTAATTGTAACTGTGTTATATACTTTTGTTTTGTGTACCTGGAAACTTCGATGCATAAATGTTATACATGGCTTCATGCCTATTTTTGTGTTAAGTAAGAATTATATAGTGAATAAATTGAAATCTTCGTGAAAGAATTTAGAATGTGTCACTTAAGAGAATTGATACTTGACGAGCTTGACTTACTCGAAATAGAATGGAAAGAACAGTTGCAAACGTAAACAAATGTCACGTTCCGACCACCAATCAGGATCGAGATACCCACACTTGCAGGTATCCAGTAAGGATAAAATACAGAAATTTCTTGAACTTCATAACTATTGAATTTGCTTTCTGTTTTGATAAATTTTACATTATCATTTCGAATTTATTTCTGTGCTTTCATTTATCTAATCTTTTTTTCTTCTTACAGGATGAAGATAACTCCCTATACATTGCACTGATCTTAAGACATGGATCGTAGAACAACCACATGCGTTTCAGCGCCCTACAGTCTATGGACACAGTGGCTGATCCAGCTATTCTTTATTAGCCAATTCTGGAGCTTTTTGCATACTCAGGCATTTATTCTAGACGGGTCACCCACATCCTTTGCTCAGTTTCCCCGATGGAACGCTGGCCTCAATGGAACACTTTCTCTAAAATTTAGAACGAGAGAACCCAATGGATTACTCTTATACACAGACGACGGAGGAACGTATGATTTTTTTGAGGTTAAGTTGGTAGAAGGAAACGTGAGGTTGAGGTTTAACCTCGGAGGTGGGACGGCTATTTTGTCTGCTGGGAAAAATCTTCATGACAGTCGGTGGCATTCTATGCAAGTAAGTGCAACAATATATGTGTGTACTGCATGTTTTTTCGAGTGGTAGAAAATAAAATTTTTTCGAGTGGTAGTAAATAAAATTTGAAAGTTTTAAAATCAATATCAAACGTTTATCCAAACTTAAATTGACTGTTAGTTCATCTAACCTTTAGTATATTTGCTTAAATTATTTGCATGTAATTCATGAAAATATTAATACAATACTTCCTACCACTAAGAAAAAACTTTTTCTGAAACTACAAAATTTCTGTAGCAGTTGGAGGGTATGCCACTGCATGTTTTCTAGAACAGAGTTTCATAAATCTTAAAAAAACTTAATAGTGTCAATGAAAATGTGAGAAATTTTGATCATAATGCAATTTTTATTATTGCTATATTCTTATAGTATAGAGAAAAAATTTTATGCGTCTGTGCCTTACTAAACCTTAAAGATCTTATATGAATGCTGTTGAAAGTGGTATCTTAAAGGTAACATTCCCTGCTAGCTTTAATGTGGATATACTACCTCTAAAAAGAATTGAGAAGTCTTAGTAGGGAAGAATTGTTTATACAATGACAGGGGTTGGACAAAAATATGGACACTTCTATGCTAACTCTACGCAAGCAATCTTTCCTTAAGAAGAAACGTTTTGGAAGATGGTAAAAATGTTGGCATGCTTGAAGCTTATAGAAATGGGGTTCTTTTTCGCTCATGCAAAATTTGTATCGAACATTTTTTCCCTTCTTTTTTTAAATGGCGGGCACTTGGAACTATTGTCCATTGGCCACAGAAAGTGCCAGAACTGCTAACTCTCTTTTCGTTACCCAGGGGGCACCTGTGGCGAAACCACGGCGGTGGAGCAGCGTCGCCCACGTCACACTACCACAACCCGTTTATAGGGCGGGTCACAATCACACACAAAGGAGAAAGGACATAGAACACAGATAGAGAGAAAGAAACATCCATGCCTTGCCCGGGATTCGATTCCAGAACCTTTCTGATGCAAGGACAGTTCCCTGCCCCTATACAGACCGGTCGGCCCAAACGGAAAGTAAGAAAATAAAATCATAGCTATGGATTGATCGTAGCATTTAACTTTTATATTTAAAGTGGCAATGTATATTAACCTCTTCGACGGGCGAGTCATATATGTATTCGTGCGGAACTCGAATCAGAATGAATAAAAATAAAAAGCGGTAGCTTAAGTTTGAACAAGGCTTATTTTTTAAATTTTAACAGTCTTGTTTTTGCTTTCACTTTCATTCTAACATATCTTATTAATGCTAGTTCAAAGTGTAACTATCTAACTTTTATTTTGAATTAAGTAGTGATATATTAAGTAAATCAAATTATAATTACTCCTCCCCCAAATAAACTGCAAAAGAAACATTTTGCCTACCAGTTTTATTTTTTTCTATCATGATCGAATCATGATCCGTCTATCATGATATGATCCGTCTCGAAGAGGTCAAAAGTTTCTTTTTAATTTTAGAATTTTTAAATTCAATTTAATTTTATAATTTGTCTACTACTAAATGTAAATAAATAAGTTTTATATGCAGGAACAAGTTATAGATAAGAAAATGAGTGTAAGCCATAGTAATTGTAAAAAAGTAATTTTACCTGTTATTGTATTTCAATTAATCTCTCACTACAATTTGGGATATATTAGCTCAGAAAGAGTAAAAGTTTATTTCCTTTTTAAATCAGATTATAATTAAAAAATGCATTCTTATATAAATATTGCATTCCTATAAAATGATTTCAAAATTGCTGTTATTAAAGTTGGAAAGAATTTATTAACTATAATGATGTGAGCTTGAAGTTTATTTATTGCAGTAGTTGATTTGACTTTAATTTTTTTTTTTTTTTTTTTTTACGTGTCGAATTTGAATTTAGAACCAGACCAAGAAAAATCGCCTTTGGCACTATTGAGATATGATCATCGAAAAGAGTGAGAAAAGTTCCAGTTTTCGACTTTTTTTCTGAGGAACATATTGGAGTTTCGGGCATTAATTTTTATTTTCAATGAAAGCTCCAGAGTTTTATTTTATAAGCGTTGTCTTTAAGTTTTAAAATAACTGAGTTTGGATTTTATGGATTGACAACTATATCAGAGTCATCTTTTTATTTTATTTTATAACCGTCGTTGAATGAACAGCCGATCCAATTTTGGGTTCGCGCCTACTAATGTTCAACTTTGTAGCCTTGTAAGTTTGAATCCAATGCAGAGGACCATATCGGCATACTAGAAAAATCACAAGTAAACAGAGTGTAGAGAATACTTAATATGCTATCATTATCATAAATATTTATCGGGGCGACTGAGGTCCTTTTCCGATCCATCTTGTAGATCAGCGATTTCCAATTTTCTTCGACAATGGAACTCTAAATGATCAAAATTCTCTTGTCGGAGCCATGGCTTCTTAAATAAAGTTCATTAGCAGATGTTGATTTACTAACCAAAAAACACTACAAATTGGTTTTAATTTATTTAATGTAAAGAATTACTATCCTCGATGGCTCAGAGGATAGAGAGTTCGAACTGGGGTGAACCGGGTTCGAATCATAGCAATTGCTGGTCGATACGGATACGAATCCGCATCCGGCTTGCACCAACCACAGAGCTGACATGAAATATCCTCAGTGGTATACGGATCATGGGTTAGAGTCCCTTTGTTGTCAGGCTAACCGTGGGAGGTTTTTATGGTCTTCCTCTTCATGTAACGCGAATGCAGGTTAGTTCCTTCAAAAAGTCCACCACGAAGGTAAATTTCTCTCAATATTTGATCCAGGCTTGTTCGCTTGTCTTCTGGATTGGGTTTAAAATTACAAGGCTACGGAGTTGAACATTATCTGTCATATACCCAAAAATTGGATTATTATATATTAGTGATTGAATACAAATATAGTTATAGGATTCAAAAATCACTACTGGTTTTAAAAAAAGTGGGCTTAACCAACGCGTCCTTATAACTGAAAGCCTCCTCACGGGTTTTTATAGGTAGTTGGATCAAACCACTGTAAAAGATCTCCGCTTTCCGAACGAGTCATTTAAAACAAAATCTAGTTAAAATAAGAAAGCGATAGCAAATATATGATGAATTTTTTTTTTTATTTATGAATATTATTGGTTTGCCTTATTCGCTTGTCAATCACTACAGATTCAATTCTCAAATATATATGATGAATTTCTCTCAATTACTTTTATAAAAGGTTTTGGGTATATGCGCACAACTCGTTCACTTTTTAAATAGTCTGCGCGGACTACTTATAAATGACCGTGTGGAGGCTTAACACTACTTATTGCCTTTCTACGAAATCCTAGTATTCCATGAAGCATCTTTTAGGAACCGCTGTTGCAGATAGTGGCATTGAGGTGATACTTCCTAGTTATTGGAATTCAAATTGGATTGAAAAAAAATATTTTGTATTTTATATAAAGATGAATCTGCGCAGTCATTGCCATGTTTTAAACACAAGTATACTTATTAATATTTTTTATGAGAGATAGACAATTAAAAATTAAAGCTTTCGGACTTTTTGGTAAACTTGCCTAAATTTTAAAATCTTGATCACGATAAAACTGGGTCAAAGTGACGCGGGAAATAAAATTTTGTATTATTTGCTTGTAGTGAAGTGGAAAATATCTTTAATTTAAATTTACAAACTAAAGAATCATACATTAAAATCTAAACTTAGAACACTAAAGGATTTCTCAAAAAATAAAGCAAGTTGACAGTTAAAAATTAATATAGTTATCCCTCAAATGACTGAATTTTTATATTGTAATCAAGTGAAAATTGCTGCCATTTATACAGTTTAATGTAAAAGCGAAATAAAGTCGATTGATTAAACTGACTATTCTGTTAATTAAAAGAATTTTAATATCATCAAAAAACGTAAATTTTTTTTTTCATATTTCGTATTTTTTAAAACTCTTTTGGTCTATAAAATTTACTTTATATCTACTCATTTTTTTATTTCAATTAGATAATGGAAGATGGAAGACGAATCTTTTATTACACTGAGCGCTAATACGTTAGGAAAAATTACTTTTCAAGATTCGAATTTAAATTTCTAAAGCGTAATTTTAGCCCAAGAGTATTAAACAGTAAGTTTTGGGTTTATTTTCTCCTTCATCGCAGAGCGGAATTTATGAAGTTTAATGCTATCACACCTTTTGTTGTTATTCGTGATATTAGAAACTGTTTTGAAATCTCAGATTTATATTCTATCATATAATTTGTTCTCATTTAAATTACTATTCGAATAATGTTTGCATTATACTTAAAGCATTTATCGAAATTTTAAAAGCGTTTATTGAACTTTTATTGAAGTGTGAGTTCTAATATGAAAAATAATTTAGCTTACCTTCATATTTTCTATTTGAATATTAGAACTATACTTTGACATATCTTAACGAAAAATAAGGAGCTAGAATTATGATTTATTTCCCTAATAAAATGTATATCTATCAGAACGGTAAAAGAAACTGAAAGCCCAAAAGAAAAAGAAAAAAGTTAATCAAACTTTAGATAACCAAAATATATTTTTATTTAAAACATATTTATTTAATTATATTTTTATTTAAATAATTTTATTAATTATTTTTATTTATTAATATTTTTATTATTTACTTTTTGAATTTATTAAAGTTAAAAATTATTTTTGATTTCCATTCGTTACTAACTAAATTTAACACCCATACCATCACCTCCTTCATCAAAAAGCCTCCACACGGTCTTTTATAAGTAGTCCGCGCAGACTATTTAAAAAGTGAACCAGTTGTGCGCATGAGCCCAAAACCTTTTATAAAAGTTTTCTTTCTTTATTTATCAAAAATTGGGTGCCTGGGCCGCGCAGCGACCCCCAACCCATTCATCATGAAATATTTACAGGTTGAATTAAAAACATTTTGAATTATGCAGCATTAAGGTGGCAAAAACAAGAGACCAAGCATATTTGCTTGATAAATTAAACATAATTTGAAAAATTAATATGAATCATGATTTTTGAAATAAACAAAAATTATCATAAATATAAATAGCACAATTGATATTTAAGCATTGAAAATGAATTGCATTATGATATGTACAACAAGCACAAATGACATATGAGCATTGAATAGAATAAGCATTTAAACAAGCACCTTGCTTGTATAACTGAAAGAAAATGAAAATAATAAGAGCAACTTGCTGTTAAACTGTGGATGGCTGTGGTTTGATTGTCAACGTGAAGTAACATAAGTCAGGATTTCAGTATTGGTAAAGTGTTTGATGCTATTGATACTTTGGATTATTGATGTAGACTATAGATGCTGGAATTGATGACTATTACTTATGCTGATAGTTGTTGTATGAGGAGTCGGAGGTGAAATGAGCGGCTATTGGTCTTAGTTTTTCGTCTTTTTTATAGTTCTCGAAGTTAAAAATCTGATTGAAGTTGGCTGTGTATTATAAAAGTATTTGAGAGAAGTTTGTCATATATATTTGAGAATTTAATCTGTAGTGGTTGACAAGTGAATAAGGCAAACCAATAATATTCATTACTAAAATAAATTTTTAATCATATATTTGCTACCACTTTGGTATTTCAACTAGATTTTGTATTAAATGACTCGTTCGGAAAGTGTATATCCTTCACAGTGGTCTGATCGGACTACCTATTAAAAAACGTGTGGAGGCTTTCAGTTATAGGAGGCGTTGCCCATACATTCTTACAGAGCAATATATTGTAATTTTTTTTTTCATATTTCATCTGAAATCTGTTTGAAATAATTTAAATTATATAAATATGCTGCTTGAATTTTAGTGAAAGGGGGGAGGGGAGTGAATTTGTGACATCATATATGTTGTTATTCTTCAGCTCCCTTTTATTGCAAGGTTAGATTTCTCTTCATTATGATAATGATACGCTTCAAATGTTTTCGAATTTCAAGCGTTTAGTATTCTTAGGATTTGTCTTAATTATATTTAATTTTTTGAAGCTTTAGGGATTGAGTAGTTTTGTGATTTTTTTTCAGTAATTAAAAGTAACATAAATGTTCCATTTATGGTTACTCAAGATTTATCACTATGCCATCCAATATCTGTAATCTTGCAACGAGTAAAAACTTTTATTTTCACTCAGAAAAACCTTTTAATGTAAACCTAAAAAAGGATTTTTATGTGGTTTACGTGTAAACCTTCTCATCTAAAAACGAAATCTGTGACAATCTGCTCTATTCTACGCACACCGTAATCCAAAACCTTGGAAAATAACCTTCTATATAAAAACCTTAAATCGAGGTTGTCCTAAGGTTTTCAAACATGAAAAAAAAATCCTTGAATAGAGCTAGTCTTAAAGAGAAAAAATTCTCAAATCTAGGTAATTATAAGGTTTCTTTTCGCAGCGTCTTGTATTCTCAGCTAAAATCCACCTTGTCATGAAATTTTAATGGACAATGCAATGTGTTCCTATTGCTACTGTGACGTCAGCCAAAACGTCATTATGAACCTAAGTGACAACACTTTTTAAAAAAGCTTTAAAAATAATTTTTAATCCTTTTAGGATGGAAGGTTTGAAGCAATATTTTTGCTTAATTGTAAAAAGGTTTTTAATGTAAACATTTTCGTGACAATAAAAAGAAAATTCCGACACAAGGTTGCCCTAAGGTTACATGCTCTCTGGGATGTTAATGTTGAAAGAGGCCATCTTGATCAAAAGTTTGGGTACTAAAATGTAAAATGAAAAAAAAAAAAGAAAAAGGGCTGACATGAAATATCTTCAGTGGTATACGGACATTATATTTCACTACTCGCTTTATAGATTTTGTTTTATTCTGCTCTTCCTTTATATTTTATTTTCTGTTTTTACGTGTTATTTTTACTTATTGTGTTTAATTTTTTTTTTGTCGTAATTTTTGTAAAAAAATTTTTTGAGTGCTCCTCACACTATCGTATTGATATATTTTGCTTTGGCTATATTGATACAATATTAGAAAGCACTCTTTTTCGGATATGATAAAAAGATTATATCTTTTATTTTCCGGTTTTTTAAAAAAAACTTCTTTTTTTTTAAATTAATTAATTCTTTTTCTTTCCCCAGTTGTTTGTCATTATTATTTCCCCCCTCCTTCCTTTTTTCATCTGTCTTTAATTTACCTTTGTTTTATCTTCATTTTAAACTTATATATATATATTATAAAAAAACTCCAAAAATCATTATGTATGTGAAGTTGTATTTTAATATTAATAAAGGCATTCTAGAATGTAATAGCGATTAGAGAAAACAGCGTGTTGGTTCTCGAGTTAGGCATGTGACGTCATAATACGGGTTGCTCATATGGTACGAATAATTAACACGAGAAGAGCACAACTTTATCTGTGTATCAACATTGGTTTAGTTCATTATTTACCTTGCCTAACGCTAATAGACGCTTATTGGCAAATTCAGGGATGGCTATTTTGCGTTTTTGTTGCTACTTTCTTCTATTTTCAGAAATTCATGTTACGTGAATTTAAAATTAAAATTATTTTTAATGAATGCATAAATTATTATTTTGATACTACAATCAGACCATTTAGAAAAAGTATTTTCAAATTTATGTATCCCTCTTTCATTTTACCCGCATAGTTTACAAATATGCGAAATTATTTTTTTACTTTTCTGACAGTTTTTTTCAAGTCACCGTTAATATTAAATTACTTTCAAATTTCTTAAACACTTAACTCACCTTCTCTCAAGTACCGTTGTCGTATTTCCTAACCTTTGATTAGAATTTGTAAGATCTATAATGGATATAATAAGTTATTTTTTTAAACCTGTATTTAATAACACTTTAAACAGAAATTTATCGCGACATTTGCACATTACTTTCTTCGTTTTCATAATGTCAGCAAAAATACATTTAAAATATCGATTTTTGATTTATTGAAAAAACTTAAGAAAACAATAGATGAAGAAAATGTAAGTTTGAGTGGGCGTCAGATGAACTTTCATTTCGATTTCAGGATATCATTGCTCTTTATAACTTGTAACGTATACTCCTACACGCAGCTTCATTTACTAAGAATATTAACTTAGTTTGTAGATATCACTCTCTTCAAGTATATAATTTCGAAAAAGGAACACAGTGGGAGGAAGTTATTTTATTGAGTTTATAAATAGAGTTCATGACATTTGTGCTCATAACGGGGGCTGTTTGTATTCTTCAAATTTTGTATTTTGTCATGTAAAATTATATTCTTTAAAATGATATAAAAAATTGCATACCTTACAATTCAAAATGTTTTTGACCATTATTGAGTTAAATAATGTTAAATATTAACTAACAATTATTTTTTGCATGGAATCACCTTTGGACAAACGAATTTTAAAATTGTGTATAAAATTTTTTCAATTAGCTTAAAAAGTTTTCCGGGTATAGCGAAATACGCAAAAAGGAATATTAAATTTAAGGGGTCCAAACTTTGGAGCGCTCTCCTGACCAAACTATTGGGACGATGTTTCCCAGAGTGCGGCTACCCCCCATATATCGGAAATTAAAAATCCTAGTACGTCAAAAAAAGTTATGTTTATTTAGAGAAAGCACGTTTTTGTGTCTGATTTCGTAGTAACTTAAAATATCGTCTGAACTTATTCATTATATTTGAGGTCACCTTTTCGAATCATTGAGATTAAATCCTAGAACGGGAAAATCCGATCATTAGTTCAAAAATTATTCAGGGCGGTCCGTTTTTTCACTGTACATGTAACAAAATATAATATAGAATATCTGAATAATTTCTGATCGAATGAGTGAATTTACCAGTACAAAATATTCAATATTAATGCTCCGAAAGTTTAACTTGACATAACATATTGATTATTGTCAATGATATTTCAAGTTACAAAACCAGTCACGAAAACGTACTTTCTTTGTATAAACATGCATTATTTTCGGATGATTCAGAGTCGGATGATTCTCTTAAAATAGAAAGATATCTACAATCAGCATATAAGATTCTAATTGCTCAATTTGTAGAACAGTCAAAATTGAGATCAGTTTTATTTACATACTGTATATTTAAACCAATTAAATTATTAATAACTATTTAAACCAATTAAAAGCTTTTGCTCACAATAATAAAGCCCGCTTATTCAAAGATATATTTCACTTTTGAACTATTTAAACGAATCAAAACCTTATTGCACACAGCAACAAAACACGTTTATTCAAAGATATCTCCGTGAAAAAAATTATAATTCATAAATAATTCTTGTTTAATTTAATAATGGGCAAAAATTAAAATTGTAAGGTATACATATTAGTACATATTTTTAAACCATGCAATCTTAAAAGACAAAATTCAAATTTCCAACGGAATTGGTTGAAATTTCTTTCGAAAAGCAATTTTAGAAATACAAATTTTTAAAACTTTTAAATATAACCTGTACAAACTATTTGGCATAGCTAAGGTTTGAATCTGGAATGATTTAAATTAGGCCTTTGTGCGTAATTAAATACAAAGTTATTCAAAAGTCAAATTTTTTATTTTGCTCACTTTACAAATTTTAAACTATCCTAGCAATCCATCTGAACCATCCAATTATAATCAATCAGCTCAAAATTATTAAGATTTCACCTCAGGAGAGTTTTTTTTAAAATTATTTTAAACAAACTTAACAAAAGTTTTATATATTTATTTAAGGTCTAATCTACATCACCTTGACGCATCACACATACTGAACTTGCATGTAAAATCTGAAAACGTTCGACGCTTTAACCGCTTAAGATTCTAAATTACTAACAATTTCATAGATGCTTTCTCTTTTTAGAGTTTTTTTTGTTCAATTCCTACTATTAGTTTACTCTCTCTCCCTCCCTCCCTTTCTCTCTCTTAGTTCAAAAACAGCTTTTTAAACTTGTAGTGGAGGACACTTGATGTTAATACAGTTTTTTATAACATTAATTCATTAATTAAATTTAATTAATTAATTTTAGTTTCATATGGGAGGAAAGATTTTGTCTTATATAAGATATATAGTGGGATATAAATTTAAGAAAAAATACAGTCAGTGGCGAAGCGTGTAGATCTCAGGAAAAAATTTCTTTTTTCTCCCATATAAAACTAAAATTAATTAATTAAATTTAATTTATGAATTAATGTTTGAAAACAACTGCAATTGCAAGGAAATTTGCTTTCTATTTTGCCATTTAATATTGTAATTCTGTCATCTGTAGATACATATTTATATTAACCCCTTAACTTGTGCACTCAAGTTAATTCGAGCGCGCTAAACCAACGCCTCCTATAACTGAAAGCCTCCACACGGTTTTTTATAAGTAGTCCGATCAGACCACTGTGAAGGATATCCACTTTCCGAACGAGTCATCTAATACAAAATCAAGTTGAAATAAGAAAGTGGTAGAAAATATATGACTAAAAATTTGTTTTATTTATGAATATTATTGGTTTGCCTTATTCACTTGTAAACCACTACAGATTCAATTCTCAAATATATATGATAAATTGCTCTCAATCACTTATATAAAAGGTTTTGGGTTCATGCGCACAACTGGTTCACTTTTTAAACAGTCTGCGCGGATTACTTATGACAGACCGTGTGGAGGCTTTTTGATGTAGGAGGTGATGGCTAAACAGGCCAAACTGTGCACTATTCAAACAGGCGCTATTTCTAAATAATTCGTACGCTTATATAACTCACCACTTTATAGTACTTATGTCATGTACCTATTAAAAAGCAAGCAAAAATTGTCAAATATTTGCAAAATTTACTCTGTAGTTATTTACCGTTTTTTTTTAAATAATTATTTTGGCGTGTCTGGAGCAATTGGCATCTCTGAATATAGCCTTTTTCCATGGAGCAAAAGCGCAGTATATCAAAATTGTCCATCAAAAGAAAAGTCAAAGTTCTAAAGTATTATTATTATTATTATTTTTTTTTTTGGTCGGTGTTTTTTCAGAAAATCTGTGCGTTAAGGGGTTAATTGTAATTATTAAAAAAAAAAGTAACTAAAATAAAATTTTTCGTTGTTGACCTAAGTTGGAATTGGCTTTAATTTTTTTTTTATATACACTGCTTGTTTTTTAATAGCTTGAATGAATGATTTAACTGCGTGAGACCTATCTTTTTAAAAAAAAGAGAGTTAACGTAAAAATAAATCTTACAATTGCTAGTTATTCAGCTTTCTTTCACACGCAAGTTTTGGGCGTGACGAAATCCATTGAAAAATAAGTCCAAATTCTATTTCTCGCTTGCAGCAAACACCATTTTGTAGTTCTTCGTATGTTTTACTCTTTTATTACTGAGCTTCTCAAACTTCACGCAAAAAGTAAATATGATGGAAAACGCAGTTTTTTTAATTACAAAATCTGTTTTTTTTTATTGATTCTGCAAGTATACGGTATAAGCACTAACTATAGGCCTGATAGTAAGACCAAAAAGAGTAAAAGAACTGGAGAAGGTATAAATAGAAAAAGAGTAAAACTATTAAATAATCGATGTTTTTTTTAAAGAGTAAAATAAGCTCTTACTATTCTTAATAAAGGTGCCAACTGTTCCAGATTCTACAAAATATTTTAAAAAACGGTAGAGCTGGGATGCCAACCGCTCCGGATTCTGTAAAAGTTTTCAAAAATTGGTAGCGAATTAAATAGTAAACCTTATAGAATAAGAATATCTACGCTCATGATTTATAAGTGTCACCACGTGATACCCGCAGTAAAGTTACATTTCATATGGTACTTTAAAGTTTTGATATGTAGTGGTGAAAAGTTTTATTGAAATGAAAAATCCTAAACTAAAAATAACTTGAATTTCGTTACAACTAGGAAATACTTTTTTTACAAAGCGGAGCAAGTTTCATCGTGAGTTTTGAAAACAGAAAGAAAAATAAAAAATGATGTAGAAAAATGTAGAAATAATTTTGAACTATTTGCTGCAATTGCAACTCCCTTGACTGAATCGCAGCACCAATAAGAAATCAGATTTATGAACAGTTAGAGAAAAGACTGCAGTGCCAATTGCTTACAGTGTTATAATTTAAATTTATAAATTAAATTATAACATATCAATAAAATATTAAAAATAGTGAAGAATTAATTAAATTTGTTTGATAAAATTGCATCGCTAGCATTTTTGTGCTTTTGTGTTAAGTGTCATGAAAGTTTCGGAAAGGGGTCTTTAATTTAAAATCTCCATGTCATAAAATATGGGACTCCACACATTTTACTTAGCAATTTAGTTTTGGAAGACATTAAGTTTTTTAGCATCTACATTACTGCCAGAGATGCCAACTTCTCCGGACACTCTACAATAATTTTTAAAAAAACGGGAAAGTAAATTTTGCAAATATTTGACTATTTTTGCTTGCTTTTTAAAAGGTATAGCATGACATAAGTACTATAAAGTGGTGAATTATATAAGCCTACAAATTATTTAGAAGCACCTGGAAGAAAGTGCATAAGTGATTATAGATTGTATACATGTATAACTCAACTGTTAGAAAGTGGCGTATCACATAAGCCTTTAATTGTTTAAAAGTAGTGGTGAATAAAAACCATATAAATAAAATTTACTTAACAAGAATCATACATCAAAAGACTACTATTCGAAAATATTTATCCACTGTCCGGAGCCAATAGGCAGCTCTGTCTTAATTATAATATATATTCGTTTACAGCCAGGCCTGAAAGCGAGACGAAAGAGAAAATACTGGTAGTAGCACTATTTCGATAATAGATAATTTTCGGGAGGAGAAAATCTATTCTTAACAATAAATAATTCACTGCTATAAATATTTTTCTCGGGGAAGAAGCAATTCAATATTTAAATTTTATCCGCTAGAAAAATTTGGTAGTTATAGATATTTTATTATTTCCTCATCTTCTCTTTCATCATTACCCTTTTCCACCTTCTTGGGTAGGCCCAATCCTTCGCGGAATTACTTCGGCTCATTCTGATTCAATTTACTAATACAACTACAAACAATGCTAATCACTAGCTGCTTATTTGTCAATAATTATAAATAATAATTAATAATAAATAATAATTTTTTTTTTAAATAATGACTTTATTTGTCTGTTTATGTTATTACCTGTCTGTGTTATCACTGTTCTATCTTCTTTTACCACAATATTACTTAACTACCTATCATTAAGTTTACTAATCCAAATTATTTTAATATCAATGCCTTTGATTCAGTTTGTAATCATATAATTTACGAAGGTGGCTTTTTTGGCCAGGTACTCCGGTGCACCATGTATTAGTTTCCGCAGTTTACAGTCCTGAGCAACAAGACAGCTGGATTACTTTGACCTTTTTACTAGCCTTTTTTTGTTGGACGATAGGGCATGAGAGTGGTTGAATTTCATTGATATAGTGCTCTATTGCCCATGAGTGCCAACTTTCTAAGCTTTTCGTGAAAATTTCTCCTGGTGATGTTTATGTTTTAATATACGATTCTTTGTTTTGAAAATTTGATTCAAAGTTATTTTCCATACCACTCTATGTGAATGATTCAAAAGTCCATTTGAAATGCCACTTTGCTCCAGCTCTCACGTGGTGAGACTGTTAACCCCTTAACTTGTGCGCTCGAGTTAATTCGAGCGTGGCAAACTGTGCCCACTCGAGATAATTCAAGCGGCGTTGTATTTTATGCTGCTATAATTTTTCACACTCAACTATAATCGAGATTTGAAAATAACAATGTGAAAGCTAAGAAGAAAAAAAATCGTTTTATTGATATTTATCATTTAGATAGGATTGTAAGTTATAACATTTATGTTGCTATTGTTGCTTATCCCCTTGGTCTAGAGCCCTAGACCAAGTCCAGAAGATCATGTCGCATCAGTAAGTCATAGATAGTCTCTCCATCACTCATCAGTTGCCTCACAGAGGCACCAATGCAATCCAAAAGATGAGATGGAGAAGCGATGGCCGAGCAAAGGCATAAGTCTTTTCTTTCGCTCTGAAGGTCAAACACTTTATGTGACTCCTAAATCTTGACAAAGCTGTTTGAGCAAATCTAGGACAAGTGCACTGCAGGGATAATCCGGGGCATTTGGCGGCATACCAAGCATGATCTGGTGGGTGCTTCCACGCTGAATTTACCTTAGCTAACTTCAGGGAGTGAACCTCAGACACTAGAAGTTTAGAGGAAGGGGTAGAAGCAAGTTCACTCCCTTCCTTGGCAAGCCGATCAGCAATCTCATTCCCATAAATACCTACATGGGAGGGGATCCTCTGCAAGTGCACCGAGCCGATCTGAGACAAAGTAGTCAATTTGAAAACGATTTCTTGTCCCAAATTATTCATTTATTATAACATTTATTCAAGAATAAAATATATATAGCCTTTTTTCATGGAACAAAAGCGCAGTATATCAAAATTGCTCACCAATAGAAAAGACAATGATCTAACGTGTGTTTTTTTTACATAAAAAAATTGCTCTTTTTTTGGGGCCGATTTTTTCAAAACATCTGTGTGTTAAGGGGTTAAGTTATTTGCAGGATTACCGGAAGTTCTGAGAGTTTTGGTTTTTAATTGTCTACCACTTTATAAAATATTTTGCAAATAGGGTAGAAGTTGGCAGTTCTGGATAGGTTAACTACCACTATAACATTTTTGAGAGACTACTGGACGCTCTGTAAAGCATAAATTCCCTCCCCCCCCAATAAACATTCAACCAGCGAAAATTTTGAATTAGTAGTTGACACCACTAAAGTAGGGTGTCCAGTGGTTCTACAAATTATCCTCTTCAGTTCCAAGGAACCTGATTAGGATACCTCACCAAATAAAGGGAACTCACAACCTGGAAAAATGAAATTTTCGGAATTTAGTTTTATAAAATCGCCGACCGGCCTGTGTAGGGGGCAGGGAACTGTCCTTGCATTAGAAAGGTTCTGGGTTAGAATCCCGGGCAAGGCATGGATGTTTCTTTCTCTCTATCTGTGTTCTATGTCCTTTCCCCTTTGTGTGTGAATGTGACCCGCCCTATAAACGGGTTGTGGTAGTGTGACGTGGGCGACGCTGCTCCACCGCCGTGGCTTCGCCACAGGTGCCCAGTGGGTAACGAAAAGAGAGTTAGCAGTTCTGGCACTTTCTGTGGCCAATGGACAATAGTTCCAAGGCCCGCCATTAAAAAAAAGTTTTATAAAATCAGTTTTGAAGTCGTAAGTCCACCGCTTTAGAAAAAATTTGAAATATTTTTTTATCACAAATTAATGTTTTTTGCACATAATTTTTAAAAATTATACTCCAAAGTATGTACATTTTTTAAAATTTTCCTACCAATTTAAAACAAGTTGCTTCGTGCTTAGTCAAAATCTTGGCCAAAGGATTTGGCCTTGGCTCTTTGTTCGTCAAGGTATATATATATATATATATATATATATATATATATATATATATATATATAATATAAAATGGTTGCTAATATTATAGTAAATCGAATTTGTCAAAACCAGAATTCGGTATGAATGCAAAAATTTTGCTGCATATTAAATACAAAAATTAATTTTTTTAAATTCAGAAAAGTTGTCTGGTGCGAAATATTCAGAGCTACAATTAAATTCACGCACATAAAATTTAATGTTTTTAAAAGTTACACTATACTAACATATTTTTCTAAAAAATTTTAAAATTGTATTTCTTTACCCAAAAGAACAAAAAAGAAAGAGAATTTACCGTTGTAGTCAATCTATAACTTTTAATGTAATTCTGTATAATTTATTCAAAAAGCTTGAAAAAAGAATTACGTTTATTTTTTTAAACTAATTACTGCTCCACTTAATAATGATATAATTTAACTTTTATTTTCAGATTACCAGAAATGCAGAAGAAACGATATTATCCGTTGACGCTGACGTACAAAAACGTCTTACAGCCGGTCCTGATTACATATTTGGCAATACAACCACAAATAGCGCCGTATTTATAGGAGGCCTTCCATCTTGGTATGGTTCTAAATTGTCATTGTTGGCGCTACCCTCGGCCTTCTTTGAGCCAAGGTAAGTTTTTCATTTATTAACTATAAATTAACTATAAAAAATGTGTAATAAATAAAACGTTTTTGAAATGGTTAATTTTTTTTTGATGTTCTAAAAAATATCTCTTTTTTCTGAACAATAACAAAAAATGAAAGTTTTTCTCTTCTTTCAATTCCGTCTTTTAGATAAGACTTATTCTTTATTTTCTTAAAAACAACCTTTTTTTCTGAACAATTGAAAGACAAAAGTTTTCTCTTTTTGTAGTCCTTTAAATTCTGGATATTAGATGTGAAGTTTTTTTTGTTTCAAAAATAAAATAAAATAATGGAACTCCAAGAAAAAATATTAGATAAAAGGGTTTTCTCTTCTTGTGCAATTCTTCAAATTTTTGAATTTTGATCTGGCTCTTTTCTTTTATTTTGTTTTTAAAAAACTTTTTTTTTTCTTTTTTGTATTTTTTTTCAACGTCTGAATTTAAATAGCAGATCTTTCTAGATTTGACTCTAAGGAAATAAAACTTTTTATTCTGAATAGGAGTAAGAGATAAAAGGTTTACACTTTTTACAATTGTGAAATTTAGATCTGACTTTTTTTGCTTCTAAAAAAATTTTTTAAAAAATTCTGAATTGTAGTGAGAAATAAAAGGTTTTCTCTTTTTGCTACTCTTACAACTCTTGATTCTTATTTCTTTTGTTTTTAAATTTTTATTTTATTTTATTTTTTTTTGTCCGTAAAAAATAATTTTTTTATTTTAGGAAACTAAATTTTCAGAAAAATAAACCTTTAGAAAACTAAAAATTAACCTTTTTTATTTTTATTAGATCATAAAAGATTTTCTCTTCATGAAATTCTGTATTTTAGATCAGAAACCACCTGGATCTGAATTTTTTAACCAAAAATTAACTACCTTTTCCTGAACAAAAGATTTTTCTGAATAAAAGAAATGAAAAAAAAAAGGTTTTTCCTTTCCAATAACTCTTACGTTTGTAGATTTAAGATCTGCTTTTTTCTTTTTCTTCCCTTTTTTGCTTTCCAAAAGATAACTATTTTTATTCTCAGAACAATAGCGTGAGATATAAAGTTTTTACTATTCCTATCTCCTATGACAATTACCTATGAGGATTCATCAGATTTCAAGTTTTTGATCACATTTAATTAATTGAGATAAACAAAATATTTTTTAGTAATTCTAAAGATTCGACTTTTTAAATCTGATTTTTTTTCCATATGAAAGCTGAAATAGGAAAACTGCGAAATTAATAACTACTTTTCATGAATAAAATAAAATAAATAACGATTTATACAGTAAACAAATAAATATTTAAATTGAATTTGAGTAACGCGATAACTGTTAAAGCTTTTAACCGCACCAACTCTCTTTTAAATTAAAGAATGGTTAAAGTTAACGATTTTAAATCCGATTAACTCAAAAATGAAATTTTAGAACTCAAATAAAACAAAAGTTTGAAAGACGTTTTAATTTTTCTCACTGAAAGGAATAAATATTCAAAACCAGGATTCTAACAGAGACTTGAAATTCCATGAAATTAGAAAACGGCTTATAAAATTTATTTATTCTAAATGGATTGGGAATTATTAGAAAGAAATAAAAATGCTAAGATATAAAAATTTAACGATGAAATAGTTTTAGATAATTTTTGTTATGTCTTAAATATTGTTTATCATTACGATTTCTTAAAAATTATTAGTCTTTAATGGGTTAAAAAATAAATTAATCGTTAATGCATGGAACTGTAGTTTACTGTTTTCTTTTCTTCAGAATTTGTAATTTGTCAAAATTTAAAGAAAATATTTAAAAAAATTATTTCCAATTAATTCAATTACTTTTTTAATCAATTAATTTATTCGAAATTCAAAATTAATTCGATAAAAAAAGTAATTTTTTTAATCAATTAAAGCAATTTATTCGATATTTTTTAAAAATGTGTCTGCTTTTATTAAAATTGAATTCACATTTTTTTTGTAAAATTCCAATCAATTATCGAAGTTTAGCAAATGTTTAAGTTTTTGCGTTTCGAATTACTGAATATTTTTTTCGTCCTGGTACTTTTGTACATATGAATAACAGAAAACTAATGTTTTTATGTTATTTTTCCTGTTAACTAATTTTCCTGAAAATATCAGTTACCTGGCTCACCCATTAAGCTCTTCATCATCATCATCATAGTTGACCAGACAGCCCCATATAAGCCAATGCCTTCTTCATTAAGCTCTTTATTTATGTAAAATAACCATTAAAAGTTACAAAGAAATAAAATAGAAATTTTCGATTGTACATATGTGCCCACAAAACTATAGAGGCCATTTATCCCATATTTTATTACATAAATATTTCTTAATTGTACACAGATTAGGCTTCAATAAAAAAAAATTCAATTTTGAGTTAAGCATGGGTTTTCCTATAAAATGACTTCTTGAGATACCCTGTATATTGTGGAGTTTAAAAAGTTAAGATTAAAAATCCTGCGTAATTGTTCTAATTTTTTCCCCATTACGACACATTAACCTCACGAAAATATAGGCATTAATGTTTAATGTTAGTTAACGTGTTAACAAGTTAGAAAAGTTTTTAGACATAAACATTATTTTAAATTAGTAATAGGCAAGACCAAATAAAGAACATGTTTCCTAATATAAATTGATGATTGGTACAACTAACCTATACATAATGAAACACAATTCTTTCGCAACAAAAACAACAACAGGAGGTCAACAGTGATAACATTTGTTGACAGAAGTTAGCGCAGAAATGGACACTTCCTTTCGAGCTGCAATTCTCCTCTATGTCTTGCAGGTTCCAGGGAGCAGTTAAAGATGTCATTTTCACCAGCGATGACGGTGTCCTTAAGCAGCAAGATCTTCAAGAGTCACAAGGCATTCGATCCTCCTCTTCCTCCAACAATCTGATGAGCAGCCAAGATGGGGAAGAAACGGTGACGGTTCACGATCATTGTGAACTGAGCAATCCTTGCTTAAATGGTGGATCATGCATTTCCACAGATGGGGGCCCCATTTGTGACTGCAGAACTACAGATTACGAAGGAGATCTCTGCGAACAGAGTAAGCTTCAAACTTCTTGATTTTTTTTTTACTTCTTCTTTACTTCTTTATAGCTTCAGATGTGGCAATTGGATAAATGGAGTGACATTATCAGCTGTGTTTGGCTGAGACTAGTTTTTCCCCCCCTCTCTACGATTCTCTGAAAGTGGAAAGTGTGCTTGACGTTTGGTTCTTAGATTACTTTACTTGCTTCTTTACTGATTTATATTGAAGTTCTTTTTTAACTAAACGATTTAAAATTGTGGAGCCACAATTCGATGTTTTAGATAGAAGACTCGTTAATTTCCATTCTTCCCCTCTCGATTCTCTAATAATAGGAAGTGTGCTTAGCGTTTATTTCTTATATTGTTTACTCTAATATAGATGTATAATTGAAGTTATCTTAAATTTTGGATTGACAATACAATGTAACGGAACATATAATTTAAATAAATCTGTTATCAATTTACATAGAACGGTGCTCTAAAAATGGAAAGTGTGCTTGATGTGAGCTGACGTTATCAAAGTAAAGTAACCAAACGTCAAGCACACCTTCCATTTTTAGAACATCGTTCTATGTAAGTTAACTTACAATTTCACCCACCAAATCTACAAAAAATAGAAAATGCGTTTTATGTTTAATTCTTAGAATACCTATCTTGATTCAGGTTTCTCTAAACGTTTTTTTAAATGGAACAATTTCAAATCTTGGAACTACGATTTGAGATATTGTTACATATGATTTAAATAGAACAATTATTGATTTTCCGTCTACTTCTCTGATAATGAAAAGTGATTTAACTCTTGATTCTAAGATTACTTTTTTAATTACTTCAATACAAATTTATATCGAAGTTCCTTGAAGTCACTATTTCGCGTAACATATGATTTCAATAATAAAGTCATATTTTTTTTTAATTTGAATAAATTTTTCAAAAATTCTGTTACTCTCTATCAATAATCGCATTTTACTGCCATGAAAATGAAACAGTACAGAAAAAATTGTGTTTAAAGCAAACAAAATGTTTGATCGTTAGCCTTCATTTTATATTTTAAAAATATTATCAACGGATCATTTAAAAAATTAAATATTTATTACAAATAAATAACATTTCTTAGCTGTTAAAATACCTTGATTCTCTCATTTTGCATTACTTTATGCTGGACAGTTAAAAAATTATCAATCGTGTTTAGTAAAGCATAGTTAGACATTTTTTTCTGAACGATGTTTTGAAAAAGGAAAGAGTGGTTTGGTCTAAAATTTCTTTACAGTTCTTTACTTCGTTTACATCAAAGCAGTACTGACATTTTCCCGGTTAAGATATAGTGGCACATTTAGCTTTCTCTCTCCATATTAGGTCGAAGGTTTATTCATAATCTAATGGCTATTATGTTTGATTAAAATTAACTATTTCAACTTGAATCCATTCTATTATATTTAAAAATAGCACTGGAAATTTTAAAACAATAGAGCGAAAGGCAAGAGCTCCGTTGGTGCAGTCGGTTATGGCATCGCGCACACCACAGATAGAGAGCTGTAAGTTGGATCCTCGTAAACTACTAAACAACTGGAGGGAATATACAGCAAGTGGCACGTTAAATCTGAATGTTCTCTGATTGTTTGGAATATGAAAGTTTGGAGAAAAGAGCACGAACTCAAAAGCTGTTTTCGTCTTCTGATCGAGTTCAAAATTGCATGGAGTTTAAAGATAGAGCCCTGAAAGATTCGGGATAGGTGCTTAGCCATGGTTGGGTGTTGTATGTGTACTGTCGGAGGCAGTATAGAAAGATTAGGGGGGCGGCAAAGACCCGCAAAAGAGCAAAATGACAAAGTATCCAACCATAAACTACATATATATCAATGTAATCTCAATAAATTCTTAAAATCATAAATTTTAAGTTCCGATGCCATCTCCAATCGAGTAATTTTACAAAAAAATTTCAATACGAATAAGTAGCTAAATATATTTACCCATAAAAAATACACTTGGCTCATTGCTCATGGTTAGATCGAACGAAAAAAACACTTCTTCTGAAATTAATAAATAAAATATCGTTTCTGAAGAAAACTTTTGGAGTTTTTCGGTTTTCGAATAAGAATGTTGCTCTTTATTTTCCACTCTCTCTTTTTAACTTATGTTCTGAATTGCATTTATTATTGATTTATGTACTTCCGCCTACACGATATATAAAACTCTTTTATTATTTACGTTCGAAAAGGATTGGTTTTCTTTTTACAGAATAAAAATACAAAGTCATGTCCCCAACTCCCATTTTACAAATTAAATCCGACATACTCATCTGTTAGTAAATGGAAAATGCCCAGAATCACATAACTAGTCCACAGGGACATCAATCAAATCGCTTATAATTCAAGATATGTATTATTTCTATATATAGAAACGAAAAAGAAATAAGTTCTACGCAGCATTGATCGTTGGTATTTCATTTATCTTCAAGCTCAACTGCCTTTCTGATCTTTCCTTAAGCAATGTCCCCAAACTGGTAAAAAATTATTTTCAACATGTTTGGTATTCCTTGTTTCTTCGCCAGCATCGATTCGTTTCAATTTCTACCATTTCCCGAAGAGAATTTCTGTGTCACACAGCTTGGAGCGTTTGTCCCTGAGCGCAAGGAATTAGATATAGTTTGGTGAAAGAAAAGAAACTAAAAGAACTTTTTTTTTTACTTTCTTTTTGCTGTTTGCTGTTGGTGAGTAATCGAAGTGTTAAAGGCTTAAGTTCGTCGTCTGGTTTAGGAGTTTTATCTTCCTTTAGCACACGTCATGTACTGTATGGAAAGTTTTCGCCTAACTTCTAAAATTGTTTCAATGTAAACAGTTTTTTTTCTAACGGTACAACAAAAACAAAATGAAATAGCCCTGTAATAATAGTATTATAAATGTATTATTAATATATATTTTTCGCTTCTTTTTTATTTTGAAGTATCAAGCATATATTTTTTTATTTGTAGCAATTAGATTTTTTGAAATTTGTAATTGTATAATGTAATTGGGAAACTTTAATACGAAGAATTTTTAAACCTTCGAATTTATGTAGTTAGTATGCATACAAAATAAAACTGCCAAAAACAATTAATAAATGTTTAAGTCTAACAAGTTATTACATAATTGTGTCGCCGTATTGTTTATAAAATTATAAAATAGATATTTTTTACTTGTGGTAATTAGTTTACTTAAAAATAAAAATAAATTATAATACAATTTTATTATGAAGATTTTTTTGACCTTCAAGTTTGCATTCTAATTTGTGTAAAGTATGTATACATGCAAAAAAAATCGGAAAAGAATTAATATATTTTTAAGTCTAATAATTATCAAATAATAGTATTGACGTATTATTTACAAAAAATTTTTTTTTTACTTGTGAAATTTAGTTTTTTTCATAAGAAATTAAAAGAAAGTAAATGTGGATTTTTATTTTGTAGAATTTTCATCCTTTTTAATTTTTATTCTAATTTAAGCAGCTAGTATGCATACCAAATGAAACAGCAGGAAGGAATAAATTAAGTCTAATAATTTATTTATGAATTCACATTTTGCACAGTATATTTCAAATAGCATTTTATTGACATTAATACATTTTATTGATATTTATTTCCTGCTCTCTTTTCATAATTAAATAATAACCTATCTACTGATGACAGAACCAGAGTTTAATTCGATTTTGTCGAAATCGAGGTTTTCTCTTTTCTGATTGAATCATATATTCACGTGAGTTTAATGAAGATTGTTTTTTTCCAGATCAAACCATACTTTGAGTAAAACCTTTAGATTCTGGCAGTGATTCCGACCATTTGTCTTATTGTTATTGAATCTTAATTATGTCAAAACATAATTTGGCTATTTCTGGACGAATTTTAATTTTTTTCCATCTGACTAAATTATAGCATACTTAACCATCATAGCTTGTCTATCTACATTCCAACCTTTAAATTCTGGCCGTGATTCCGACTGTTTGTCTTAGCTTAACCTAATCTTAATTCGAGCCAAAACCTAATTTGGCTGCTTCTGGTTGAATTATAATTTGTCCCCATCTAAATGATATATTGCTTGTCATATTCTGACTGAAATTTAGCTTGTCTTTTTCTGTCTGTATTATAGTGCGCCTTTTTCTTGAATCGTAAGTTTGATTCTGGCAGAATAAAAAATCATTTCTGACTGAATAATTTGTTTTGTTTTTTCTGGCTGAAGCTTTATCTTAGTCTAATTTTAATACCAGGCTGATTTAATACATGTGAATATTTCGTTATTTTGTAGTAGCAAAAGTTTGGACCAAAATTAACTTGAAAGCGATATTGCAAAACTATATCTAACTGGGGTGGAGCCTTCGAGTGTGATTTAATGACATGCTTTATTAATTGACATAAAAATAATTTTTTTTCAATTGTTATCAATTTATTTTATTGTTCAAAAGGTTGAGTAAACATCGAAAATTGCTTGATTAACTTTTTAGTTTTAAAAATTAATATTAAACTATTCATATTATAAAACTCCAATTATGCATTAGTCTCGAGCGAAAGCTGAAAATTCCATATATTACCATATATTTTATTCCTCTTTGAAGAATTGAAAAATATCTTTGTTTAAAACACACAAAATATCATTTAAAATTTTAATTTGTTTCGGAACGATTGTTTCTAATTTGCATATCACCTTTCTCATATCTCGTGAAATTCCAACGTTTTCATCGTAGAAAGTGCTTTAAAAAGAGTAATTTGAATTATTTGCAAATGTCTTTGACAACTTAACAGTACACATTAGAATTTGAAACAGTACTTATAAATTAAATTAATGAAAGCTGGACGAAAAGGCTTCAAAACAAACGAAATGTAATCAAATTTCCTTTCCAAGTCGAAGTTACTGGAAAAGTAGACGACTACTGCAATGTTGCCACACATGCAAACTGAATAACGAACGAGAAAAGATCACTTGAGAATATACTACTCTGTCAATCGATTCCGAGTAGAATTTTGCTCGAGAGGCACGAAACTTCGTCTCGTGACGTTCTCAATTATGTTTCCATGCAGGCGTACGGATGTGTTCGTGTATTTTAAGAAGAGACATTTATTTAAGATGTGTTTCTAGTTTGTTATTCCGTGTGTGTTGTTTCGCGGTTCTTGGATGTAACTGTCGTGTTGTTTCAAGGACTGTGATGGAATAGTTGACATTTATAAGAATAAAGTGCTGAAAAGAGAATGGATGCATAGAAGTGCTTTGAAATTTCGTGCGACAATTTTAGAAAATGGTAGCAGAATACAAAATATTTAAGAAATAATTTAGTAGTTTAGAATTTTAATAAAATAAAGTTAGATTTTAAGAAACTTATACATGTGTTTTATGATTTAGAGCAGTTTTTTATAGGATTATAGGAAATTATAATAATAACATTTCAAATTCACGATGAAATTAAAAGAATTTTACTAGTTTTGTTTATTACTTTAATGTTTAGGAATCAATCTCAAAATTCTTTTTATATATAAACCAATTTCCTTTGCAAAAAAAAATATTTATTGATGTGTTTTGGTTTTTACATATGGTGAGCTGAGAGGATGAAAGTTTTAAGTAACATTTAAATAAATTTGAGAAATATATCTTTAAACTATACTTTGACAATAAGAAACAAAGATTATGGCTTGCATTTACTATTGATCCGCGAGCTACCAATTGGCGTAATAAATAAATTCCTAATTTTCATTTAAAGTTTTACAGTACTATCTTTAGTTCTCTTAGCGTTTTAATTAACAGCTAAAAGATATGCTTTCTGACCTTACTCGACGATTGTTTATACGCAAATAAACCGAGAACCTTTTTCAACTCTGAAAACATTTAAATACTGTCACTGTAGTACCTATATCCATTGAGTTATGTAATATTTAAAAACTTCGGTAGGGCTTACACAAATGATGTTAAAACTTACTATTTTCGATGTATTTTTCTTAGCTTGTAAACAAGATATTGCTTCAGCTTATTTTTTCACAGAATATTTGCATATACACGCTTACACTATGATAACTGTTAATACATATCTTTGTCAAATTATGAAGTGAGAGCTTTTAATGTTTTAAAAAGTTTCATCGTTTTTTAGCAAATATCTTTCACAACTCAAACAGTATTCCTGTTAACTCTAAAGCATTATCACAGCATGCAACTCACATAATCTCAAATTTCCCCCAAAAAATTCCAAACCGATATCGTAGTAGTTTCTTAGAAAAAGTACATCGAAAAAAGTCAATTTTAGCATTATTGATATATGCCCTGGCGACTCACCTTGAGAAAATAAACGAATTTTTATTGTTTTTTTCCTCCTCCTTTGCTAAAAAACAACTTTCTTTTTAGAAATTATTGTTTCGATTGGTTGGTAGAATCAACTGAAGGTTATATTTTTTTTAGTGTTTAAGTTTGTGAGAGAAAAAAATTGGAATAAAAAAAGCAAAGATTTGAAAATTCGAAAATTAGATTTTCATCTTATTTTTCCCCTGAAAATGTGAAATAAAACAAAAGAAGATCAGGTCATTAAGGTGAGAAAAAGTTACATTTCTCAAACATATTTTCAGTTTATCATAGTAGGTTTTTACATAGATTATATCATATTATTTATGTACTGGTTTTCTAAATCTATAAAACTAAATTCATGAATATTAAAATTCGTATAAAAATATCAAAATTAGTATAATCAAATCAGGAAAAAAATTCGCATTGTTTGCTCCCAAAAGTGACTTACTAGAAAATAAAGAGTTTAGCTGTAAAATGAAAAAAAAAATGAATGCGCACAAAAGAAAATCTAAATTACTTTACATAACCTTGAAAAACTTCATTTCATTGTATTCTTAAATTTCTTTTAGAAAAAAATATTTAATCAGACCTTTCTGCCGAGAGGTCCAATAAGAGAATGCAATTAAAATGCTCAAAAATACTGTAAAACGGGAGCATAATTTTTGACTTTGGGAATTGAGAAAATCAGAAAAATTCTCAATTAATCTCATTCAGTTATATAATAAACTTCTCCTAAAAAATTTAATTAAATTCATAGACTCAACTAAGTGAACCAGCAGAGAGCATTACATCAAAATGTAAATTGCATTTTTATTATGTGATAGAAAATAGTTTTGAAAAATAAAGCATACCTCGAGAACCCTTTGAAATAGAACAATGAAGTTGTAAAATAAACAAGTGCAATTTAAATGAAATTTTATGAAGCTAAAAATTCTATCTCCTCTGAAATTAAAATTGAATTTTCTTTTTTTATCGTTTGGTTTTCTTTAAAACGTTTAACTTTTAACTTGTAAACATGAATTTACTTTTCCAAGTACATGGTAGAGTGTGGGATTAATATTTTACGAAAAGGAGCTTTTCTCGAATACTTTAGTCAGTTTGAGAAGTCAAGCTTCCTCTTTTTTTTTTTTTTTTAAAGAGCATTAGATTGGATTAAAATGGAAATTAAATTTACGGTGAGAAGCTCCATTCTTAAATTAAAATTATTGTTTACTTGAATTTAAATTCGTATCCATGGGAGAAAGTTTAGAAAAATGTTACATTTGACTTTATATTTGTAGTTTTTATTCCTCTAAATAAAATTTAAAATTTTAATTTTAAGCAACGCACTATTTATTTTAAAAATCAGAATTGATATTAGTTTTCTAATGTAGTAAATGTAACATGATGTATTTCATTTAATATGAATTATACGTGACATCTTATTGTTTATTTTTCTTAAATATGAATCGATATGTGATATCTTGTAGTTTGCTTTTCTTCAAAATGTTTACCTTGTACTTGTATATAAAAATTTTCTTTTCCAAATATACATGATGAAGTTAAAGGTTATTCTGTAATTATTAAAAAAAAGTTTTGGGACCGTTTATGCGTGGTTTTATGATACCAGAAATGTTTTTGCTAGAGTCCTGTATCTTTGAGAGTCCACGTAATTATTATCCTCAGTCAGATGACGTGGACTGTGCCTGAACTGAAAACCCTCATTCCTTGTACACCTTGCTGCATATGCACGCCCCAGTTGATTAACTTGTAAACAGGCCAGGATCGAACTCATTTTGAGTAACATGTGGTACCATTTCTTTCTTGTGAGCGAACATTAGTGGGTTAAAAAGGCACTCCCAGGACAATTTTTAAATGTGGCGTATCATAACGTTTTTCCCAAACCCTTTAATCTAGCTTCATCGATAAGTCTAAGAAAAGCAAATAATTTTAATCCATTAATTCTCGTTCAGAAAAAGTGGTTTATATAAACTATGTGAAATAAATGATAATGCATAATTGTTACAACAAATAAATAGTTCTTTCTGTTATATGCTGATTTAGCTTTAAAACAACAGTAAGTGTGGATTTCAGATCCATTTATAAATATTTATATTATTATTATAGTAAGCTACTATTTTGTTCCCGTAAAATAAATCCTAATGATGAAACACTTATACTACCACTTTTTCCTTTTTAAAAAGACTCTAGGTACAAATGGATTAAACCATTAATTGCAACAGTAAACTCTTACTTAAATTAGTTAAGCTAATAGCTTCATTAGTGAAAGACAATTTTAACTTTGTGGACTCAATTGGTATTAAGTTAAAATTAAACATATTCTCATCAATATGAGGTTTTAAATAACGATTAAATCAAGCAAATGAAAGCTTTGAATGCAATGAATTCCGTTACAATATATTCAATATATCTAAGTGAATAAGATATCGAACGCATTGTACTATCATTTATAATAGAATGGAAGGAAATTATTTATGCTGTTTCAAAGATAACATTAATGTTAAATGAAACGATCTAAATAAAGCTTCTGTTAAACAACTAACAAATCCCTTAATCGTAATTGAAATCATGTGCACTGACAAAGTTTCCTATTATATAATTTAAATGACAATGCTAATATACAGTTCTTCATTAATTGTATAGTTTATAGTTAACATTAGAAAGATAGGTTTGTCTATTTTATTATAGAAGACTAATTTTGGTCAAACAATATCAATAAAGCTTTTGCGTAAAGATTATAGTTCCCATAAAATACTTTTCTGTTATTTCAGCTCTAAATAGATAACATAGTTAATTAAGTTAAAGATTTATTGGAGATGTAAATCTTTATTTAAATTGTATTAAAATATAATGGAGATCAATAATTTGAAAACTGAAGTATCATTTATGTGCCTTTTTATGCAAAAATAGGTATGGTATATCATTTAAAATTATGTTTTAAGATTTATATAAACTTTTTCTCTATAAATATATTCATTAAAATCTTTTCCCAGTAAGCACTTTCAAACGGAAATCTTTATTTCTATAAATATATAATCTTTATTTAAGTGCCAAAATTTTTTATATAAGTATTCAAAAACTAAAGATAAAAAAGTTTAATTTAATGTTTCGGTTTTAAAAATACTCGTTACGGCTCTATTTTTTTTAAATATTTTTTTTTTCTCCTTCTTTCAAGAGAATAAAAATTTCAGCTTTACTTAAATCATCCTGTATGGTGTTATTCTTGAACAACTGATGTGACGAGTTGTTATCCTTTCTCCAATATCTTCAACTGTTTCTTTAAAAAGATAAATTGATTTGGCGTTTTCTTCTGAGAATTGACATTTTTTCCATTGATATAATTGAATGACATATTTCGTAATGGATTTAAAGTTTCAGTGTTTATAATGATCCTATGGATGCCTCTTTAAGTTGGACGACGTGGACACTGCCCATTCCCTCGCTGCACGCCACTGATAATCTCGTGATAATTGGAAAAATAAATCTTGCGACCATATCAGATTAACTATTAAGTTGTAAAATGTAATCCTTCAACTTTTTATGAATGAAGAATCCTACTTATTGCCTTTGTAGGGTTCTTAGTCAACATATTGTATGCATTGCCATTGTTGGTTCCTATCTAACGTATTCTTACAACGCCTCCTATAACTGAAAGCCTCCACACGGTTTTTTATAGGTAGTCCGATCAGATCATTGTGAAGGATATCCACTTTCCGAACGAGTCAGTTAATACAAAATCTAGTTAAAATAAGAAAGTGGTAGCAAATATATGTATAAAAATTCATCTTATTTATGAATATTATTGGTTTGCCTTATTCACTTGTCAACCACTACAGATTCAATTTTCAAATATATATGTTGAATTTCTCTCAATTGCTTTTATAAAAGGTTTTGGGTTCATGCGCACAACTGGTTCACTTTTTAAATAGTCTGCGCGGACTACTTGTAAAAGACGGTGTGGAGGCTTTTTTATGTAGAAGGTGATGATTTTTATCCTGAGTATTGTCTTTGTTGGTTTCTATCCAGTAATATCTTATCCTACGTATTTTAGGGAGGCCACAACCGACTATTTATGTAAAAAGTGGTAGAAACTCAATTCACTTTTATTTATTTATTATATCTTTAGTTATCAATCGTATCTATCAATATGACTTACATTTCATATTATTCATATGCAAACATTTTTTTGCATTCACTTTCAATAGTAAACCGAAACAATTATGCTATTAAAAGTTGCTAATTTTAATATCTTATAGTAAAATTTTGAGTTTTATTAATCAGCACTTTTTTCATTTTTAGTCGTCCGTGACAACCGTGGTATTTCATCACCTCCACACGGTATTTTATAAGTAGTCTGCGCAGACTTTTTAAAAAGTGAACCAGTTGAGCGCATGAACCCATATTCTACTTTAAAAGTAATTGAAAGAAATTTATCATATATATTTGTGAATTGAATCTGTAGCAGTTGACAAATGAATAAGACAAACCAATCATATTCATAAGTTTAAAAAAATTTAGACATATATATGCTACCACTTTCTTATTTTTACTTGATTTTCTATTGTGTAAAATTGAAAATTCTGAAAGCCTCGGTTTTAAATTGTCCGGTCACTTAATAAGATATTTTTGCAAAACACGTGGGAGTTGGCAGAGATGGTATATATACAGCGCATCTCAACTCTGTCAAAAAATTGGGAATAATATGAGAAAGGTAAGCAACCCCTGAGCTAGATTTTTCACTTTAATGAACGCTATACTAACTACTAGATCAAAACGGAAACGCAACTCAAGAAGAACAAAATCGATAGCATATTTTCCAAACAAGCCATTATTTTACTCTGCCTGTGTTAATTATGGGTATCATTTCATAATCTATCCTGCCAATACCATTCCAGTATAATCCCGTCTCCTCATAATATTGGGCAGTAATCAATATGGGATGCCGTCTGTTACATTTCATTCCAAAGCTGGTGTATCAGTTACGCGTGATAGCTTCCCATATAATCTGTATCTGTTGGATCATGTATGTCAGGGTTCATGGGGGATTAATTAATATTCTCATTGTAGCATCATTGTTTACAGGAACTAGATTATCAACTCTGTAACTGCAACTGGGAGTTTAAATCGTTCGTGGCCTTAATTTACTGAAATTGTAAGCGTTCATGACTAAATAATCTGAAAGGAAACTGGTGGAAGTAGTTTCTAGTTGATTTCTTTTACTCTATTTTAATGCAACTTTCTTATTCATCATAAATAATGAATCCAATCTCCTGGAGAAAAAAGAAAGATATAATGACCACAAAAAAAAATTTAATATTGTAAACTTTTTTAAACTAAAAAAAACCAACGTTCACGTGAACTTTTTTTCAAAGAGATAAAGACTGGGAGCTTAATTATTTCATTCTTGGAATTTATCTTGGCTGAACAAAACATTTGTACTTCTGAAATTAATTAGTAATATTAATATCTTAAGTTAGATCTGAAATTTGTTTATTGCAGTATTTCACAATTAAAGTTGTGGGCAAGATTTGAAAAGTATCAGATTAGTGTGATAATAAATGTCCTACCACTTATTTCATAAGGTGTTTTTTACTGCAGAATAAAATGTTTCCTTTGCACAACAGTAGTCCTTAATGGGTAAAACCATTTCAAACAACAATTTCGAAAGCGTTAAAATTTTGTTGGAATGTAAAAAATGCCATTTTGATAAAAGTGGTAGGGCATTATTTAATTTGATATTTTCCAGTGTTGACTATGACTTTAATTTTATGGTATCGCAGTCACCTTATATAGATGTTTATTTTATTTTATTTTAAAACCGGCGTTGAACAGCTCACCCCATTCTGAGTTAGAGTTTACCAATGTTTAACACCGTAGCCTCGTTATTTTGAATCCGACCCAGAAGACAAGGGATTTCCGGAATCAAGCATTAAAACAAACAGACCTTCGTGGAGGTTTTTATTGATGGAACTAACCTCCATTTACGTCACAGGGAGATGAAAATCACGAAAACCTCTCACGGTCAGCTCGAGGGCAAGGGGACTTTAATCCATGATCTGTCTACCATTGAGGTTATTTTACTTCAGCATTGTGGGCGGTGCCAGCCGGGAGCAGAATTCGTATCAACCAGGCACCGCTGGGACTCGAACCTGGATCACCTCAATGGGAGTTAAATACTCTATCCCTTGAGCCACCGCGGCTTTTATATGAATGTTTATTTCATTTTGCAACCGTCGTTGAACAGCTGACCCACTTTTCGGACTTACGACTACTAAAGTTCAACTCCGTAGCCTTGTAATCTTTAACCCATTCCAGAAGATAAGGGAACTATTGGATCAAGTATTGGGATAAATTTGCCTTCGTAGAGGACTTTTTACCTATCCCGCATTGTAACTAACAGAATTTGCGTTACGTGGTGAAGAAAACCACGAAAACCTCCCACGGTTAGCCTGACGTCAAGGGGACTCTAACCCATGATCCGTCTACCAACGAGGATATTTTACAGTCAAAACTTTGGTCGGTGCAGTCCAGATGCAGAATTCGTATCGACTAGCCATTGCTGGAATTCGAATCCATTTCATTTCATTGGAAGGCGAACGCTCTATTCCCAGAGCCATCACTGCTCATATAGATGTTTAGGCAAGGGTTAGGCTTTTAGGTCAGACTTTGCCTAACCATATAGATGTTTATTTTATATTTTATTTTATAACCGTCGTTGAGCAGCCGATCCAATTTCGGGATTACGACTACTAATGTCCAAATCAGTAGCCTTGTAATTTTGAACCAATCCAGAAGACAAGGAAACTCCTGTATCATTACCCCCAGAGGTATGGTTTGTTATGGGAACGTGGACTACTTTGTGACTTGACAGATTTAACGTGCATCAGTCACCATCTACTTCAAAAAGCGATAGCAAAAGTAAGAATATCAGATGTATTCACAAGTTTGTATTCACGACCACGCTTAAGACTTCGAAATAAACATTTATAGGTGTAAATTCCGTGATTTCGAATTTTAAGCTTTAAAAAGAAAGCAAATAAAAAAAATTAAAACTTTTTTTTTCTTCTTGAAATATCAACCTCATTTTTTAAATTTTTTAAGGACCGTCCGAACCCTGTGTTTAAGTGTGCATAAATGGTTTATTTCTCACAGATAAATTTCAGGAAAAAAGTAATTGATTTACCAAATATTATCTCTTTGAAAACAGTTTTCGGGAATAGTAAATAGTCCTTTACGGGTCAATATTAAACATCCATTGATCTAAAAAGGAAGGTATTCTGTCTTTATATTACGCATGGTTGAAACTTTTTGTCTTTAAACCTTTGTAATGCAGTGTAGCCAGTCTGGCAACACAAATTAAAGGAACCACTGGAAATGTAAAACAAAATTTCTTTTAAACGTTTAGCAACCTATTGCACAGTCTAAAGACACAGTTACAATGTTTAAATGTGTAATGACTATCGAAATTTGCTATTCCCGAAAAGAATAATAAAAGTTATTTCTGAATGTTAGCAGAACTTATCCAGCAGAGTTAATTGTATTTTTAAAAGATTCCTTTCTTTTAAAAAAAAATTCTACTTTTCAAAAAATGAGGTACAGGAGTTGGACAAAATTAGGGAAACACTTCTATAATAGCTCTAAATGAAAACACTCTTTTTTAATCAACAAATGTTTTTGAAGTGTTTGCATGATAAAATTGTTGGCACAGTTCAAAAGACCATGCTTGAAACTTTGAGAAACTGTGATCTTATTACTCACGCAAAACTTGCATTGACCAAAATGAGAGTAGGAAGTTGAAATCTGATTTCTTTTTTTAATACCATTATAATTGAAAAATACATTCGAATATAAAAATTGAGTTCAATTGAAACACATAGAATGCTTTTTTAAATCGCTGGTATTAAAGTTTTAAAAAAATATTTACTTCCTTGTTCTCGTTTTGATCGATTCGTATTTTGCATGGATAAAAAAAGGCATCATATCTAAATACTTCAAGCTTGATGTTTCAAATTATGCCAGCAGTTTTTCTATGTAAAATCATCTAAAATATGAGCTGTTTAAAGAAATATTGTTAATATAGAGTTAATATAAATATCATTATGATCTGAATTCAACACGTACTAGATTTTTAAAGTTAAGGTAACAGACGGAAATATCCAATTCGTTTAAACTTGTTTTAAATTTCAAAAGATATAACAGAATCTTAGTTTATTCTCTAACGATTATAGAATTAAGTGATTATTTATTAAGAGGTAACAATTTTAAAATTAAGATAGGTAGATACTTTGTTTACGTCGCACTAGAGCTGCACAATGGGCTACTGGCGACGGTCAGGGTAACATCCCTGAGGATGATCCGAAGACATGCCATCGCAATTTTGATCCTTTGAAGAGGGGATGAGACTTTATGGTAGAATAGTTTAACGAGGACCGATACCGACTTTCCTCGGTCTCTACGCTGGCTGATCAAAGTGATCACCGCTTACTGACCACAGATGCTTGACTTCCGCGCTCTACTGGAAATCTTGTCCTTACGATCAGTCAACTGCGGGACTTAAAATTAAAACTAGTATTGATAAAAATCAGAGGGTTTAGTAATTCAAATAGTTGTCTGAAGATCATTTATCTGAAGAATTTTTTTTTTCTTTTTTAGAAATAAAAATTTGGCTTAGCATAAATTGTTTTATTTTTAATATTTTATTAAGCTATTGGATTTTGTTTCTTTCCTAAACGATTGAAGTGCTTTATACAAAATTATAATATGTCTGTTTTTAAAGTGCTTTAATTAGTGATTTAAGGTTATTTTTATAAAGCAAAATTAGGAACTGTCCAATAGGCTTTTGTAGCATTTTTAACAGTTGACTTTTTTTAAAAACATGTGGATCCATTTTCGAAAATTGAAAATTTTAAACGATGAGAAAGGTTGACATCAATTGAATAAGATATTTTTTTCAAAGCCTTATTCAAAATATGGAGAACATTATAAGGTATATTTTTAAAATAATGAAACATTTTAAGAAACAAGCGGGAAATAAAGTAATTTTCAGAACATTATAAGATATTCATCAAAATTCCATATTTGTTATATATAACAATATATATTATATATAACAAAAATTATAATAATAATATGCACATTAGGTGCATTTTTGACGAAAATAGTGGCAACTGACAGACAATATTTCTTTAAACATTATTTTTTATTTTTGATCGGCCGTGAATTCCGCCCCACAGTAAAAAACTATTGAAGCGATCAATGTTAAAAAGGGGGTGTGTTATAAATCTGTAATTTCGAGAAAAATAAAAAAATAAAAATAACTGTGAGAAAACTTCTTCATATCAAATACCGAGTAATTTTTTAGACTGCCTAACGAAGAGAATCCAACAATTTGGAAGCAATTAAAACAATCTTTTCACAATTGAAACAGTTTTTTTCGTCTAAAAAGTGCAGATTTGTAACATACCCCTTTTAACATTGACCACTTCAATTTATTACTCATGCATTAATGATATAAATAACACGTTTCTGTATGTTACTTTTTTATTCATTGGTAATTTCGAAAACGCATCAATTACCTACCTAGAAAAAAAAATACTATTGAGAACTGTTTGGTGTAAAACTGTCAATTTAGGGAAAACAGTGACTTTTCATTATGCTGCCCAAAATCCTTACTTAACACGTTGAATGCCATGGGGGTCAGCGGTGACCGGCACTGAGTTTGTTCATAGCGCCACGGGGGTCACCGGTGACCAGCGAAGCCAAGATCATTAGAAACACATAATTCGAGTCAATTTTAAATTTTTTTAAAATTATTACAGTTATTAAAATGGCTTGAAGAAATTAATGCAATATAGAATGCACAAAAATAGTTTTATTTATATACACAGAGATGCCAACTTGCTCCGGAGAGTGAATAAATATTTTCAATTGGTAGTTTATTAAAATAAATATTTTCAAGTGGTAGTTTATTAAAATAAATATTTTCAAGTGGTAGTTTATAGTGATTCTTGGTTTAACAAATTCAATTTAATAGATTTTTATCCAGCTCTATTTCTAAACAATTCGTAGGGTTGCATCATTCGCCACTTTTTTCTGATATGTCCCTTCTCCCAGCTCCCAAGACATTGACTCGGAGAATTCCTTCTGTGGGATATTCCTTTTCATCACTTTTATATGCAAATAGTCATTGTTGCCTTAGGCAACGCCTCCTGTAACTGAAAGCCTCCACACGGTTTATTATAAGTAGTCCGATCAGACCACTGTGAAGGATATCCACTTTCCGAACGAGTCACTTAATACAAAATCTAGTTAAAATAAGAAAGTGGTAGCAAATATATGACTAAAAATTTGATTTATTTATGAATATTATTGGTTTGACTTAATCACATGTCTACCACTACAGATTCCATTTTCAAATATATATGATAAATTTCTCTCAATTACTTTTATAAAAGTTTTTGGGTTGATGCGCACAACTGGTTCACTTTTTAAATAGTCTGCGCGGACTACTTATAAAAAACCGTGTGGAGGCTTTCTGATGTAGGAGGTGATGCCTTAGGGCGAAATTTCAGATTAAGAGGTCTGGTGCCCGTACCTTAACAAAAACAGATCGTCGTCGTCTGATATGTCCTGCTAAACCTTTTAAAAACTAGCAAATCTGTCTAATATTTTCAAATTTAGTTTGTATTTATTAAGCCTTGAGGCCCGACCGGCAAGCCATGTAAAATTAGCGTGGCATTCAACGTGTTAAATCTTATCTAATGCATAAGTTGAACTCTTTCAGTATTTAGTAGCGATGAAATAACTTAGTCCCAACTAACATTTTCTGTTCCCGTTCGTATTTCCTTTCTTAATTCTAATTCTGTTACAATATCGATCATTTTGTTTATGTGTCTAGACGTTAAATGTTGACAAGTTGCGGTAATAAAAGAACGGATAATTTATTAGTCTATCTTTGCAATAACTACTGAGACTGCTAGCAATACTATGATTTCTTTTGTTATTTCTGTTTTATATTAGATAACACAAATCGCATTACATAAACCATTCGCTACATACCAATAAAGCTGTATAGAGCAATATCAGAAAAACTCTACCATATCAATATCTTTATAATCAATGAATGCAACCTGAATGGAAAAGGGCAGGAAAACATTGCTTACATATATTGATTTTGTTACCAGGAAGGTTTCAAAGGAGTTGGTGATTGATATTAACCCATTATTTCCCAGCCACAAAAAGTGGTTTACATTTAAAAAAAAAACAGTTACGTGAAAAAAGTTTAAATACATGTTTGTTTATTCCAAGTTTGCTTATTATTTGTTTGTACATTGTGTTACCTACTATTTCTGCTTTAAAAATGCACTATCCGTTTACTTTAATTCCAAATATTAATCCGTATAGTGATAATATATCTTATATATAACTATGTGATTTTTGCAAAACTAATAACAATAGCAAAAAATTTGTGCTACTACTTTTTTCTTTTTCTGAAAAAAGAAGCCATTCTTTCAAAAGCATGCTAGCAACAAATATGTTAAATGGGCAATTAAGCTCGTTTTTCTAAAAAACTACAGAATCGATTTTTAAAAAAATTTATATAGCTTCAAACTTTTATTTCTCTAGAATACTTTAAAGTGGGGCTTTTTATTTATAGTTTATTTTTAAGAAAAATTTGACTTTAGAAAAATGAGAGAATTACGACTGTTCTTTTAATAGTTAGAACTGCATTGAATGGCAAAATTGATCATTTCTTTTAACTCAGCGAATACTAACTTTATAGATAATTACTAATACTTACAGAATCGATAATTATTGTCTTTTGTTTGCGAAACGGAAACTACATTCTAGCAATCATTTTCTTTAACGGCAAAATGAGAAAATAGAATAATGTAGATTAATATTAAATTACGATATTTATTTAATAAAAGGTTTCCATGAGTAACTATCACCGCCACATTGTAAACTTGCAGTGATATCATAATAAAAACCAATGTTCGACACGTTAATTGAATGATACCAAGAAACTGAAACAGGAAAGATATACTCGATAATATAAAAGCTTTATTTGCTACAAAAAATATGATAGTGGTAATAATAATAACAGGAATAAGCAGGAATATATAAATAGGAAATAACAGTCGACATGTTTCAAAGGTTCAAAAATAGGTTTCCATTTTTAAGGATCACCAGACGTGAATGAGGAAAACAAAGGAGATTTGAAACAAAAACCATAAAGTTTCTGACCAATATAAATAAAGGTGAGAAACATACTAGAAAAACTTAAGTAGCCGAGAGTGAAACAGTGAATAAAAGTAGTTAGCGAAAAGAGAAAATTAAAAAACAAAACTAACAAACAGCAGTGGCCGAACGACAAATCAGGGAAAAATGCATTTCCATGTGCGATAGAGAGTTACTCAACATGGCTCCTATTATAACACATTATTTTATTTAATCTCGTAAGATTTAAAGAATCATTTGCTCCCATAGTTTTTTTTTTAAAGTTATCTCTTACCATTTCATTGCATTACTTCTTATCTAATAATGGGATAGTAGTCGTAGCAACTACCTTAAATCTGAATCATCGGAGGAGTTTCTTTACTTAACTAAGTAAGTAACAATCTAAAGAAACTGTCAAAGCTCTATCTGGTTTTACCATTGAGATTAAACTAGTTGAAAAAAAAGAGGAAATAATCTCATCAAATGCACAGACTAAGAATCTTTTTCAATGGTTGGGTAAAGAAAGTGTGACATTATAAAAAATTAAAAAAAAGCTGTTCGGTTCTTCTCGTTTCCGTTCCAAAATGAAAAACTTTAGAAAACTCCCTTTCAGCCAACAGATTAAGATTATTGATCCCCCTAGAACATTCTTACAAGCAGGCAGGGTCAACAAAGAAAACTAGAGTAAAAAGAGAAGAGTGAGGTACAAGCGTAGAAAAAGAAACCCAAACATAAAAACACCAACGAAGGATCAATTTTGTAAGGGCAATTCTTTACCTACGATGTTTTCAATGGAATAGGACGAACTGAGAAATACCCCTGTCGTGGCGGCGTTTTTCACGATAAGGTTTCTTTCTTTTGCTATACCTTCTATTAGTCTCTGCCATCCGACCCCCAGATGGTTACAGTTAAAGAGAAAAAAAATTGAAAGAAAAGTTTCTTTCTCGGACGCATTAAGATTGATTTCTTTTTCCTCTAGATCTTCTAAGGGACTTCGTCCCTAAAGATAGCAGTAGCGTTTAATGCTTGCCAAGAATCTAGAGAATTGAAGGGGAAGACCAAGTGTATATTTGAGGGTTTTCCCTGAGGCGAGCAGCAAGGAAGATGACTGTTATTTTTGGAGATGGAATCATAAATAATGTCGAATGGTTGAAGAAAAATCTTTGAGTCTGCTGGTTGAGTTAGGAAGCTTTTTGATTGGTTGATTATTACATATATATCTTCGATGAAAATAAAAAAAAAGTTTTACTGGCAAATTTGATAATTAATAAGTTTAAACTCAACTAACATAATACTTTTGTGGCACTGCAAACCGTTTGTTTCAGCCATATATATTTTTATGCGTTAATGTATGACTTCATTGAGATATCTACTATTAATCGAACAAAATTCCTAAAATCCAGCACAGTTTTAGTGGAGCTGTATTCGTAGATGTCGCCGATATCATATCTTTTGCATGGTTTCTATTCTACATTCACTTGCATTACTTTCATATCTCTTTTACTTATGCCATGGATTTTATTTTCTAACAGTTTAAGATAGATTATACTATAACAAAGTTTTGTGAATTTTGTTTTTCAAATATCAATAATGCAATAACTTAAACATGACCAATTTCATCAGTACATGGAATTTATCCTGATGAGGGATATATTCTAAATAAATTATATTCTAAAATATCACACTTAGTTGAATTTGGAAATCCTAACACCCAACAAATTGGGAGCCTATAAACATTTAAGGAATGAATGACGTTTAATTTTAAGAGCACTTATAAACTGTATTGTTTTATTGAAAATTACATACATTTGCAGGCTTGTTTGCTCAATTTAGGCTTATAAGACTTTGTCAAATAGAAGGACATATAGAACAATTTAGAGAAGGACATCACGAAGGGTTACGGCGAGATTCGAACCCGCCATCTCCACGCTTCACACAGCGTTTGGCGGGCGATACCGCTCGGCCAGGGAGGCCCCTGTATACTGTATATTTAGCAAGGCTAAAATGTTTGTTTAAATTGTCTACTTAAAGTGGTGGTCAAAATCACTATAAATTAATTTTTTTGTAATGAATCAACAAATAAATACATTAATTAATTAAATAAATAAAATCTAAAGCGATAAATTTACCATGACTTAAAATATCCAAGAAAAATATCCCCTATAAATTGGAGAAATCTCTTCACTGGATTTCCTTATCTCTTAGCATTTCATTAGTTTTACCAAAACGTTAAACGTTTTCTTTTTCGTAAACAATTGATACCCAAAAGAATTTTGTAAAAAATGTTATCTGCCCCCCCCCCTTCCTTTTAACAACAATATATACCATTAAAATTGTAATAGTTTTTTTTTCCTCTCCTATCTATAACCGATCACGTCATAAAATTCTTCCTTACAGCTTGTGACAATAAAACAGATCAAGTTATAGCAAGATGCATATTATCATGAAAACTTTTTTGCGAAACATATTTTTCTAGTGAAAAAAAAAACATATTGTTTGTTGAAATAAACTTATTGTAAAATTTAAAAACTAAAATGGTTGCTAAAATAAGAAAATTTAACTTTGATTTTATCTTTAT
This sequence comes from Parasteatoda lunata, assembly GCA_949128135.1. Taxonomy (NCBI): domain Eukaryota; kingdom Metazoa; phylum Arthropoda; class Arachnida; order Araneae; family Theridiidae; genus Parasteatoda; species Parasteatoda lunata. The sequence goes on from OX421978.1 coordinate 36,322,928, forward strand.
AGATCTATGAGTATTACCATTCTTCAATGATACATATAGTATAACCGTCAGCATTCGCAACGCCTCCTATAACTGAAAGCCTCCACACGGTTTTTTTATAGGTAGTCCGATCAGACCACTGTGAAGGATATCCACTTTCCGAACGAGTCACTTAATACAAAATTTAGTTAAAATAAGAAAGTGGTAGCAAATATATGACTAAAAATTTTTTTATTTATGAATATTATTGGTTTGCCTTATTCACTTGACAACCACTACAGATTCAATTCTCAAATATATATGATAAATTGCTATCAATTGCTTTTATAAAAGGTTTTGGGTTCATGCGTACAACTGGTTCACTTTTTAAATAGTCTACGTGGACTACTTATAATCGACCGTGTGGAGGCTTTTTGATGTAGGAGGTGATGACATTCGCCTGTTAGTCAACGGTTTTTAAATCAACCACTTTTAAATATATTCTTTAAAATGTATAATACAATATTTTTAAAATGTGATCCAAATTTATTTAATTCTATCTTCATGTATTACTGGTGCTACCCTTTTCTGTTTTTAATTAAAAACCCTGCGACTGTTTTTGGCATTCAAGAATTGATTTAAACAGTTATGCAAAAGGATATCAACTTCTAAATCTGATTAATTAAAATACACAGCGATAAAATCTTTCGGAGAAGCGGATTCACGTTAATTTTCCTCAACAAAAAAGAAAGAAAACATTTCAATTCGATTTTAACAGTATTCTATTATTTTAAAAAATCAACAATTAAATTCGAAAATAAGAAAATATTTTCGCACATTTTAATTGCTCCACACCTATTCTTTTCAAAAGTACATTAGAGGAAAAATTCGTTTTTTTTTCTTCTCACCTCTTTTTCTTATCGTTTTATCTTTCTTAATGAAGCGCAACTCTAAAATTTTTAAAGAAAATAATGGAACTACAAAGAAGATAAAGGAAAATTTGAAAAACATCTTTTCTTTCCGAAAAAAAAACTAAAAAATACACATGGAGCAATTTATTGAAGTAATCATTTTTTGAACAAGAACCTTTTACACAAAAAAAAGAAGAAAAAAAACTTTAGTTTGGATCTGAATAAGTTTCAGTCAGACACAGTCAATAGAAATAAAAACACTCAACTAAATGTTTTTATGTTACTTTTTTTTTTGTTACAAAACACAACAATACATCTTTTTTTACTTTAAAGAACAATAGCTACACGATGCTTGAGCGATTGTTTTTTAAAATTTTATGGGAAACAGGCCACTATCTTAAAAAAATAGAAAAGAAAATAAATAAATAAAACAAAAAACCCCATTAAAGAAGACTTTGAGTCTCTTCTTCTAACGAAGAAAGAAAAGTCTTATAAAAAAATTTGTTTTTTTATCTATTTTTATTGACGTTTAAAGCCTTCTTTCAATTTAGTATTTCTAAAAAGTGTTGTTTATATATGACATGTAACAATCTCGCATTACTAACAGAAATAAAATGGCTTAAAAGTACATGTTTTTCACTTATTTCTGCTCAGCATCCATTTAAAGGACGATTCCTTTTTATTCAAATTAAAAAAAAATAGGAAAAGTGGTAACAAAAGTGTTTCTTTATTAGAATTTATCTTGCAGAAACGAGATAGAGTTTGCTACCACTATGAAAAATATTTTTTGAAACTACAAGAATTTCGTAGTTGTTCGAATGTATGTTTATGTGCAACGTAGAAAGGGTTTTCATTAGACTTCAAAAATTTTAGGTAGCGAAAAGAAGATAAATTTCTATCTTTTAACATTCTTACGATCACCACTATGAAATATTTTGTAAAACTAATACGTTTCCATGAAAACTCTGCCCTAAGAATCCTGGAATCATTGAAGTGGTATCTTAAAGAAGGTTTTTAGCATTAACTTTAATTTACAACCTTAATTAATTACTTGATATTATTTTATAACCGTCTTTGAACCAGCTAACCCAATTTTTAGGTTACGACTACCAATGCATAGCCTTGTAGTTTTAGACCCAGTCCAGGAGACAAGGGAACTCCTGGGTTAAGTATTAGAACCTATGCCTTCATGGAGGATTTTTTGAGGGAACTAACCAGCATTTGCATTACATGAAGAGGAAAACCTCCCTAGGTTGGCCAGCAGCAAGGGGCGGTGCGAACCTGGAGCGGAATTCGTATCAACCAGTCGTCACTGGGATTCGAACCCGGGTATTCAAATTGGGAGGTGAGCGCTCTATCATCACCTTACATCAAAAAGCCCCCACGCGGTCTTTTATAAGTAGTCCGCGCAGACTATTTAAAAAGTGAACCAGTTATGCGCATGAACCCAAAACCTTTTATAAAAGTAATTGAGAGAAATTCATCATATATATTTGAGAATTAAATCTGTAGTGGTTGACAAGTGAATAAGGCAAACCAATAATATTCATAAATAAAACAAGTTTTTGGTCATATCTTTGCTACCACTTTCTTATTTTTACTAGATTTCGTATTAAATGACTCGTTCGGAAAGTGGATATCCTTCAAAATGGTCTGATCGGACTACCTATAAAAAACCGTGTGGAGGCTTTCAGTTATAGGAGGCGTTGGCTCCTATAACTGAATACATAACTTAATCATTCCCCTTAATCACCACGGCTCCATAATTTCTATTTGCTCGCAGATATTTCTAAATCTGGTTACGAGGCCGGGATAGCCTGGTCGGTAGAGCGCTGGGCCCATATCCAAGAGATCGTGGTTCTATCCTCGCCGGCCGAAGACTCTCCGTGTAGTAAATGGTGACTGATGCACGTTAAATCTGTCGAGTCTCAAAGTCCTCCATGTTCCCAAAACAAATCAATACCTCTGGGGGTACTGATCCAGGAGTTTCCTTGTCTTCTGGATTGGTTCAAAATTACAAGGCTACGGAGTTGAACATTAGTAGTCGCAAACCCATGAAATTGGGTCGGCTGTTCAACGACGGTTATAAAATAAAATAAATCTGGTTACGGATGAGTTAAATAGGGTAATTTGATGCTACGTGTAGTCAAAATAACAATAACAACAGCTATTAATAAATAACTAATATAAGAGCCACAAATTTGTGTGTTAGTCTACATACTTATTCACGAACTCTATTGAAATTGATATTTTATGATTGAAATAGAGCAAGTGGCTAAAATGTTTTGAATTTGAATGATCCTAATTTTTAACTCAACATTCCTCACGCGAGTAGCTTTATAGTTAAGGAAGAGTTATTGCTATTTTACTTAACTTAATAATTTCTAAAAAAAAATGGCAACGGCTAACGAATTTACATTTTCTAATTTCATACGAAGGTGTCGAAAATGGACATTTTGTAGTGTAGTGTCTTTCTGTAAGGAAAAAAAAAGTACATTTCTTATTAGTTACCACCTATATTTAAAGCAAATCGCACACTCGAATGATTCTATGAATGATCAGGAATCAAAATATTTTTAATAAGTAAATGCTAAGAACGAAAACGTAAATTGCCAGTATTTATGAAAAATGTAAGATATATTATCATTACGGGAAATTTGATGTCTTATAACTTATAAACGAAAGATAATTTTCATTATTTATCTCATTATTTGATTTTAAAATTTGTGATAAAGTTTTTTATTTATTATTATTAATATTATTTTATTTTTATGTATTTATTTATTATTAGTTATTATTACATTAATTTAATACCGCTTTACTTTTTTATTGCGAATGTGATTTGTCAGAATTCTCCTTTTTATCTTCTAACACTCATAGCTAACACACTGCCTACTGACCACGAAGAACTCACACAATGCTAAATAATTCACGATATATAGAATAACATTTTCAGTTGAGTTTATCTTCTAACAATAGTTAGTTAGATTTTTGAGTCTTTAGTTTAGACACATAATTTGGAAATTTAACAGTTCAAATGTTACAATCCCAGCGTTAATTTTTATCAGGAACGTCAGAAAAGGCGATTTTTTTCCCCTCATTTCATAAACTATATATAAATTTTTTTCTCGTAACTTGTCACACGCCATCAAATATAGATTGAAAAAAATATTCGATTTGTATAGATTTAGCTACCAGTCTTAAATTTTAAAAAAAAATTAATAATACAATTTTATTACTTAATTTTATAATGGATGTTGAGATAGCAGTAATTCAACTCTTCTATCTAAGCATGTTAGCGAACCCTAATGTGCAAGATATCTACGATAGACAACTATATTGACAAACGTTTCGTAGCGAGTAAGTTTACAGCCGATATAAGCTTTGGATTCAGTGTTCCTAGCCCGAAGGGCTATCTAAACTTCCATCGAAGATGTTGAGACAGTAAGGGGGTGAGATGAGTCAACGCCTCCTATAACTGAAAGCCTCCACACGGTTTTTGTTTTTTATAGATAGTCCGATCATACCACAGTGAAGGATATCCATTTTCCGAACGAGTCATCTAATACAAAATCTAGTTGAAATAAGAAAGTGGTAGCAAAGATATGACTAAAAATTTGTTTTATTTATGATTATTATTGGTTTGCCTTGTTCACTTGTCAACCACTACAGATTCAATTCTCAAATATATATGATAAATTGCTCTCAATCACTTATATAAAAGGTTTTGGGTTCATGCGCACAACTGGTTCACTTTTTAAACAGTCTGCGCGGACTACTTATAACAAACCGTGTAAAGGCTTTTTGATGTAGGAGGTGATGAATCAGTACGCAAGCGTACTTATTTGAAGCACTACTTCATGAGATCTTGTGATTCTTTAATTAGGGAGACAGAGATTACAGTATGCAGCGGATTTTGCATAATATTTCACTTTTAAAATTGAAGTTGTAATACAATTTAAAAACTTTTATTTTAATTATTGAATTTTTAGTTTATTTCATATAATTATGATCACTAAATATAAATGAAAAAATCTTATATATATATAACACTGTGAGGACGGCTGACCTCACAGTGTTAAAACAAGTTCATGACAGATAGGATAGGGGCCGCTTCGCATCCCCTTTTACAGAGCACTACTATATGACTATATATATCATTTAAAAATAGAGTTGTTAACTTTTCTAGGATTTTTTGAAAATATTTCGCCAACTGGTAACGAAATATACGTTTTACCGTATGATTTTATTATATTTTATAACTGTGTTGAACAGCCGACCCAGTTATGAGTGTAAAACTAACAAATTAAACACCGTAGCCTTGTAATTTCGAACCCAAACCAGAAGACAAGGGATCTCTTGGGTCAAGTACTGAGACGAACTATCCTATTTTGATGGAACAAACCAACATTTGCGTTACATGGAGCGATAAACTACGAAAAACTCCCACGATTAGCCCAATGGCAGGAAGAGTTTAACCAAAGTCTGCCTAAATATTTAAATGGATGCAAAACTCATACTGTAAAATTCATTCCTTGTTTTTAAAAATTGATCATTAAATTTTTCTTGATCACCACAAAGGCTTGGAAGTTTAATTAATTTAATAAAGTCTCATACATGCTATATGAATATTATCTAAATTGAAGTGCTTTCAAAATTAGGAAAACTTCAAATTGCTTTGATTAGTAGTTTGCTACCAACTGAACCTTTTTGATGGGCCCTTGGGATCATTTTTCCGTCGCCATTGGCTATCAGCCTCAGATGAAGAGGCGACTGCCGATCTCATCAAAAATATTACTGCATTGCAAAATCATAGTATATTTCTAAACCAAAATTAGATATTAAACTAAAACCACTAGTCCATGTTTCGATTAGACTCATTATCCCATTGCTAGAATGAGGCAACATTTCTAAAAACGCAAATCAAGAAACTTCTCAAAACAAGGTTTTATAACTGTCGTTGAAAAGCCGACCCAATTTTTAGTTTACAATGACCAATATTCAACTTTGTATCCGTGAAATTTTGAACCCAACCCAGAGGATAAGGGAACTTCTGGTTCAAGCATTAAGACAAACTAGTTTTTGATGGAGCCCCTCATTTGCGTTACACGGAGAGAGAAGACCACAAAAACTCTAACGGTTAGCCCAACGGCAGGAGCATTCTCACCTCAGGGGATATTTCAAGCCAGTTATGCGATTGGTACGAGTCGGGAGCACAATTCGTATCGACCAACTACCATGGGAATCGAACTTGAGTCACCTCATGGGGAGGAGAACGCGCTATTCCCTGACGTTTTGAGAAAAGTAGCTAATACAAAATGGTTCAATACGAAAAGATCTTAAAATAGAAAGAATTAACTAATATTTTAAGCATCAAATTAAACCAGAAATTTTTTTGACAAAGCACTAAAATACAATACAGAAAACTTCAATGAAATTCTTCAGTACCAAAATCTAGAAGAAAAATAAATACTTCAGACCGATTGGGCCGCATTTTTCAACATAATCAAGTGACATAATCAAAAAGTGGCATAATCAAGATTTCAAAATTATGTACGCAGTCCACTTATTATTATATTCAACCTTGAAAACTAATCAAAAGGAATAGCGATATCATGTCCGCTCCTGCATCAAACTGATTACTTTTTTCATGCAATGTAACCATTGACTGCTATGGACTCAATGAATGGACAAAAGTTTGACTCAGGTACCAAGCTCCATTTGATAAGTCAAACGATAATATCTTTAAGTCCTGGCAAATAAAACTATTTTCAACTACAAATTTATTTCATAATAATATTTATGAAATATTTTATTACGTAATATTTTTGTAAATGAGTGATGACAAAACAATGAGTAATGACAATACAATAAAAAAGATACTACTTTTTGCACCCAATGGCACAAGAAAGCTGGGCTGACTCGGTGGAGTCTTATTTTCTTGCAATTAATGAAAAAAATTGGAGATCAAGGATAAATCTGAAGTCATTGTGGAGAAATCTTCAGAGGAAGGCATTGGCCCATATTGGGCTGCCTGGTCAGCTCTGATGATGGTGAATATTTTTGTAATTATTATTATGATGTACAACCGTTTTTACCTAATGGATTTGTTTGTATTTTTCTTTGCCAATGACTGTGATATAAGTATTGACTATAATTTGTTTTTAGTTTTTAAATTCTAAAAAAAAAGGACAAATACTCTTTGAATACAAATCGTCTGCTGCCTATACTTCAGAGTTGAAAGTTGGTTCTAATTTACCTCAATTTGCCTCTTTTGTTTAAATAAACGAATTTATGTATTATACGGTCTAAAAAAATCGATACACATTACTACGTTGTAAAATTAATGGGCGATAAAACGTTATGTATGGTATACTGTAAGGACTTCCCTTAATACATATTTTTAAAATGACTTTTTCGTCTGCACGTTAGGAGCAGCAAATTAAGAAAGAGTATATCATAAACGCTATCATGATCTAATTAAGCACTACTGAAACAAGAAAACCAGCTTGATTGTTGAACTAACTTGAAAAAGTTTCTAATAATCGATTTTCTACTCCTTCATACTGCCCAAGTACTTCAGAATTTTCATAGTTTAAGATATTATTTTAGCGGTAGTAAAGGTACAGGGTGTTCAATGGCGACTGAAAATGCACAAATTGGTACCCAATAAAATTTAATTAAAATATAATAAACTTAGCAACTATTTGATGCATATTATCTTCAGCTTATTATTGTTTTTGCTTTAACTATAAATAATAATCTGAAATGTAAATCATATTGGTAGTTATGAATGACTAATTAAAGAAATAATAAATAAACAAAAATTAATTGGGTTTCTGCCAATTTTCACACTTTCAGTTGTTGTATATGAGCTTTTTAATCATTTATATGTAGTGGTGTGGAAAATAAATTTAAATGAATAAAAAATAATGCATTAAAACATAAATTTAGCTACCACTAGAATAAATTTTTACAAAAAGAGCAGAAAGTTGACATCTGTGTATTCATGGAGAACTTCAATTGTTTTTAACGGACACTGTTTCCTATTGCAGCCGCGCATGCGCTTAAACTCGTTGTCACCACTCTTTTAATTTAGGCACTCTAAACTGACTCTCAATAAGGTCTTCGCTTATTAAATATCTGATTTCTTTCAATTAAAATGTAACTAATTGTGAATAATTTTTATATAAGGCATTGAGACCAAAGGTATAAGTAAACTTTGATGATAGTATATTTCTTTTATTAAATTATGCTAAACTTGAAAGGGTAATTACCATGTGCAAAAAACAGGGACAACTATTTATTAACAATCTTAGGCATTTTCCATTAGTCTAAATAGAAAAAAAAATTTAAATTCTTAAATGCATTTTGAGAATATGTAATTTACTTTTTAAACTCATTTAGCAGAGATCTTATTCCATAAAAAGATATAAAATTGTGCAAAGCAGACGGCTTTTATGAAAAAGGTTTTCGAACATTTCTCATTTGTTATGCTGATTGGCTAATGAATAATTCAAATTCTAAACTCTCGCTTATTTTATTTTTTTCCCTAGTGGAATATATTTTTAACTTTTGGAAGCCATAGAAACAAGAATATATTTAACAAGCTTTATCTGAAAAGAAAGAAAAATAACAACACAATTACTTAAAAAAAACATAGACAGTAATTTAAAACGTTGATACTTTCCTTTTCCCGCTTAAATACGTGGATTTATTATAACATCATGATTGCTATATTTAAACTTATAAAACAGTTTCACACTTTGAGCATTCTCTATATTTAAGTAAATTTTTGCGGGAAATCATCTAGAAAAAAACAAACTAAAAAGAACGCTAGTGTCTTCATTTTTCTGCTTCAAATTGGCTATCAGAGATAAAGGAGAGGTTGCGTGTTTAACTTTGTGCAATTTTCGACAATGTTTAAGCTATTATTTTGTTTTCCCCAGTAAAAGTATTCTATTTAAAATTCCATGTTTATGCTATATGTATTCAATATAAAGTGTTAAGTTTTCAGCCTTTGCCTATGTTCAGTCTATAAGCTGAAATTAAAAGTTCTGTTAGAAAACAGAATGCCATATTTACTGATAATTTAGAAAATATGGATTTAGAAGCAAAAGGTTTATTCTAAATAAATAAAAGGGGTTGACCAAAACATTTAGCAAACAGATTATTTAAGAAAGAAATACTGGGTGAGGCAAACAAAATCGAACAAACAATGTTAAATATAATTTTTATTAAAAATAAATGAACAATAATAGAGAAAACAATAATAAAAGTAGACTTTTAATAATGAATAAATTTAATTGATTTCAAAGTGGCGGCCTTTTGCCACGATGCAGAGGTCAAGATTGCCACGGACGACTAAAACTTCAAAAAGTGGTGAGTAATAAAATTCAAACTTTTATTAAAATATATTAAAATTAGCTACTTTTTTCATCATATTTTCATAGCTGCCAACTTTTCCGGTTTTTCTGGAAGATTTTATTTTCGTAATTAAAGTGGTAGAGAAACTCATGTAATTCCATTAAACTTTTTGAATTATAATAATTATAAATGAGTTTGACCACCACTACATCTAAACAACTATAGCAAATATATTAAAGCATAATAAATTGCCCGTAAGTGAATTTCAACCTGTTTAAAGTACATTTATGACAGGGTTCCCACAGTCCTTGAGAATTTTAAAAAGTGGTAACAAAAATAAAGCAAATTTTGATATTTTTATTTCTGTGTAGCCACCACTAAAAACTGTTTCCTAAAAAATATATATATATATGCATGAAAATTCCAACACTTAACGATAAAAAGGTATATTAAAATAAAAATATATATTGTAGCATCACCCTAATTTTACTACCACTTTTAAAATTTTTCAAGGACCGTGGGAACCCTGTATGAGTTAAATGTTTTATCACCATTTGTATAATCCATTCTCGGAAAGATAGAAGATACGTATTCTTTGCTAGTTTACTATTGAAAAGGCGAACAAAACAATGTTTTGTTTTAAATATGAATAATTTGAAATGTAAGCCATAGTGATAGTTACGATTGAATAATTAAAGAGATAATAAAAGAAAAAAATTGAGTTTCTACCATTTTTTATATTTTTAGTCTGAGAAAAGCAAATGCTTATTGAAATTTTCAGCAAAGGGTCACAAACCTTTTACTTTTAATCTATCTCTTTCCACTCAAAGCAATTACTTTAGGCCAAACATTTATGTGGTTTAGTACAGACCTTAGACTCAAAAATTGACCATTCATTGTAATCCATTTGATTGAGATCAAGCGAGTAGGTTGGTCATTCTTCAGATCTATCAGGTATGTCTAGAAATGCGTATTTAAAAAAAAAAAAAAAAAAAAAAAAAAAAAAATAGCTCACCAGCTGTTTGTTTTTCAATTTTACAAGGACCTATAAACTCACTAGCCTGAGCATACTAGTTTGCTTGTCTATGCGTAAATTAATTGATTAATTTGAAAAAACAAAATTCAATTGAAAATAAATAATATTTTTAAAAAAAATTAATACTTGGATTCGTTGCCCACGTGAGAACCGGGGATTCCTATTCCATTTCAGAAATTCCTGAGTTTAGTTTCCTCTTAAACTTAAATGACTCAGTAAAGTCTGAGACTCAGACTCATGTGTTTTTGTTCGTTAATGTCCTTTTAATGTTAATTTGTTTCTTTCTTCTGTTTGCGTATTAAAATTGATTTAAGTAATTATTTAAACTATTTTTTACTATTATGTTGTGATGATTAAGAAACACGTGAAGTTTCAAAAGCATTTGTTTTCGTGATAATTGTTTCACGACCTCCACAAACACAGAGATGTTCTGGAATTTTCAGCCTGGCAACTCCGCTATTAATGATATTGAGGCCTACTGTGCATTTATTCAATTATCAAATGCGTTCGAAAGGTGATTGAAGAAGCTAGCTATTTAATTCAAATTAAAATAAAATGTTGAAATTAAAGCAAAATAGTAGAGCTAACTTTAAACGAACAGCAAACCAAACTGAAAATTATCAAAATGGCTAAAACCTTTTTAAACATTAGGAATAATGTTAGTGTTATTGATGTACAGTTCCAAATGCTACATTATTGTAACCATGAGAACATATTCAAAAAAGCTCTCTCGAAACAAGAGCGAAGGGGGGGGGGGCTCTAGACCAATTGAAAACTAACCAATTAAATACCACTAAAATGGAGTTTTAAAATTGAAATTAAATAGTAGTATCAAATTTAAACGAAAAGAAAACATACGAAATGTATTCAACAAATAATCAAAACGACAAAAACATAAAAATATCTTTTTTTAAGCACTAAGATTTGTGTTAGTGTTATTTATGAACAGTCCCAAACACAATCCCAAATACTACATTATTGTAGTCATGGGAACATATTCAAAAAGGCGCTCTCGAATCGAAGGGGACATCTCTTGAAATTTTTGGCAACTGGCCAAAATGGTCACGTGCTAAAGTCAAAGAAAGTCTTTTTGACATGAGGATCGAAAAATGTGCCTGAAAAATCAATGGCGGGAATATTTTATCCTAATATTTGATCGTATTGTTCAGAAATGTTTTTACTCAAGAGATAACGCATGAGCGGGGATAAATGACGAGGAAAATTTCCTTTCCAACTTGTTCGAATTCAAGGCGTGGAATTCGGGACTGCATTGATTAGAATTCGAATATGCCATTAATATTATTCTCCCTGTATAATGAAACGTTGTAAACGAGGGTTGTTATCGGTTTTATTTTTGTCTTCAACTAGTGGAAAATAATCCACTAAACTTTTCTTCTAATTGCAAGCTGTAATTATCGGCATAAATCGTCAAACCTTTCCTTTTCCGGGAACTTATTTACTTACTGATTCTGGACTAGAAATAGTGCTTGCATGAAGTAATAATAAATTTTTAAAGTCTCTCTGACAAAAGGTAAATATAAGATATATATTGCTTAAGAAATAATTGTTGAGAGTTACATTTTCTGAACTAAAATTAATTAGAAAGATAAGAAAATAATTATAAACATAAAATCCAATTACGATTACGATAAATTCTCATTCTAAAATGAACTGATCAAAATTTGAGTCCAATACAATTAATTATTATTCATAAAAATCTTCCAGTAATTCTTCTTCAAATACAAAGGCCTTATTTGAGGGCTGCTACACAAATGAATTTTTTTTTATATATATATAACCGACGTTGAACAGCCGACCCAATTTTATGGGTTTGCGATTACAAATATTCAACTACGTAGTCTTGTAATTTTGAACCCAATCCAGAAGACAAGGAAACTCTGGATCAAGTATTGGGATAAATTTGCCTTCGTGGAGGACTTTCTGATGGTACTAACCCGCATTTCCGTTACATGTAAAGGAAGACCACGAGGACCTCCCACGGTTAGCCTAATGGCAAGGGGGCTCTAACCCATTATCCGTCTTCAACTGAGGATATTTCATGTCAGCACTGTGGTCGCTGCAAGCCGGATCCGGAATTCGTATCGACAAAGGATTCGAACCCGGTTCGCCTCATTGGAAGGCGAACGCTATATGCCCTGAGCCATAGCGGCTCTGCACAAATGAATTGATCAAACCACTTCAATTAATTATTATTCATACAAATCTTCCTGTAATTCTTCTTCAGATATAAAGGCCTTATTTGAGGGCTAATGCACAATTGAATTGATCAAAATTTGTGTCCACTACCGTTAATAGTTCTTAATGCAAATTTTCCTATAATTCTTTTTCACATATAAAGGCCTAATTTGAGTCCTGATGCATAAACACTAATAAAAATAATGGAGTTAGTTTCACTTTCACGTTCAAACGAATTATTTTTTATCTTATTTTAGTTTTTAGTTTTATCTTATATCAAAATTAGAACAGATTATTTCTGCTGCCGGAAAAATCCCAATCAAAACTCGTCAAAAATATGTATAAAAAGAAAACACTCATATACTTTCACCAGGTGTCAGAGCTTTGACGTCAAAAACTTGAACAAAGTCCTTGAAATAAAAGATGAGATATAATTAATAATTATTTTATTATTCTCATCTTAGCTACTAGTTGTTCCTTTAAATAGGCACATTCTATACATATCTCCCTAACACATACGTCTTATAAGTTTTTCATAGTTGTGGTAGTAACAAGTATATCAATTTTCTTAGCGGAAAACAAATCATAAACGAATCATCGTTTCACTAATGAATAAACATAATTTTAATCCACTCATGACCTTTCAAAAAGACTGCTTCTTTTTCTAGAAAATATAAAAGTGGTACCTATATATTGTAAGTGTTTCAATATTTAAATTTAATCAGCAGAAACAAGATAATTTTGTTTGCCACCTGCTGATAAATATTATTCACTTAGATTTGGATTTGAGTTAAAAGCATTGTACTTTTTAATGCTAAAAGTGTTAACAACAAAAAGAAATATCACTTTGGTGTAAACAAATATGATCTACCTCGTGCTTCATATTGTTGCTTTTCACATATAGACCAAATTTCGTAGTGTTGCATTAACTTGCCAACAAATTGGATGCCAACTTTCTATGCTTTCTGAGAACACTTTTGATAATTTTAACAACATTTATGTTTTGATATAGGACTCTTTGTTTAGTAAATATGATTTAAAGTAAAGATATTTTCTTCACCACTGCTCAAAAGTTCATATAAATTAACATTCTGTTCAAAAGTTCATAAAAAAAAAAAAAAACATTTTGTTCCAGTGCTCTCGTGGTGTTAGTTTTTAAAATTTTGGTAAAATCATTCCAAATTTAGAAAGACTAAATTTTTGACTCAATCAATTAGTCTATCCATAGTTTTGACATAATACGATAGTCTTTAGTCTATCGCTCAATAAAATACTTTGGAAAAAGCTTAGCTGACAGAAAACAGTAAAAATTTATCGTTCGGTTTAGAATTTTTAATAAATATAGTTCCAGAAAAAAAAAATAATTTTATCTTTAATATGTATTTTCTGATATTTGAACACGTTGAATACCATAATTTTACATGGTTTGCCCGTCTGGCCACAACGGTAAATAACTACAAACTAAATTTGTAAATTTGACAGATTTTACTGGTTTTTTGAAAGGTTTAGCATTCATATCTGAAAAAAGTGGTGAGTTGTATAAGTCTACAAATTGTTTAGAAGTAGTGGTGGATAAAAATCTACTAAATTGAATTTATTAAATCAAGAATCACAATTAATAAACTACCACTTGAAAATATTTATTCGCTGTTCGGAGAAAGTTTGCATGTCTGTGTATATAAATAAAACTATTTTTGTGTGTTCTAAATTGCATTAATTTCTTCAAACCATTTTAGTAACGATAATAATATAAAAATATTAAAAATTTACTCGAATTATTTTTTTCTAATAATCTTGGCTTCACATGTGACCCAAGTGACGCTACGAACAAACTCAGTGCCGGTCACCGGTGACCCCCGTGGCATTCAACGTGTTAAAGATAAAAACGTAGAATGATGTTTAACTGAAATTTTCAACAATAAGATTCTCGTGGATTTCGCCTCTTTTAAATAGGCATAAGTCGCACGGTTCTAAGATATCCTATTATCATTTCTGTTTTTCCCGAATGATTCAGTTTACTACACTATTTGATTTCCTTACTAAAATGTCATTTCCATTTGACACTGTATAGCAAAAAAAGTTAGTAAAAAAATTAACAAAAAACTATTCAGTAACAAAAGTAAAGTAGAATGAAAAAAAAAATAATTTTTTTAAATATTTTCGCGAACTCAAAAAAAAAACTTAGTCAAAACAGCTTTAAAGAAGATATTTAGTTGCATTTCGATGTCATCATAAGTTTTCCCATAATCATGAAATTCAGCACAGATATAAATCCCAGTAATCCCGACACTTGAAGCAAATGGCGGCATAAAAATAAATCCCAGGAGCATGCCAGATTCAAAAAGTAGACACGGCATTCTAAATGTACATATTTACATTCAGAATTTGACTTCACAGTTCGAGATTTGACTGATTTACTTCGAACTGTCTCTAGGGTATATTTATAATAGTGAAATATTTACGAAGTTCTTATTGATGGCTTTGTAGAACATAAAATTTTAATATGCAAACGTTTATTTCTCTTTTTATACTTGGAATATGTTTTATTTTTTAAGACGAGTTTTTTTTTTTTAGTAAGTAGTGGACATAGTTTTTGATGTTATAGATAATCTACGTTAGATCTTTATATGTATATACAATGTGCGAAAAAAAAACTTAATAACTTTTGATCTAATGATAGGACGTACTAGGACTAATAGTTCGTGGGTCCAACCCTAACGTTAAATATGACAACATTGATGCAGACGATATTTTAAGTGATGAAAGCTGACAAAAAAATTTACTTCAGCTGAGAAAACATTTTTTTTTTTTTTTGTTGTTGTTGATGGTTTTCGATGTTGAACCCTTGAAATATCGGGGGTGGACAACCTGGAAAATCTGGTTCCAATAGTTTAGACAAGAGAGTGAGGTCGAAGGTTTAAACCTCTTAATGTTAATTTTACTTTTTGCCTCATCTCGGGAACTTTTTAAAGAATCGAAAAGTTTTTGCACATAAGCAAAAAATTTGTTTATCTAAAGATTTATTAATGATCAAAAATTTTTGAATATTGAGGTATACAGATTACATCACTTTACACACATCTAAAAATTAGTCTTTAAAGTGATTACATCACTTTAAAGACTAATTTTTAGAAACAAAATAAATTCGAATAAAATTGGTCGAATAGTTCTTGAGAAATTAAATTTCTACTGTACAACCCTTTTAAAATTTAATAACTTTTTTTACTCACTGTGCATTAGAAATTATAACGAAAAAACTTATTAACACTTTCAGCTCAAATTTAACTGTGAAAGATAAATATTTTGTTAGAATCGCATATATAACAAATCTACATTTTAATTGGGTCTTAAAATTTGATAATTCTTAGTCTTCCACAATGTATTAAGTAATTTAATGTCTATACATTAAAATTTAGAACACTTTTAATAGAAGAATTTGGAAAAAAAAACTTCCAATACTAAAATACATTGAATATTCAAATAAGTTTCTATCTAATCAAAATCTTTTTCCATTTTTCCCCTTGTAAAATTGTCATACTAAAATACTCAGCATAAAATTTCAATGATTACTTTGAATATTGAATAATACTTTTTTACTTTTTTATTGTAAAAGCTGACTTTGTAGTCGGTTGCTTTGAAACATATAAGAGATGCGATTGAAAAGACGATGTTAAAAATTGCCCGTAAGGTGTAAACAAAAACGTTCGCTTTTTCGTTTCTCGAATATTCTAATCTGATTGGGACGATGTTCGAAATCATTGACTAGATGGGTTTCATACCTCCGAGGAATCATCGGAGAGTATTTTAAAGCAGAAGATGGAATAAAAAAATCGTTTTCGTAAGGAGAATGGCAGGCAAATATTTAACAATGAAAAAAAAATTACTTAATTTTTTTTTCGACTAATAAATTAAAGTTTTTCTTTGATGCTCTATTTATTTACTCTGAATTTAAACAATCATAAATGTAGCTGTTTTGATTTTCGTTACCTTAAAATTTTGAACTTCGCATTTTTTTTTTCTTTCTTTTTTTTTTTTAACAGCAGACACATTTTTTTTTGTGATGAATTAGGAAATCACTTTGGTGAATAGTGATCGAAGAGATATTTTTTGACATTTTTTGCTTATATACGTTATTCATAGTCTCTTAGTACATTGCATATGAGAAATTTTTCAATAATACTGGGGGACAAATTTTTGCTGTGCTTATGCAAGTCCTTGATCTTACCGAATCCGGGTATAGGGATATCATATCAACAAGAAAAAAAAAACAAGGGTTTAAATATTAGGATGTGTTTTGCCGAAACTAGATAGTTCCGTTAAACATATAATATATTAATAATATGAGTACTTATATTTGAATAAAAAATCTTTCCATCGTATTTTTTTACGAAAAAAAAAGCTTAAGTTATATGTATAAGAAAGGTATAATTAAATAAATACTACCCTTTTTTTAAGTTGTTGTTTTTCTTATATAGACCACTTATTGTGGCTGAGCATAAGTTGGTTAATTGTTTGGGAACTAAAGGAAAATCTGAGTTTTAGAAAGCCCTGTAGAATTGGAAGCATAAATCCTTTCTGTAAGTGGAGTTATTTCCGATACACCAGGCAATTTTGTGATGCCGATAAATACGTCCTAGTTTTGAGGCGTTAGTTAGAAATTCTAGGTCGTAACTTTGAGCACCTGATTTAATCTTTTGCACTTCGAGAACTGTTTGAACTATTATAAACACTAAATCATTTAAGTTACAGCCGTGGTGGCTCAGGGGATAGAGTGTTCGCCTTCCAATGAGAAAAACCGGGTTCGAATTTCAACGGTGACTGGGTCTATACGAATTCCGCACTCGGTTCCCACCGATCACAATGCTGACTCTCTAAATACTTGATCCAGGAGTTCCCTTGTCTTCTGGATTGGGTTCAAAATTACAAGGCTACAGAGTTGAACGCTAGTAGTCATAAAAACCCAAAAAAAATGGATGGTCTGTTCAATGACGGTTATAAAATAAAATAAAATAATTCAAACTGTGTGCCAAGATACCTGACTGGTAGGGCGTAAGCCTCGTGTTCGTGATAAGGGGATTTCGAATACAACCGGCCGAAGAATCCCAGTGTATTGAATGGTGACTGGAGCATGTTTAATCTGTTGGGGTCACAAAGTGTTCCATGTTCCCATAACAAACCAATACCCCTGGGGGTCCAGGAGTTCCCTTGTCTTCTGGGTTGGATTCATAATTACAAGGCTACGGTGTTGAACATTGGTAGTCGTAACCTCAAATTTGGGTCGGCTTTTTAACGACGGTTATAAAATAAAATAATATCTTCTAAACTACATAGAACAATGTTTTTTACCTAGTTTTTAAAATACATAAAATACTTCGATGTTGAATATTTTTGAAGGATCTGCCCAACAGCACCTGCTTCTTCATCTCAGTTAGAGTGCCTGCGGCGACGAGAAAATGATTTCGAATTTCGTTGATCCATAAAATAATGTGGTCACTAGTTATTGATGTATAAAAATTTTCAGAGCTAGAGTGGTGACTTTCGAGGTGATATCGTAGTGTAAAAGTTTAAAACTTTCTTTTTAAGAAAATTATCGGGTAAACTCGCTTTTGTGTAATAAATTATGATTATTAGTTACCATTTTCGCGTGTTTCAATCTCTGGCTTTGTGGACATATTGCGCGTCAATATTGCGTTTGCGACAATAGATTCCTAAGTGGTTCTTGTTCATTCTTGGCCTACATGTGCACTTTTGACCCATAGTTAAGAATCAATAAACACTTGAAATGTTTTACATTTCCACAACATTACATATATGTAGTGTTGTGGAAAATAACTTTAAATCAAATTTTTAAAAAAAACAAAGAATAATATATTAAAATATTAACTTAGCTAACACCAGAAGAAATTTTTCCAAAAAACCATAGAAAGTTAGAAGCCTAGCGAAAAGGTCGTAAATTTGCCATTTAGTATTAATGTGAAAAGTTATAGGATGCGATTTTCTTTTGCTAGCCATAACCACTACCATATTTTTCTGAAGAAAAAAAATTAATTAATCAAGTCAGAAAAAAATTTTAAAAAATACCCAATTACAAAAATGTAGCTAATTAGAGAAAAAACAAAACGTTAATGAACTGGCACACTTTCTGACAGTCAACTTCGAGAAAATTTCTAAATGTTAAATCCCGTAATTAAAAAAAAGGAGAGGGAAAAACAAATATAAAAATGCTTCACTTTGAATAAGCTGTCACAATAACAAAACCACTTCATCATGTCAAATAACAGATTCTCTAACAGAAAAGAAAATGCGAGGACAAAATTGCAAATACAAACACTTTTATAAATTAAACAGGTAGCGTAAAAAAGTCTGCAGAGAATGGAGAAAATAATTTGTTCTTCCTATGCAAAGAGCAAAAGAAAACGCGCCATAAAAAATAAACGACAAAATATATAAAAAAGAATCCCTCCTGTCACCAAAAGCGAGGAAACTTGTTATGACGCGTCTTCTCATAGATGGCACTATTGTTAAAAGAAGGCCGGCAACAACAGCGGACGCCATATTGTTTTTCTTCTTACTCTTCGCGTTCGAAGACCTGTGAGGGTACTTAACTCATTTACAGCTGGTGAGAAAACAGCTTGGCTCTTTTCTTACACTTAAATGCCATCAACGCCTTCCTCCCCTTCCTTCTGGGGCTGTGATGTTAAGCTGTATGACAGTGTTCCAACTTGTCTTGTGTCCTGTAAAATAATTTATTTTCTCTAGAGGGAAAAGTTGGGACAGTTTTTTTGTTGGATGTATTTGGACTGCCATCTTCAAGAATACGATGTAATGAAGAGAAAAAATTACCCTGTAAACAACATTAACGCTTTTATGTTGTTTTTTTTTCAATTCTAGGCTTTTACGACAAAGGGGCTTATGAAGAAAAACTAATATACTTTTATTGCCAATTTCATCAATTTCGTTTGATAGATTAAAAGTGAAATTTCTTTATAAGAATTATTCGTCGGAAGAAAGATGTTTGAAAGCGTATTTTCTCATGCCAAAGTAGATATAATAATTTTTGATGCATCAAAAGTTTAGTTTTGTTCGATTTTTGATCTATTACTAGAGCTTACATAGGTGTTCTGCTTTACTAGGATACCATAAAATCCATTGGTGTGCCACGACTACTCATAGAATATTTAAAAAAAAACTCCCAAATGATTTATTTTATTTAGTTATTTTTTTATTATTATTATTATTTATTTATTTATTTGAAATAATAATTCCCATGAAACAGGATGCTTCATAAATCTAAATGTTCCTTTTGCATTGTTGTCATATTTGCCAACTTATACGACTTTTACGGAAGATATTTAATGGTGATAACCAATTTACGGTTCACTCAAGATTTAAAATATTTTATTTAAAATGAACCGCCGGCATGAACGTGTTAAAACACATAAACTAGAATATATTATATATTTATTATAGATGTCCGGAACAAGTTGGCATCTCTGCCTGCATGTGTAAAAGACTGACAAAATTTAAAAGAAATTCTAATAACTTTATTGCATTTCTACCACTATCAAAAATCGCAAAAATTGAAAACTATGGGTTGTATATTTATCCAGAATGGAGTGGAGCCTCCCTGGACGAGTGGTATCGCCCGCAAAGAGTAGAGATAGCGGGTTCGAATCCCGCAGTTAGCCTGGATGTTTCCTCGTGCTGTCCTTCTCTGTTTTGTGCTATCTGTCCTTCTATTTGACAAAGGTTTTTAAGAATAATTGAACACATAAGCCTGCAAATGTATCTAATTCCGATAAACTAATAAATCCAGAATGGTTACACTCATACAATCTTTACGTTCGAACTGAAAAAATTACCAACGCACATAATTCTGATGATGCATTTCAGGTGCGGTCACGATTTTCTTTTCTCCCACATTTCATTTGAAATAGTTAACGGATTGATATATTTACTGACAAATGCTTCAGTTTGTTTTCATGGTGTGTAGCTATCGATGCTTTACTTTACAGAACTTTAAATTAAAATGTCACGTAACTCTATTTTTTTCTTTTTGTAATAATTTTGATTTTGTTACATCAAAACAAAAGGTATAGGGCGTAACACTTTCCAGAACAAGGTGGAAAAGAGATTTCACGTGGTAAGGAATGTGTATTGATGTACCCCACGTTTTTTGTTTCAGGTGTGAAAAAAATAAAGTTATTTTCTCCTTTTTAGTTTACTTGGAATAGTAATTGAGTAGATTTTTTGATGAATCCGTTGAAAGTGCAGACGAGAGCAATGATGTGAAATCTTAACAGCAGGAAAGATCCAAACTAAACAGCATGATAAGGGGAATAAGGGAACAACGAGAGAGAAATATAGAATAGCCAGTGATCGGATGTCACTCTTCATTTATACGGGTACTGACATCAGGCACGTGACATCACAAGAGGATTGAAAACCTGATTTTTTTTTTTACCTCCGATTTTCCTGGCCTGCTTTCGGGCAAGCATTGCCAGGTAAAGACAACTTCGAGTTAGGTTGGAATTCAGACGCGTGATGATTGACTCCTTTCGTCACGTGGTCATAATAATTTTGGGGTTCTTAACATCAGAAATTGTGCAAATTTAATTAGCCTTTTCTCAGGCTTGTGATGTCAGAAGACTGCCTACAGGTGCTTTTTCAGCCTTGGTGTAAATGAATCTCATTTTGCTTAGATAAGCAAAAAATATTCACGTGAAGAAAGGAGCACAACGCGCCTGAATTCCGGCCTGACTCGAAATTGTCCTCTCATAACAATGCTTGCTTAAAAGAAGGCTTCTTTTAGCCTGCTTGATCGGGTGTAAAAAATCAGGTTCTCAATTCTCTTGTGACTTCACATGCCTGGGATCTGGCCTCGTGTAAATAATAATAACCGAAAAATAGATGGGGATGTTTTTCTAAAGCAGTTACTGATGAACAGACGATCGCGAGCTATCAGTAGCTGGCAGTGTCATTTTTGTTAGATCGCATTAAAGCTTCGTTTGCAAATTTTAATGCTTCCACTAAGTTTGCAAATCTAAATGAACTTTTTTAGTAGTTATTAGTTCTTTTGGTTGGTAGCTAACTGTAGAATTTCCAAATGGTACGATTGCTTAGAAGCTTCAAGACTTAGACAAACACTGATCTCTAAAAAGATGGGTGTATTTGTACATCTGAGATGAAAAGGAATATTTTTTAAAGGAGTTGTAGTTTTACGATACTGTAATTAGCTAACAAATTATATTTTGTCGGATCAATCATCATGAAGCACTTGCATACATGCGACATCTAGCTGCATGATATCATTGTGAGAGTGACAGTTAAAGTTTTCAGGCACAAACTCCAGGTGAAATTTGAACACTCTAGCCTGTCGGGAAGTGGTCAAAACTTCAATTAACGGGAAAATTTATTTGTGGTGACCAGAAAACAATTAACCGCACCCCCAAACCCACAACATAGTCCCAGATAAGATTTAAGCACCCTAGTCTGAAAGAACTCAGAATTCGATTTAATGATCGATTTTATTTGACGATGAAATGACGATAAACATTCTGCTTTTCGCGATGGAATAGAATTATAACGATATAAATATTAGAAGACTATTGAAATTTGCGTTGTAATCTTTCACGGAGCTTCTGGTGAGATTTGAGGCCAGCTAGTAAAAAAGTGGTCACAATTTGGATTGAAAACTTTCTCCCTCATACACCTAAAAACGAGGTAAAATAAACTCTATAACAGCATGATTTAATAAAACTCCTGTGAAAAGCAGTTGTTAAGGAAAACCTTTTCCCAAATGAGAGTTTTTTTTTTGTTTATTTTCTTTTTATTAATATACCCTCAATCGAAGATAAATTATAAGGCTTTCGCTGTCTTGTTAATCTTTGTATGTGATTTATCATATACATGTAGTGTTTAAAATTAGCTCTTAACTGCAATTTTACAACTTTCGGCGCAGTGAAATTGCAATAACCATGCATGTAAGACGGCAGTATTACAGCAACTGCTTTTATCTCGTTCCAAATTAAAGAGTGAATACAGCTTCTGTATACTCAGTCTGAAGGTTTTCAGGGGGATTACCAACTTCGTTCATCGAAATTGGGCCAAGCAATAAAGTTAATGTTCCCCGACATCCAATAACATATTGGATGACTTCCTAGCCTAGTCATTTCCTTAAAACAGACTGATAAGATTTGGCTTCTTGGCGATAAAATGCAGCATGGCTAAGCATAAATATTCTATCAATAATCCAGCTTTCATTTGGAAGAAGGCCAATGGGCTTTTCTTGTTAAGCGATAAGATGGGAATTACTTTTTCGATGACAAAAAGTAATATTGAAATATTCTTTTGTTCAACACTTATTTGTTGCTGTGCTATGAAAAAATTCCATTTAGTATATTTTAAAGAAAGCGATTAGGTAAAATATAGCAGTTTTAGAGAAAATTATGGTTATTATACCTTTATCTAAGTGGTCTTCTGAAAAGCTAAAACGTTTGTTTTAATTTGAAACTAGGCTTTATATTTCAATTTTATGTATTAATAAATAAAGATAAACTGTTCTTAATTTTTCTTTTAGAAGTAGCTTAAAACAAGTTTAATAAAACGGATACTTCTTTGATAATCACAGCAGTTGATTTCTTTTGGGAAAAAATGAACAGCTGAAACAACACGGTTTCATTTGTAATTCTATTTACTCATGAAATCAACCCCTAACAATCGAAACATTTTTTCTAGTCCCTTAAATTGTAGTAATCCCATAAATTTCAAAAATATTGAAACAACATAATAATTTTTTTAAATAACTAAATCGCTGAAATTTCATGAGCTAAATTTTTAACTGTCATTTAGACATTCGATAACGTAGAATGCAATATATAATCTAATCTAAGACATTATTTTTATAATATACTCTATTGCAAGTTAAGAAGAGACGATTGCTGTATGGGATTTAAGTAATCATCCGCGACTGCATGTAGTTCCGTTTTATTTCGTTATGAAATTTTCAAATATGATTTCAAAACACTTTAAAAGTTCTTAAAAGTTAAATACGTCAAACAGAAGTATAACCCGTGCTATCTTTTACGATATATATCATAGAATTATCGGGGGGGAAATGGTTTTAATTTCGTAGTTTTACTGGAATCCTAGACTTGGCGACATATGCCGGAAAATAAGAACACTCGTTACAACCAATTACAACTATGACGTTGCAAAAGCGTTGGATTTAATTGGACCGCTAATAATGGAGCGTCTTATGCTGACATGCTTAGCAAATCAAATGCGAGATTAAAAGTTATTACTTTTGTTTGCTGTAAAAGAAGGAAACAATTATTATTATTCTTTCATCAGTTCCTTTAAATGCGAATAGAAAGACGCTTATTTGTTCTGTATTTAAGATATATTTTTATTAACTTTTATTACTTCTTAATTAATTATTGTTGCTAATCAGTAAGAAAAAAAAGGAGGTTGTGCAACGCCGTTTATAGAGCTGACGATATTGATATGTTCGCTCTGGGAGCTTCGCTTCCATTTGTCGTGCACTTTGATACGAACAGGCTTTCTCCATAGGGATAAAGGTCTTTTTCTTAATGTGCAACAGAGTATGTTAATTTTAATTATTTATTTATTTATTGAATTAGTAAAAAAAACATTTAAATAGTCAGTAGAGTCATTATATAAATATTTTAGTAATTATGTAGTACTTTTATCTAAGTAATTATGTAGTATATACGAAATAAATAAAGTAAAGTAATTGCGACTTAAAACTTTAGAAAAGCAACCTATTCTATGTTGTTATTATTTTCTTTTGTCAACAACAATTGTGTTAGTTTGCAGCCCATTATCGATGCTGTGTGCATAGAGAAAGATATTTGAACAGCAAACAGTTTAGGTTTGCGTTTAGAAATCCTTCTGGGATTTTGCGAGCGTTAGTGTAGAAGGACTTCAATAATGACTTTATTTTCAAACAACTTAACTTCAAACATTCTATAGTACAAATATTCAAACGAAACAAATTTTTCTAAGCAAACATAACGTATCAACAACAGAAAAACTTAAAGCGCAGAGGCATATTTTTGTTATTGCATACTATTTATTTACGTTTAATCTAAACATTATATGGAATCAAGTAATTCTGTATCGTATCTAAAACAAATACTCCCTCTGTCACAAATTAGTTGCAACATTAGAATATTTCTGTACTGATTATTGATATTGATAATTCTGTTTGAATATTTTTCAGAAATTATAGAGTGCTATGCTATAAATTAATAACATCTACTTACCAAGCATTCCCTCCTTAACGCGTTCACGCAGGGTGTTCAGGCCTGAAAGCGGAACGGAAAAGAGAAAATACTGGTAGAAGAACTATTTCAATATTAGATAATATTCGGGAGGAGTTAATCTATTCTCAACAATAACAATTCACTGCAAGGAAATTTATCACGGCGAAGAAGCAATTCAATATAAAAATTGAATGCGTTAAAAACAATTGGTAGTTATGGATTTTTATTATTCCCGGAAAAAAACTAAAAAATGAAATTTATTTGTTACCAGTTTTTACTCCTGTGCGCCGCCCGATGAGTTCACGCCGGCGTGAACGTGTTAAATCAGTTCTAAAAAAGTTAAAGAGAGTACAAGATGCAGAAAATGCCAACTTGCTCGGCTTTGTGAAGAAAAAAAAAATTTATTTCTAGTGGTTACGAAATTTAAGTTATTTTCAGTTTAGTATTTTTCAATTTAAGTAATTTTTATACCACTACATATTAAAAATTCAAAGTATCATATGGAATTCAACTTTGTTGCAACTATTAAGTTAAAAAAGATGCATAATTATCCTTATTCTAGAAGTATAATCATGTAGATCATTGCTAGTTTTTTAAGACTTTTGCAGAAAGCGAAGCAGTTGGTATTCCTGAAGATGAAATGTTAAAAGTGGTGACTATTTGTGAAAACTGAAACTTTAAATATACAGTTAAACTTCAAAAATTACATAGGGGAGTGTCGGGTACCCCCGCCCACTGTCAATTTCATATGTATAGAATATTTTTACAAGTCAATGGGCCATCGACCATTAATTGTTATATTAAAAAAAGATTATTTTCAAAGTTTCAAGTATTTCTGCAGCTGGTAACATGGTAAACAATAGTTTTGAAAATATGTTGAATACAGTAGTCAAATTTTTTAAATTTCTATTTTTTTTTTTAGTTAAACTATTCTTTTTTGGTTTATTCTTTTTGCATTATTTAATTAGATGATAAAACAATAGAAACATACAAAAATATTGATTATTACTCTATATTATCTGAGCGGTAGCGCTGTCGTGCCACAGGTCCGTGCTTCGATCCTCGGGTCGGGCAAGGTTGACTCAGCCCTTCATCCCTTCAGTGGGTCGATAAATGAGTACCAAGCACGCTTGGGAACTAAACACTGGGGGTTCCGCGTTCGGCTGACCACCTGGCCGGAACATCTGCTCCTGCACCCCAGAGCCCAAGGTCAAGAAAACTGAGATGGGCACAGAAGGCCTTGGCCCTCTATGGGCTGTCGCGCCGCTGAGTTTAGTTTAGTACTCTATATTATACAGAAATATAAGTAGTACTCCTTAAGTGGGCGAGTTTACCCGACTCTCCCCTACTATTATAAATGTGCTTTAGTAATTAAGAATGTGTTATTTACCTCCACAAGAAATAACATTGACTTGTTTTATTAACATTACCTACGTTTTTAAGAATAGCTTTCACCTTTGAAGTTAAACCCTGTTGAGCCTTTCAAAAAGTTAGCAAAAGTAACAGATAATCAGCGGATGTTAGTTTGCAATTCTCTAATTTTTTTTTTTTTTTTTTTTTTTTTTTTGGTACCTTTTTTTTGTATTTTTTTTTTTTTTTTATTAAATATTTCGTCAAATCCGGAGCAGTAGGCATCTTTGCCTAAATGTAGCAACTAATTTTAACACGGGGGACTATTTCTTTAACTAGCGTTGACCGAGGAAAGACAAAATTCGAATTCCTGTCTTAAAATCTCTAAATGTAGCGCCAAAGTTTTGTATAAGCTTCAGCTTTATAAAGGTAATTACGGCTTTGAAATATGAAATTTTATGTTTGATTTTTAAAAAACTGCAGAATCAACACGGGTAGTTACTTAAAATGGTTCATAAATAAATTTATGGTATTTTTTCGAAGACAAAATATCAAAGACAATTTTATTAAATAAAGCTTTTTAATGAATGAAATGGCAATTCTATAACAGATGTAAGTCAAAAACAGTAATTCATGACTGTCAGATTAAGCTTTGTCCATCTGTAACCAGCACCCAAAAGTTTTCTGAGATTGAAATTTCTTTCTTTCTTTTTCGATATTTAAAAAAAAGCGATCCTGTTCCGCAATGCGGAGCTTTTGGAGTCGGTTCAAAAATTTTTAAACTTTTGAGAATTTTATCGTTTTACGGTTAATTTTTGTTTGATTAAAATCATAATTTTCACGAGACATTATTCTTTATTTACATTTCTTTGATCAATATTTTAAATATTTCTCATCGATAATTAAACTACAATTATAAAAGTAAAAATCTTTAATAAAATATAAGTCACGATTTTTTCAAACTTATCGAACATTCCTACTGAACTTTAAATTCATCAATCAAATTCTAAGCTGACCAGGGTCTCCCTAAAATTTAAAAAAAAAACTAGTAGCAAAATTTCTAAAACAGCTTTCAAAAACTCACCTCTTTACCTTTCTAATTATTTAAAAAAATTATTTATATATGAGATTCTCTGCGTAGGCTTTCTGTTGTTATCATATTAAATCGAAAAGGTAAAGCAGCGAGTTTTCAAAGATCTGCTCAGACCAGTTTTTTTAGTTTTCAGAGGCCGTTGGTCAGTTTACAAATTCTTAATTCCCAAATGCATATTTATATAAATTTTTATTTTAATGAAAAAGTGATAAATGTATTGTCGGTGGAGCGTTGGAAAATATTTTGTATTTGAAAAGTTTGTTTTCAAAGCATTTTAAATCAACACAAAATCGTTCATTCATATCAAAAAGAAAAAGAAAGAATATCTCTACTCTTCCATCACCTCCTACATCAAAAAGTCTCCACACGGTGTGTTATAAGTAGTCCGCGCAGACTGTTTAAAAAGTGAACCAGTTGTGCGCATGGACCCAAAACCTTTTATATAAGTGATTGAGAGCAATTTATCATATATAGTTGAGAATTGAATCTGCAGTGGTTGACAAGTGAATAAGCAAACCAATAAATAAAAAAAATAAAAAAATAAATAAAAAATACTATAAATAAATAAAAAATACAAATTCATAAATAAAACAAATTTTTAGTCATATGTTTGCTACCACTTTCTTAATTCAATTAGATTTTGTATTAGATGACTCATTCGGAAAGTGGATATCCTTCACAGTGGTCTGATCGAACTACCTATAAAAAACCGTGTGGAGGCTTCTCGTAAAATGAAAACCGATTAAACTTTTCAGTTCGTTTTCGAACGGCATCTTCAGAACAATGTGGAGCAAGCTCCAAAAACACCGTGTCGGGGAGTTGACCCAACGCCTCCTATAACTGAAAGCCTCCACACGGTTTTTTATAGGTAGTCCGATCAGACCACTGTGAAGGATATCCACTTTCCGAACGAGTCAAATAATTCAAAATCTAGTTAAAATAAGGAAGTGGTAGCAAATATATGACTAAAAAAAAATCTTTTTATGAATATTATTGGTTTGCCTTATTCACTTGTCAACCACTACAGATTCAATTCTCAAATATATATGTTAAATTTCTCTCAATTACTTTTATAAGAGGTTTTGGGTTCATGTGCACAACTGGTTCACTTTTTAAATAGTCTGCGTGGACTACTTATAAAAGACCGTGTGGAGGCTTTTTGATGTAGGAGGTGATGGTTGACCCAATCATACACCGCATTGTTTGAGTTCAAAGTAAAAATCTGAAAAAACTGACTAATGCTTTGATTTTAAGGCTGTTTTTCGAAGTCCCTATCGACACATTAAACACATTTTAGTAAATGATACGGTATTTTCTTAACTGCCGTGCGTTAATAACAGTTATTCTATGGTATTTTCTTAACTGCCGTGCGTTAACAACAGCTAGGTAAACTTTTGCATATCGTTAGCCAGAGCTCTTTATACTATTTATGAAAATGATGCAAAATGCTAAAAAATAGAAAAGCACACAGTTTTGTGAAAAATAAAAGAATTTGTGATCTAATTTTTAAATATTTGAAGGAAAAAAACACTGTCTAGACGCATCAATATGTTTAAAAATTTAGAATTTTTCAATTATTTAAATGATTTTTATCTAGGTAGAAAAATCTCGCCAATTTGGCGAATTCGTACAAAATTTAAATATGTTTTTAAATTTTAAGTTATTTAAAGTTCTTATAAATCTTTCCGACAAGATAGCATTCAGAGTTTAAAATTAAAACCTTGTACAAAATTAAAAAAGTTTAAAATTAAAATTGAAACCTTTTATTGCCTTGGCGAAAGAGAATCGTTAAATAAAACACCTTCTGAAGCGTGCAAGTTTTATTTCCGAAGTCAATTTATTTACAGTTAGTTATTCATTTATAACTTGAGTAAAATAATAAGTTAAGAATATAAAATACTTTTATAAATAAAAAGTTTACGTATTTTATTTTCGCTTATTAAGAACCATAAAATAGTTTTAAAAATTTCAAATGCTACTTTCCACAGGGATATGATGCCTTGTCAACATCAGCAAAAATTTAATAAAGAAAAAAAGACATCATTACAATTTTAATGAGGTAAACTTATACTTTGAGCAAGAAAAATTTTCAGCTCGAAAAAAATAATAATATAGAAATAGAGTGTGAAATAAAAGTGCCGAAGGAGATATCTTTCAAAAAATGAAAAACTTTGTTACAAAATTGGATCGGTTTCGAGATTCTTTTAAAGGAAAAACTAAATAGAAAAAATCTGCCTCGCATAAAATATTCCCGCTTTTTTTACATTTGAACAGTGAGAAAAGGATTTTATATTTCACGTTTTTCCATACAGTAATTGTGTTTGATGTCAACAAAAAACGTTCTTTTTTTTCAAACGATTTTTTTTATCCCACTCAAAATTTAATAAACGCCTTACTTTAAAATGATGAAAAGATTTTTTTTTCACTGATTAAAATGAAAAACGAAGTTACAATCGGTATGGCTTAGAAGTATATTTATTGACTCCCACTCTCCCACACCAAAAGAAAAAAATTAAAAGAATCGTTTGGTCTGTTATCAAGAAAGCTCATCTTTCAAAAACATGCTAGCTGATGCCACCACAGGAACTTTAATCTTCCCATCCTTTTCCCGAAAGGGATTGAGACTTATTCTGCCACCTTTCTTCTATTTTTTCATTCGGTTGCTTCGGATTTCCTTTCCTACCATTAGCTAGGAGTTTTCCTTCCGATAGAGCGACAACTTTTTCTTCATTCGCTAGGTAGATGAGGTTGTTATAGCAACGCTGCCATTTTGAATTTTTTTTATTCTTTTTATCATCAAGCTCAGTATATGAGACATATTTTATGTGTGTGTGTTTTAGTGACCAATTTGTTTAAGATATTTTTTTTCTTTCTTGTCAAGTTAGCAATTTAGATTTTTACTATTTTTTTCTTTACCGAATATGTGTATCATTCTGCAAAGACTAAATTGGGAGAAACGGTATTTCTTTTTTTTTTCTTTTTACTTTTTTAATAAGATGCGAAAATACATAAATCAATTTTTAGCTGAAGTTACAACTTTTTTGTTCTATCATTGATTTTTTGGGCATTCTAATTGCTTCCATGTTGATTTTTCAACTTGAAGATTTGTTTCACCGAGTTTAGCAGATATAAAGCATCAAAATTGGGAAGACTTTTATTTGGCTATAAAAAGTTTATCTTTGACTCTAATTCAATTTCCTCATGAAAAAAAAGAAAACATTAAAAGCGTCTATTTTTATTTTTCAAAAAAAAAAAAAATATTTCATTTCATTATACTTTTGTATACTTTTAGAGCACTACTTCATTTCTTATTGTTCAGTGAATTTCTATTTGGGTTTCCTAAAATATGAAAAACTGGGTGATTTTCAAGCTTTGTCACAAATGTTAAAAACTAAACCGAGATGATTAAAGTACTTGTTTCTTAATGAGATGATCTCAGCTGGTCAAATTGTATTATGCTGTCAGCTCGGGCCTACCATCTCAGTTCGCTCTAGTCTATGATCTTTTATTGCTGGACGAATCATAAGTACGATCTCTTCTTGCTGGCAGCATAACCGTGGGAGGTCTCGTGATTTTACTCTTTATGATAAGGAATATGGGTTAGTTTTGCTTAAAAAGTTCCATACGGAGGAGGGTTTATCCATCACCTCCTACATCAAAAAGCCTCCACACGGTCTTTTATAAGTAGTCCGCGCAGACTATCTAAAAAGTGAACCAGTTGTGCGCATGAACCCAAAACCTTTTATAAAAGTAATTGAGAGAAATTCATCATATATATTTGAGAATTGAATCTGTAGTGGTTGACAAGTGAATAAGGCAAACCAATAATATTCAGAAATAAAACAAATTTTTAGTCATATATTTGCTACCACTTTCTTACTTTAACTAGATTTTGTATTAAGTGACTCGTTCGGAAAGTGGATATCCTTCACAGTGGTCTGATCGGACTACCTGTAAAAAACCGTGTGGAGCAGGGGTGAAATCGAGACGGAAAATAGAAAAGACTGGTAGTGAAACCTTTTCAGTTACAGCTAGTTTTGGGGAGGAGTTTACTTATTCTTTTTTTAAATTTTTCAACAATATCTACTTAATATTCGAGTCCTAATCCTAGTATTTTTATTTTATTGGGCACCTGGGCCGCGAAGCGGCCCCTATCCCATTCATCTGGAATTTTAACACAGTTTTGGTTGAGCATTGAGGTAAGCAGGCAGTGGAGTTGCTTTTATGAATGTTTCAAACACTTTGCTTGAATAACTAAAAAGGAATCAAAAATAAAATAAGCAGCTTGCTCTAAACTGTGTTTGTTTGATTTTGGAGTTGTTCAGAACTGTATCAGCATGAGGAAAAGTTATTTTCAGAAAGGTTGATGATATTATTTGTTTTGATAGTTATGATATGAGGCGTCGGAGGTGAAATGTGCAGCTATTGGTCTGTAGTTTATATCTTTGATATAATTTTCAAATTTAAAGACTTCATTAAAATTTGCTGTTTTACATTCTATGACTTTATCGAAAAAATCTGCGTTTAGCTTGTATATATGCTGTGATAGAGTTGGTATTTTGAGGTCTGCATGTATATGGGTATTTCGTATGAACCATCTTGCACTGGTTATTTTTCTAAGGATCTTGTTTTGGCATTGGTTTAATTTCTTCAGTAGATGTTGAGGTATCGTTGTCCAGGCAGGTGAGGCATAGGTGAGAATTGGGCGGATCATTGCTGTATATAGTAGCTTCTTTAGTTTAAGTGACATATTCTGATTATATATTAATGGTTGTATGGCTATTATTGCTGCATTTGCTTTATCTATTGTGCTTTTGATGTGATCATTCCAGGTGAGTTTGCTAGCGATTATAAGGCCAAGATAATTTGCTTTTTTAACTATTGGTATTGGTATATTGAACATTTTTGGTTGAAATTCTGGAAATATTTTAATTCTTCTTTTTTGTATAATTAATATTTGTGATTTTCCAGCGTTTACTGCAGTTTTCCATTTTAAGCACCAGTCTTCGATTTCGTATATATGGTCTTGTAGTTTTTGAAGAGCATGATTTGGGTTTTTGGATTTTATAATAATACCGGTGTCATCAGCGTAATAGGCTGTTATGCTATTATAATCGGCTTTGTTTATAGGAAAATCATAAGTGTATAATATGTATAAAATCGGTCCCAGAATGCTGCCCTGAGGTACTCCGGCTGTGATGTTTCTTTTTGTCGATTCTTTGTTTTTGATGGTGACTTGAAATGTTCTATCAGAAAGATAGCAGGATAGGAGTTTGATAATGCCGGTTGGAAAATTTAGTTGTATGAGTTTATATATTGTGCCAGTATGCCATACTTTATCAAATGCTTTGGATATGTCGATCATCAGGAAGGCTATTGTTTCCTTATTTATGCTTAATCTTCGAAAAGTAGCAGTTTTATATATATGCTAAAATTTTAAAAGAAATCTTGATAGTTACAGATATTTTATTTTTTTCGAAAAAAATGCTGGAATGAAATGTCTTACGTACCAGTTTTTTTCTCTTTTCCGTCTTTCTATATTAGGGCTTTCACCCATGATGTGGAGGCTTTCAGTTATAGGAGGCGTTGGTTTATCCCAATCTTTGAAGCAGGGTTTCCTTTACTTTATGCATTAGGTTCAAATCATAGATGGATTTGTTTATACAACAAACCCCGAAAATATAGTAGTAAAATGTTAAAACTTATACTTTTAAGATTCTGGTTTCTATCATGATTGAAAGCTTAGTTATTGAAAGCTTAGTTATTGAAAGCTTAACGTTTTAAATCAGCAAAATGATCCAGAAAACCTAATTTATAACAACTAATTTTTTTCATTTATTACAGAAGTGTTTTCTCGTGGTAAGTATATACAACTTAAAGTCAATGGAAAAAATTTCGTGTCTTCCAAAAGTGGTCGCAAATAGAGGAGGTCGCAACACAGAGGTGGGCTTTCTTAGAGGTTTCACTATATAATGAAACACACTGCAATTATTTCTTAATATTTAAACTTAATTAATACAGGGTAGCCAGAAATAATATGGATACCTACGCACTGACATTTTATTGTTTTTTTGAAGTTTCATCAAATTTTTGGTGGTGAACCACAAGTTATCTACATCTATTTCACCTTATTCCTTCAGAATAATTCTTTTACGAATGACTGAGTTATATGAGATACCCCTCTTCTCCTGAATTATCGAAGATTGCTATATGCAATCTTACACGGTTTGCTTTCTAAACGATGTTCACCTCGCGCGATACTAAATTATACCCAGTTGAAATGTGTTCTACTGATGTGTCCTAGCTTAACATCTTAAGAATTTAAATCAATTTTTGAAGTTTCAAACGAATTCCTCTTCAAGAAATTTAAATTTTTGGACAATAAAAAATTATTAAAATGAAATATTTTAAATTATAATAAATGACGAGCCATGAAAAAAACTTGCAAAAACTAAGTGATAAATACGATTTTAAGAAACGACATGTATGTTGGTACGTCCCTTATGCATTCTTTCAATGTTAAGTCTTTTGAACCGTGATGGCTCAGGGAATAGTGCTTTCGCCTCCCAATGAGGTGAGCCGGGTTCGAATCCCAGCCATGGCTGGTCGATGCGAATTCCGCACCCGGCTTGAACTGGAGCCCCTGAATTAGACAGGCCGACTTATCATTTATTTTGGAGCAAAAGCTTTTCCACCTATAATGAAGAACTACAAGATTTGGCGACTTATCTCTAGAAACGATGTTAACCTCAACTATAGGATATAGTTTTTCAATCGAGACATTGAATTTTTTTTTAAAACATAAAATGAAAAGATCAATTAAGATTTTTAACCATTATTATTATATAAATAGAAACTAGAGTTTTATGAAGAGGGTAAAAAACAACGCATGATAAGTTTTTAAATAATTTATTTAAATAAACATTTTTTTTCAAATCCCATTTTCATAACATTTATTTAAATAAGGAAAAAATTTAGAGTTTATAATTTTTAAACATATTGCCGTGAACTTTTATAACTGAGAAACTAATTATTTCAGCAATTTAACACAAGAATTTCAAAGAAAAAAAAAAGCATTGGTAGATCCAAAAATAGATGAAAGATCGCATATTGAATAGATTATGATAAATGTAAACAAATTGTTTAAACTTTAGGTGATATATTACCACAACTAACTAAAAAACAAACTTGAGTTAGCCAATATTTAGAAAGTAACTACTTGATCTTAGTGAATAAAAAACGAATACAATAAAAAACAGGTAAATATTTGTTTTTAACAAAAAGAAATACTTAAAAGTGAGTGCAAAACTTGGCGATTCTGAAATAAGTTTGGCGAATACTTATTCAGCCAATCTCTTGCCTGTATTTATTAGTTTTATTGCGCATAAGCACTTAAAATTGTTAAATAAATCAATAAATATTGTTCAAATGTCATATTTTAAATAAATAGGTATATACTTAAAAATTGGTATACTAATGGTATAATAAATAGGTATATACTAATGCAATTCTCAATGAATATTCCTATATTTGGTACATAGTTAAAACTGCACAATTCAAATAACCCTGCAAGTTATTCGCTTATTTTTTTTTTTTTTAAATAGACGAAAACAAAGCTTTAAAAACAAATTCTAACAACTTAATATCGTCCATATCCTACATATATAAGTAAATAAATCTAATAAATTATAAATAAATGAGTATTTACCTGACATAAGCGAGCTCGACTTCCAGGCTGCCAGTTGTATCTTCTGTAATTTATTATCCATTTCTTCTTTCTTTTCACATTTGAAGAAAATCTGAACATACAAAAGCCTTTTTTTGAACTGTTTGTGCAATTTACTGCCGTACAACCACGCATATCAATAATTTTAGGTATCCAAATAGTCTTCAAACTCCCACGCTAATACTAACATAACGGTAACTTGTGAACTTGTTTGCTCCAACATAGTTGATAGTTCAGCTCTGATAGTATAGGAGACTTAGTGCTCACGTAAAATATTCTCACTGATAGACGGATCATGAGTTACAGTCCCCTTGCCACCAGGCTAACCATGGGGGGTTATCGTGGTTTTCCTCCCCATGTAACGAAAATGCGGGTTAGTTGCATCAAAAAGTTTGTTTCAGCTTTTCATTGTACACACGAGGAAAAAATTTTCATTTAAAAATTTGTAAACATTTACGTTTATGCTTTCATGCGCATGACAACTCTCATGCTTGATATTTCAGTTCTTTGTTATCAATGCGAAAAAGAAATGAAGACTTTCTTTGACACCGTTTATACGATATATATACATATCAGATGAAAGCAAGCCCATGTTTCCCAAATAGACGGAAAATTTCATTGTATTCAAGCCATGTGAATAAGGTGATTATTCTTTTGATATTAAATATTTACAAAAAGTAACTCACATATTAAGTACCTTCAACTCTCTGTGTTGGATTAGAATCTGGTTGAAAGGACAATTTTTAGTTTAAATAAATGAGTCTATAAAATTGAGTTTGCGATAAAAATTTTGGCTTTAAACTTTGCATATTTAATTTCTTGTAATCCTATATTTGTATCTGAAAATATGAAAAAACAAATGCGTAAGTTCTAAAAAAATCACAATTTAATATAATATAATGTACTTCAAAAAAATTTTGTTTTCATTTATGAAGTCGAAAAAATCACCTCTATAAATGATAAAATAAATGGTAACATTATAATAAATTTCTTTTCTTCATACCGTTTAAATAATTTTGAAACAGTTGTGGGGCAAGCTCCTCTACTGAAGAATTAAGCATATATTAGGATTGAAAAGTTGTTATATAAGCATGCACTTTTTTTCAGAATGAAATATTTATTTATTCAGAGTCTTTTACATATATTAAATTCAGTTAATTTTAATATTCAAGCAATTTTAATGTCACTTTATTTGTTCATAAGTTTGATTATTTGGCAATAAAATATTATTTTTAATTTCCCAAATGCATTGCTAATTTAAATCATTATTCGCATAATTAAATTATCAAAAACTTGAATTTATTTTACAATGTTTATACATTTTATTTCTTTCACCTTATCACATTTATTAAGAAAAAAAATAAGTCGATACCATTACTCTAATCAGCTAAATAAACTAAAATGTTTTACTTCTTTCTTACGAAAGAAACTATTTTTACAAGACATAATCCTTGAGACAGATTTTTTTATTCTTTTCTCTGGGTGATTTCGAATGCTTCATTAAACAATGGAGAATTAAGGTTTTGAGTTTATTCGGCTACTTTTTACGAACGCTGATTTTTTTTTTTTTTTAAAGAAAAGCTTTTGATTTAGGAGTATTAAAGAATTCGAAAGAATGAGTTGATATACTCATGCAAATTATTTTTGTATAACTTATAAAAGATGAAAATTTTTACACCTGACATTCTTTAACCGCTTCCCTTACCAATTCTTTTTTTTTTTTTTTTAAATGCAACAAATTAACATATTTTTTTTTTATTAATAAATACAAGGAAATAAAGCGAAACATAATTCAAAAGTTTTAAGTTGATTTTTTAAATTTTTTTACGTGTAAAAAAAACATTTAATTTACCCTCAGTGCACTATCCCGAAATCACAGCAGATTTTTTTTCCCTTCCGTAAAAACGTGATAAAACAAAACGAACTGACAAATTCTGCTACGCCCGAGTTTTCTCGGGATAATAAATATTTGCAATACATACATACCCGAGTTAACTCGGCATATTCAGGGAAACAGTTAAAAACTTAGATATAAAAAGTTTTTCGCAATGACTACCTTTTATATATCTTCTTACATTTCTTGTCAAATCTGATGCAAAATAAAAACATTAAGTGTCACTAAGTTGCTAATAGGTTTAGTTCAAAATACCTATATTTTTATTAAATTAAAAATTCGAAAATGAAACGTACCCTTAATTAATTAATGCATTTTTTGTTTTTGAGTGGTGCCATCTATGACCGAGAATACAATTTAAGCCACACATACGTCACAGCCTATTTTACAGGAAGGATCTCTTCATTCATCCACAGATCGTAATTTTGACCTGCACCAGAGAACGATCAATCTTCAATTCAGTACCTCCAGAGGTATTGAATTG
Organism: Parasteatoda lunata; assembly: GCA_949128135.1. Classification (NCBI taxonomy): domain Eukaryota; kingdom Metazoa; phylum Arthropoda; class Arachnida; order Araneae; family Theridiidae; genus Parasteatoda; species Parasteatoda lunata. The sequence goes on from OX421978.1 coordinate 36,360,230, forward strand.
TTATGGGAACTTGGGGGATTTTGTGACCCCGACAGATTTAACGTGCACCATCAGTTACCTTTCAATACACGGGAATTCATTGGCCAGCGGGATTCGAACTCACGAGCCAAACGTCCTACCAACCATGCTATTCTGACCCCAATGTAAAACTAATTTTGCAATTTAAATAAAAATCATAAAATAATTTTAAATTTTAATAAAAATTAATCTTTCTTCAATTAAAAGTAAACGGAACGTTTTCTAAATTTATATATTTCATACTATATTAGGAAAAGAGAAAAATGTCGTCATAAAAAGGAAAGTACTGAATGAGATTCAATTATGCCTGACTAAGCCTTTCCTTCTATTTCCTGAAAGTGTGGAAAAGTATTTCTTACGGAGGAAGGGAAATTGAAATGAAAATTAGAAATAAGAATAAAACTGTCTGCCTCCTACGTATAGATTAAACAAGTCTGGAACTTCCTACAGTCTGCAGCTTTTTCTTTAGTTTTCTTATTTCAAAGTTATTTTTCCGAATTCTTTTATTAATACATTGGATGTAAGCAATTTTTCAAATAAATAAATAAATACATATATATATAATTCCGCTGTTGTAGACAAAAATGCGAATTGATGTATGATGTAGTGATGCGAATTTTATGCGAGTTGATGTAAGCTTGTCTTTTTGGATTCAACTAGAATACAATCATACCCATACTTTCCAACTATTGAACTTATTGCGAAACATTTTTTCCCGTGGTAAGAATAAAAAAAAAAATGTTTATTTTAAATAAAACTTTTGCAAAACTTTTTTTTAAGTACTCAAAAACATAGCCATTTGTTTATTTGACTTTTTACATACCCATTTAAAATATTTATTTGTTATGTAATTAGAGTTCTTTTCAATTTAATTTTTAAAAATATTAATACATTACTTTTATTACCAGTTGAAAAAGAAATTTTTTGAAATTACGGAAATTCTTTAGTAGTGGCAGATAATAACACTTCAACACTCTAGCTCTCAAGGAATTAATTTTTTCCAGTGAACGGTAGCAACAAAATAAATACAATATTTACAACTTTTTTATTGGAGCTTAAGAACATGACTATCTGAACTGACCTTTCTTATATTTTTTTTTTTTTTAATTATTTACACGTAGTCGTGAAAAAATCTTTTTCTCTTAATTTCTTAATACATTAATACATTATCTTTGCTATCTGCCTGCGCCTTAGCGTCTTTTAAGTTAAATTTATTATGCAGCTCTTTATTTTACAAGTATATTTTTAAAAATTCCACTGAAATGAATTTTTTATAAATTTAGTAAAGAAAAGTATAGTATTCAGTTTTATTTTGCAAGTATATGGTATGCCTAAAGTTACATAGACTGAAATAAATGTTTCATAAAGTTAGTTTAAAAAAGTATACTTTGCTACTGTATTTTGCAAGTATGAAGTACAGTAGAACTCGTTTATAACGAGTTCGGATTTAACGAGAACTCTTATTTACCGAGGGAAACGAGAATATTTGATTGGATCAATGTTAAGTCTATGGAACAGAAGTCGCTTTTAACAAGCAAGACCCGGTTTTAGCGAGCAATATTTTTCTGTCTTGCAATCTTTTTTCTTATCTTTCTAGTCTTTCTGTCTTATCTTTTTTTTTCAAAATGATAAGAAATGCTCACGAAATAAAAAAAAAACGCGAACTGAAACTTAATTGACCTTATCGCTCTAATCTTAAGCATGGGAAAAGTCACGTGAGAGTAGGCGGTGACGTATCGGTTTCGCGCCTTATCGGTCATGACGTTTTTGATGGTTGGGGGATCATTAAATTAAGAAAAGTATTTAATTAAATTAATTAATGTATTTAAAGTAAGTAAGTATTAATTAAATTTTAAGTAAACTCAATCATTTGTTCTCCCAAGCCCCCCCCCCCCCCCCCCCACTTCTGGTTGCACGCCTACCTTAAGGACCCGTTTATTACGAGCACTCGGATTTAACGAGTACATGGTACGGTCCCTTCGTGCTCGTTATAAACGAGTTCGACTGTATGTCTAAAGCAGGGATGGGGAAACTACGGCCCGCGGGCCAACAGTGGCCCGCCGGAAGGTTCTATCCGGCCCGCGGATAGAATTTTAACTTGCCGATCCGTCGCAAATATAAGCAATATACATATTTGCATACTTTGTATAAAGCTAGTTTTTTTTTTTTTGTTAATAAAGTACTGGTGACCTTTTTACTTTCTCTATTTTTGTTCTACAAAACATGAATTGATGGCAATAGCTTCAGACAGCTTTTCAATTGGTAAAATTTTGAAAGCAGAAGTTCTTCATAGAATAGTTGTAGAATGGCGCCCACAAGCGTTTGTCTTTCTCGGGGAGCAGACAATACGGAATCTAATGTAGGTGAATTGTGCTTCACATGTGGCAAACTGCGCATTTTAAGCTCCAACGAGCGGCTTTTTCATTTTTTTGGGGGCGTGAATTATTTATTGCGTATGGAAAGATTTCTCACATATAACGTTATTGTAAATGATGGTGAAATTATTATATGTATAAAATAGCTAGTACTTGTTTAGTTATTTGTAAAAAATTTTAACCCATAAATGGCGACTAAAAAACGCAAAGTTGATTCAGAGTGCCGTGCGTTCAATGATGAATGGAATTGGAAATACTTTTTTACAGTTGTTAAAGATAAACCAGTATGTCTTATCTGCAATGACGCAGTAGCAGTTTTTAAAGAATACAACATTAACCGACATTTTACAGCCAAGCACAAGAATGCGAACTACGACGCAATGTCTGAATGTGAAAGAAGACAAAATGCAGAAAGTCTTCTTAAAAAATTATGTGGCCGTCTTGTTCAAGAATATAAACAGTGTTCAAGAAGCGCATGCAAATTACATTGTAGCATTCAATATAGCTAAAAATAATAAATCTCTCGGTGATGGGGAGTTTGTTAAACAATGTATGCTTCAAGTTTGTGTTGTCCAAACATGAAAAATAATTTTCTGTAATTTTCTGTAAAAATAATTTTCTGTAAAAATTTGAGGCTGTAAGCTTATCGCGAAAAACAGTGACTTCTGGAATCGAAGCAATCGATAAAAATTTGGCAGCACAATTGGAGTCAAAAATTGCACAATTTAAATTTTGCTCAATAGCTATGGATGAAAGCACTGATATAAATGATACCGCTCAATTAGTTTTATTTATAAGAGGTGTTAATGAGAACTTTGAAATTACCGAGGAACTGGCGTGCATGCGTTCTTTAAAGGGAACTACCCCCTTATGTGATATTTTTCGTGAGTTTCAGGAAGGGCTTTTATCTTTGAAAGTGCCCATAACAAAAATATGTAATATTACGACTGATGGTGCACCAAATATGACAGGAAAAAAAATCTGGATTCCTTGGACTCTTTAATAAGAACTATACCGGGAATAACGTTATTTTTCTACATTGTGTTATACATCAAAATGCTCTGTGTAAATCTGCATTGAATATAAAACCCGTGCTTGATGCAGTAGTAAAGCTTGTTAATACTATTCGATCTCGTGGGCTTACTCACAGGCAATTCCGAGATTTTTTTCAGTCTGTGCAATCTGAATAGTCTGATGTACTGTATTACACGAAAGTAAGGTGGCTTAGTGCAGGATGTGTATTCGAGCGAGTCTGGCAGCTGAAAGACGACATTGTGTCGTTCTTCCGTGGGAAACAATGTTTAGCAGAGTGCGAAATATTGGAAGATACAGAATGGCTTTCAGACTTAGCGTTTTTCACAGATCTTCTTTTTCATATGAACAACTTGAATGTTAAAATGGAAGGGAAAAATCAATTCATTGATGATATCTGGACCCATCTCAAAGCTTTTAAACTGAAGCTTAATCTGTTTGCCGGGAAGTTAGCCAAGAACGACTTGTCTCATTTCTCGAGGTTAAATTCAATACCCTCAGTAAATAAGGAAAAGCTTAAGAGTTATGAAGATGGCTTGAAAAAACTCCATTTTGAGTTTGAACGCAGATTTCAAGATTTCAGTGCCATTCAAACAGAATTAGATATTTTTACCATGCCTTTCAACGTGAATTGTGAAACAGTGAAGTTGGATCTGCAGCTTGAATTAATTGAGTTGCAATCTAACAATCATCTGAAGCAGTTGTTTCTAAATATGCCGAACTGTGAGTTTTACAAATTATTACCAAAAGCTAGTTTCCCAAATTTAATATCTCATGCCCAGAAAATCAGTGCTATGTTTGCTTAATCTTATATATGTGAACAAGTGTTTTCAACTATGAACCTTAGAAAAAATCATTTCAGAAGTAGACTAATTGACAAACATTTATCCTCCTTCCTTAAAATAGGTACATCTCACTTCGAACCTCAATATAAGGAACTTTTAAAAATGAAATCGTAATTTCATTCATCTCATTAAATATTTAAATTAAAACTTGTATATCGTTTTTTTTTTTTTTTATTTGAGAAATTTTTACTTGGCCAACCAAATATTTTTTTTTTCGATTTTTGGCCCACGGCCAAAAAAGTTTGCCCATCCCTGGTCTAAAGCAACACCCACAGTAATAAATTTTTCATAAAGTCAGTTAAGAAAAATATAGTATACAGCTTTATTTTACAAGTATATCTAGAGCAAAGTACAGTTAAATAAATTTTTCATAACGTTAATTAATGAAAGTTTAGCATTCAGATTTATTTTGCAAATATATCTAAATTAGCATCCTCAGAAATAAATTTTTAATAACGTTAATTAATGAAAGTTTAGCATTCAGATTTATTTTGCAAATATATCTAAATTAGCATCCTCAGAAATAAATTTTTCATAACGTTAATTAATGAAAGTTTAGCATTCAGATTTATTTTGCAAATATATCTAAATTAGCATCCTCAGAAATAAATTTTTCATAAAGTTAGTAAAGAAAGTACGTATAGTATGCATCTTTATTTTACAAGTATATCTTAAATAACATAATGTAAATTAATTTTTCATTAAGTTATCTAAAATAAATGTAAAATACGTAAATTTAAGATGCAAGTATCTCTATATTAATGGAGATTTTACATCAATTAAATTTTCATGAATATACTTAATTTGCAATTTGTATTTAATTTTCAAAATGTTTAAAAGCACGGCCCAACACTGTAATTATAATATTCCAATACAAATTTATTATTCCTCAAAACCTTTTGCAACTGACAAAATAAAAATAATTCTACTTTTAATTAGAAAACATATCTGGAGGGATATTTAAATCAATATCTAGCAAATCTAGTGCCCGAATACCGAATCACATTACGAACCAATCGTGCATTTCTACCATCATATACAACCCGATTAATCAATTCCTCTATCGATTCAAGAAAAATCAATTGAAAACTAAGCGGAATTGTGTTCTTTCTTAAGTTCGACAATGTTCTCTTCTTCAATATCAAGAATCGTTGCCAATGTAATGAAACTTATAATCATAAGCATAAGGGTTGGGGCTTTGTCAATAGCATGTGCATTATAATCTCATAGAATCGATATGGTGACTACTCCCTATTTTTTTCTTGTTCCCAAAATGGGGAGTGAGGAAAAGGTATTAATCAAAAAGGTAAAAAGATGCGGTTGAACGATCTAATGGTATACTAATGACCTGGGCTGGCGTTGTTATTCTAGTTTTATATTCTACACCTGCTCATATTATTAAATATTTTACACCGTTTATGATATAATAACTGAATTTTCGTTTCTATTAACACGTTCTTTTCATACTATAATTCATTTGATAAAACTTGGACACTTTTTAAAGGGTGTCCGAAGTTGGGAATATTTTAAAAAGTAGGGGGGGGGGGGAATTGAAAAAACAATTTTTTTTTGTTAAGTTCCATCTGCAAAAATATATTTGTAAATTAAAAGAAATACATATCATTGTCAAAATTAACTAAATCAGTTTCTAAAATTAAAGTGAAATTGAGACCATTAAAATTTCCAACAGCTTTTATGAAACATTTTATTTTATTTTATTTTATTTTATTTTATAACCGTCGTTGAACAGCCGACCCAACTTAATGGGTTTACGGCTACTAATGTTCAACTCCGTAGCCTTGTAATTTTGAACCCAATCCAGAAGACAAGGGAACTCCTGGATCGAGTATTGGGAGAAATTTACCTTCGTGGAGGACTTTTTGATGGAGCTAACCCGCATTTGCGTTACATGGAGAGGAAGACCACGAGAACCTCCCACGGTTAGCCTGACGGCAAGGGGACTCTAACCCATGATCCGTCTACCACTGAGGATATTTCACGTCAGCACTGTGGTCAGTGCAAGCCGGATGCGGAATTCGTATCGACTGGGATTCGAACCCGGTTCGCCTCATTGGAAGGCGAACGCTCTATCCCCTGAGCCATCGCGGCTCTTATGAAACATTTGTCATAATTTTCGTTTGTTATCCCGGAATACCGTTAAACAAATTATTACTATGGCGATATTAAATTCAAAACTATTTGAATAGTGGCACCATCTTCTGAAAATTTAAATATAAAGCTAAAATAAATGAATCACGAATTTTCAATGAATTGATGACTTTTTCCTAAGCACAAGGAAAAGAAAGTATTAATGTAATTTTTTTTTCATACAAGACAGAGAGAGTTCATGCAAGAAAGAGGGAATTTTAATGTAATATTTTTCATTCATTTGAACTTATTTTTCACACCACTACACATAAATGATTTTAAAGTTCATATGCAACACCACTTTGCTCTAGCTTTCATGGTAAAGCTTTTAAGATGTTAGCAAAATTACCGAAAATTCTGAAAGATTTAGTTTTTAAATGTCTGCCGTCTATTAATTTTTTTGCAAAAAGCGTAGTAATTGGTAGGCGTGTAAAAATAACCGACGCGTCAATGCGCGCATTATAACAAAAATTAGTAAAACTTAAAAATGTTTTTTTATCGAATTTCGCGACCATAGCTCATTTTTGCTTAGGTTAAATGTGTATATCTACGATGCTTGATGGAAAGTGGACAAAATTTCGATTCGCGATAAACTATTATTCTACTATTCCCACAATTTAGTTAAAAACCTTGTAATGTTATTTAACTGCTAGCAATCCTTTCTCACTAGGGTGCTGGTAAACCAAGGTAAAATGAAATTCAATAATTGTTGAATTCTTCTTATATTTTTGTTTACTTGCGCCTAGAAAGTTGGAAAATACCGAATTTGTTTATATATTTTGTCAGTATTTAAAAACATCTTCAACCTTTTTATACGTGATTAGAAACAAAAATTTCACCTTTATTCTTCTAACACAATAGAAACTGTAACAGTTTTGGTACTCATTTAGTTCTTAACACATTAATGTATAGCCACAAAAAGTGATCTATATATAAAAAACACCTCTACGAAAAAAATGGTTGTGTGTTAATGTATACACCAAGTGGATATGCCTTTCTGTTATTTACCATTCTAATATTAATTTTAAAAAAACTACAAGTTGACTTCTTATCCAATTTTTAATATTTATATTATCAATATATTAGCGTAAACATAATTCTCATGTTTGAGCTAAAAAAATTCTAATAATGAAACTTTTATGCTAATATTTTTTTCTCCTTTGAAAAAATAAACTACCTTTTTATAAGGACGCATCAATTTTTAATTTCGAAAAGGTTAAACATAAAGCAGATCGCCTCCTTCTGGATGTTCATACAATGACTACCATTTTTATGGCTTTCCTAGACTGAAATTTTGGTTCAAATTTTTCTGACCAAATGAATAAGTTAAATGTTTATCATCTTTTTTATATATAATCTCTTTTTTAATATAATCTTCTCTTTTAATATAATATGTAATATCTTTGTTTTCTTATCATTCATCATCTTTTTTCATATAATATAATATCATCATATATCATCTTTTTTATATAATATATAATATCTTTGTTTAATTTATTATTTAAATGTTGTAATTATATATCTTTTTATCAAATTTTAAATCGTAAAACTTACAACCACTATAAAAATTGGGAAATGAAAGAGAAATAAAAGCTAGTGAAATCCGCAGAAATAGCTTAAACCATAAAATATCTATTTGAGAAAAAATCTTTTCTTTTTTTTTTGTCAAAAAGCTCATAAGCCTATTAACTTAATTGTACATTTCTGATTTTTTTTTCAACGAAAGAAGAAGTGTTCATATCTTCTTTAATACATAATATTAAAATTAAATTTATTTTAAAATAAAATTATTTTAACACATAGCTGACCGGCAACTTTTCTGAAAATTTCCCCATGTGCCCGGCTATTGTTTTCGAAAGCGGATGTGGAAGTAAAACAATATAAATAAACTTTAAAATTTTTTATTTATTATTCAACTTTTAATATTTCTTTTTCGTATGATAAAAAATATAACAATCACCTACGTGTAATGGTACACCACAAGTTTTGCAAATATATCAGGTTTCTTAAAGTTATAATAAATTTATACAGAATTAAATAGTAAAACTTGAAAAGTGAGAAAAATTACGCCCACTTTTTAAAATAGTCACCACGAGAATAATTGTCACTGCTAGCATGATTGCTAGAAGTCGTTACGGGTCATCAACGCTTGGCCACGAAAACAAGAGTTAACTTGTGATCGGTCAGTAATGTGTTAAAATAAAAGTATTTGAAAATGTAATAATATAGGCAGCACTATTTTCATCAGAAATGATCAATGCCATATTTTTAAAAGCAATAGTGGTAGCTGACATTGAAAAGTTTCCCCTAAATTTAAGCGTTTCTTTTTACTTTTTCTTTGAAAAAAATAAATTCCCCGCAATAATATTAATAAAAGGTTAATTTACGTTTTCATGGTAAAAAATTTATTGATAATTGCTTAGTTGTCGAGTTTTTTGATTTTTGTGGGTAATTTTATTTTTGTTTTTAAATAAAGTTTTGTATTAAGTTTATTAATAATGATTTTGATCACCACTAATCATAAATAATTTAAACAAATCTATAAAAGTCCCAACAATATTTTTTTTTAAATATAAAGTATCTTTTTAGTTATCTTAATATATTCTTAAAAAATATTAAATGTTTGCATAATGAAAATACAATTGTAAAATAGAGCTTGCAATTGTTAAATCATTTGATATATCGTTACCACTACATGCAGCTATGTTAATAAAATATTTAACTGCATTAAAAAGATTATCTAGCTCATTATCAATGACTGATGACGTAATCAAATAAAAATTATTTGGCGAAATTGAGAAAGAAAGAAATCCCTTGTTGAAAAATAAATTTTGAATAAAATAATTAATTAATTCTTGATAAGTTTCCTTGACTGTTTGACTCTAAAATTAAAAATCGAATTAAATTCTCATAAATCATTCCTAGCGACACTCGAATGATAAAGAGCCATTGAAAATTCTTTCAACATAAAGAAAAAAAATTCCGACTCTTAATTTCTATTAATCTAAGATAAATGGAGTTTTAATTAAATCATTTAATTCCCTTACCCATATAAAAGAATGCTTCTTAAGCAATAATTACAATACTCCTTTTCAAACGAGTCCCCCCAAAAAAAAGTTCAATTAACTAAACGTGTATGCATAAAAGAATCAAATAAAGCGAAAATAAGTTTTTTTAAAAAAAGTTTCCCATATTGCCAGATTCTAAAGCTCAAATATAAAAAGCGCGGGAAAAAATACCAACCAAGCTTGAATTTGTGACCTTGGCGACGCCCTCGTCTTAAAGCTGATATATATATATATATGAAGGGAAAGAAATGGCAATGGAATCCATGAGCAGCATCGACCTTGCTGTGATCGCCATGGAAACCACCGGATATACAGAGTGGACTCGACCGAGCTTGTTTTAGAGTGATTAACATCGCCCAATTACACCTTCTTAAAATTCTTTCCCCATTTGCTTAACCTGATAGGAGGTTGAAAGTTTACTCCCGAAATAGCGATAAATTTTTACGATCAGGTTAAAAGATTTTTACGTTTACATTATAATTTTAATTCTAGTGAGGAAAAAAAAACTGGTGTTTTGTCATTGAAATTTTTTGTATTGCTTTAATAGGTTGTTAATGGTAACATGTATTTGCTTAGAACAAACGATAAATTTTTATTATGAGATCTTGAAGGAATTTATTCATGTAGAATAATAGGTTCACTTTAATTAAACGTACATTAAATATATGCTATAGGGAGGGATTATATGTCCACTAAAAATAATTAAGAATAATATAAAAAATTCGGAAAAAGGAATAAATCACCCTATTTTTTACAGGAGTTTAATGTGACCAGTAAAACCATTTTGGAATCAGTGGATGAACGAATGATAACTCATAAAATAAAAGCATCAAGCGATTGTATAAAATGATGAACAAGCTAACAAAACTTAATGTTAAAAAAATTAGTTAATCAGAATGCGAAATTGCGGATGTTCTTTGCGTTATTGAGAGTAACTACGTGTGAAACCGGTTTACGGCTATTTACGGCAATAATTCGGAAATTCTTACTCGTGACACTGAAGGAAACCCATCTGAGGATTTCTTAAGCAAACCAAACGGGTAATAGGATTTTTAAAATGACAAACAAACCACGCGAGATAGTCTGTGACGTCACAAAAAATAAAGCTTGTCATTGGTTTATGTGAATATTTCTTTTTTCTAAAGTATATTTTCATGTAACATGTAGACTACGTTGACGCAAAGTTTCAAATTTTTAAAATATCAAATCTGAAAGTTATATCATAAATTTTGTAGCAGTGTCACTTTGAAAAAATAACATTTTTCAAATATTCTTCAGGGAATCTTTACGAAAAAGATGCAAAGACATTGGATAAAACACGTTATATATTGAGAGATAGGGTGAAATTTTTACTTGAAATCAACAAAAAATTTCCCTGCGCGAATAGAACTCATGCAGCGAAACAGTTTTACAGAGAATCTTACATAAAGCAGACAAAAAGTGAAATATGAGTTTTAACGAGTGATAAAATGGTGAAAAAAATTTCCTTAAGATAGCTTAATGTTATTATAATCATTGTTGTTGTTAATTATCTTTTGTTATTTTCAATTTTGTTACATTATAATAAGGAATAAATGTTTATTTATATAACTTAATTTTATTATTATCATTTTTATTGACAATTATGTTTAATTATTTTTAATTAATTTTATTGTAATAAAAAAAAACTTCGGTTACGACCTAATTTTAATTTTATTATTTATTAAAAATAATGTTTTATTGTTTTCCATTTTATTATATTGTAATAATAAATAAACTTTCCTTAAGATAGCTTAATCTTATTATTACTATTGTTTATTGATGATAGTGTTTTACTTAAAATTTTATTTTAGTATGAAAAATTAACTTTCTTTAAGACAATTTCGTTTTATTATTATCATTGTTCTCTATAACGTTTAACTATTTACAATTTTCTTTCATTGAAAGTTTTATTATATTTTATTTATTTAAATATTTAAAACTATTTTATTTAAGTAATATTTAAAATTATTTTAATTAAGTTAATCTAAACGTTAGATATTATATTATATTATGTATTAATATTATAATAAACTAGAAAGTCATAAATACACTGTGTAAATGATAGGATTCGTGTAATTTCAAAAAAGTTCAAAGAAGAGTTTTTGATTTTAAGAAAACACCTCAATTTTCATGTGGGCAATAAGATGTTTATTTATATTATGCTAAAATCAAGTAAAATTTTGTAATTCAAGTAAATTTAAGTATGTAAATCACTTATCAGGAAGTAATAGTAAAGATTAGTTTGATGTAAAAAGGTTACATTTGGAAAAACCAAAAACGAATTACAAATTGGTATTTCAAGTAAATTTAAGTATGTAAATCACTTATCAGGAAGTAATAGTAAAGATTAGTTTGATGTAAAAAGGTTACATTTGGAAAAACCAAAAACGAATTACAAATTGGTATTTCAAGTAAATTTAAGTATGTAAATCACTTATCAGGAAGTAATAGTAAAGATTAGTTTGATGTAAAAAAGTTACATTTGGAAAAACCAAAAACGAATTACAAATTGGTAATTCAATTAAATTTAAGTATGTAAATCACTTATCAGGAAGTAATAGTAAAGATTAGTTTAATGTAAAAAGGTTACATTTGGAAAAACCAAAAACGAATTACAAATTGGTATTTCAAGTAAATTTAAGTATGTAAATCACTTATCAGGAAGTAATAGTAAAGATTAGTTTGTTGTAAAAAAGTTACATTTGGAAAAACCAAAAACGAATTACAAATTGGTAATTCAATTAAATTTAAGTATGTAAATCACTTATCAGGCAGTAATAGTAAAGATTAATTTGATGTAAAAAAGTTACATTTGGAAAACTCAACATACGGGTAACTTAAATTATCATTTTTCTCAGTTGTCACTTCCTAGGATAGATCATGTAGATTTACGTTTATCCATTGTCACTCCTTAGGACGGAATATATAGAATTACGTTTATCTATTATAATTGCCTAGGGCTAGGTCACGTAAATTTGCGTTTATCCATTATCACTCTCTAAGATAGGTCACGTATATTTACGTTTATCCATTGTTACTTTATAGGATGGGCAACACAGATTTATGTTTATATCCATTGTCACTACTTAGTGCGGGTCACGTTGATTTATGTTTATTCACTGTCACTTTATGCTACGGGAAAGACATATTTATATTTATATACATTGTCACTCCTATTTGGGGTCACAAAGATTTAGCTTGTCAAATTAGTATCCAAATCTTTAAATTTACCTAAAAAATCTAATATGATAAGGGTTTTGTCTTGAAAACTTTTAGTGGTTGCATCTGTTTTTTAACAGTTAAAAGAACCTCGAGTATACAATAGGTTAAAGTATAAGTAAAGCTATGTAGTTCTCTAATGTCAACTAAAATGTGATAATTAATTACAAATCAAGCTTTATTCATGTATAATTAAGTTAAAACTTCAGTTTATCTGTTATTGTATATATATTACCAACTAAGTTGAAAAACCGACTCTCTATGTAATGCCAGAAATCATTTCACATATGTCACTTTGCCTACTATACTAAATGACAAACCGACACATGGCATGAAAAGTAATTTTTTCATAATTTCGTTTAAATTATTTGATTTTGATTTACTAGTGTTAGCTGTAAGCAATTTCTTAATTATGAAACAACTAGTTTTTTTTTTTGTTGTCATCTTTATAAAGAAAGGCAAAAAGCTTTTGTAATCGCCGGGTATTTTTAACTATAACTGTGATATTATCCCTCGGGGTGAGAAGGGTTATTGCCCGATATTCCCTACATTGAGATTTTTAAGGTAAAGTAAATTATGCCACGGAATTCTCTACGCTAATATTTTAAGTTTTAGGCTCATTTTCCATTATTCCTTACACAGAGGCTGCACTGTTTCTCTAAACTGATGATCTGGCATTATTAATATGGCAGTTATAGCAAAATTTGTGTTACATTAAAAAACTGATTTATTGAATAAAATTGAACGTTTCAAAGAAAAATAAGGAAAATAAAGAAAAGATAAAGTGTGTTTTTTTTATGTTTATCATACGTCATACTTGGTCCAAACACGCTAGGCATTTTATATGATGCCAATATTTCGTACATAGTGTATTATAAGAATATTTTTATACTTCTTTTTAAATGCAATTAAAACATTCTTTCTAGATTTTATAACAAAATGTAACGCCTAAAATGGTGATGCAAAATCTATAAGTAAAATTTAAATTTCGTTTTCTTAATTAATCTACTTAGTTGCTTAATAAATTCACTTAACACTCCTTTATTAAAATTCAGTGACATTTTCATAATTTTATTATGTTCCTACGCTTTATTTCATTTCTGAAGATTGCTACTAAGTTTCAATTCAAATTTATTAATCTATTTTCAGAAAAGACATTGTATCATTTAATTAGTTTAGCATTCAAATTCAAATTATCGTTTCTAAATGGAAATAAAATAAAAATACTGGAACAAAATATATCTAATTAAGTAAAGAGTTATATAGCATTCTTAAAGTAAAGATAAATGAAATAGCTATTTTATTGCGTTATGTATAATTTTTGCTTGAATAAACTGCTTGAATTGCAAAAGATTAAATTACCAAAATACCTTAAATTTACCAAATGATTTTACTTTTGGTTAACTTTAATTATTTTACGGGTAACAAATTTCACCGAATACTCATCTATTGTTAACCGAATACTCATCTATTGTTGCAAAATATTATTTTAGAAAAATTCCTTTGTGGAATTTGAATCTAAATATCAGAGGTTATACTAGCTGCAATAAATAAAATAGGAAACTGAAAATGAAAAAAAATATTCTATAATAAATAAGAAATTAGAATATTCATGAAGTATAACAAACTGAATTATATTTTCGTATTTTATTGAAATGAATAAATCATATGTATTGTGCTTGTTTTAATCGATTTTTGAATGAAAATGTTTCATTTTTATTATGAATGCGACAAAAATCATTATTTTTTCTGAATACTGAAATCAGATTACTGCGTACTTTCAAGAAGGGATATAATAAGAAATATTTGCAATTTCTGACTGTTCTCGGGCGTTGCACACTGCTAAGTAGACCCCTCCCCCCCTCATCTTTTATCGCATTTCACTTTTTTTGACAAAATCATGGCCAGACAGACGCATTATTTTATTTTTATAAAAAACAATACTCATAAAAGATATTATTTTATAAAAAAACAATACTCATAAAATTTCCATTTTCCATTTCGTTCGACCATTTTGTACAAGTAGTTTGAGCTGTGTCTATTTTCATGAACATTTCGAGCTGTGTTCATTTGCGTAAACACGCGTTTCGAACTGTGTACATTTTCTTAAACACATATTGTGTGCTGTATTAATTTTCGTACACACGGATTTTGACCTGTGTCTATTTTCGTAAACACGCATTTCGAGCTGTGTCCATTTTTTATACACGCATTTCGAGCTGTGTCCAGTTTTTTAACACATATTGTGAACTGTATTAATTTTCGTACTCACGCATTCCAAGCTGTGTCTATTTTTGTTAACAAGCATTTCGAGATGTGTCCATTTTCGTAAACACGCATTTCGAGCTGTGTCCAGATTTAAAACGATCTCCCGACGATCTATTTCAATTATTTTATGTAGTGATGGGATAATGTTTTAATACTAATTTATTAAAATAGCAATGCATTATTTTTGCTATTACTAGGAACCTTATTTTTCAAAATATCGGAAATTCCGCAGTAGATGGAGGATTTGTAAATAATTATCATAGCGTGGACATTCCTATTGTAATCTTAATGCAAAACTTCAATCTTAACATGTATAAAAATTTTAGAAAAAAGGATTTTGAATGTTCATCAAGATCATTTCGGAAAAACGTGAAGTTTAAAACAACTCTTGCATTATAAAAACGCAGTTTTATCTTACGCTTTGACTCCAATATATTTCAATCCATTAATTTATTGACATTTTCGGGAAGTAAACGCATACAAATTTGACTGCTGACAAGATTTATTTTGAGTTTTAAAGCACGTTCTAGCATTATCTTCAGCCTTTTTTGATAACCAAAATACCGTGATTGCATATTTTTTAAACCAAGTTGACTGTTCTTGTCAAGAATGTTTCGAGATAAAAAAAAAAAGAGACATAATATCAAAAATTGTTACTACTAGAAACAATGTATAACTTTTTTATTAAAAGTGTTTCTATCTTATTACAGAAAACAGATTGACTTAAAATATAAATCATAAAGCTGTCAATTTCCGGAATTTTTCGGCCGTATAAATGCACTCTATTTTTTTCCCCGAGTATTCGTGAGAATAACAAAATCTGCCAATTCGTTAGAAAGTAAATTTACAGATTTTTGAAAGACCATCAGAACTTTATTTATTATTTATAAACTTCCATAAATTGCTTGCTTATATAAAATTTCCAGCTACAATTAATGTTTATATTTTTGGACTGTGGTTTTATATTTTTTGGAAAGCAGTAAGTTATTTAATACTTTTTTGTTTTGCAATTACTTAACAGCACTTAACATTAGTCGAAGAAACTAAAAAACTTTGTGTATTAAAATAATATTCCCGACATATTTATTTCGCATTTTTACTTTTTTTTTAAATTTAATAACATTACTTCTTTGCCTTTATAGTAAAAAAACTTAATTAATATGTAATTTAATATTATAAATACAAGGATCATGCGTAAAGTACGTTTCACACCACCATTGGAAAAATTTATTACCTTGATTTTTCCCTTAAAAATGGATTAAAGATAATTACCAAAAGATTACAACCTTAAAATTTATTGCAAAAGATATCACGACATTTTAGCTACTTCTTTATTTTATTTTATTTTATTTTATTTTATAATCAGCGTTAAACAGCCGACCCAATATTGAGTTTTCGACTATCAATGTTCAATTTCATAGCCTTTTTTTTTTTTTTATAACCGTCGTTGAACAGCCGACCCAACTTAATGGGTTTACGGCTACTAATGTTCAACTCCGTAGCCTTGTAATTTTGAACCCAATCCAGAAGACAAGGGAACTCCTGGATCAAGTATTGGGAGAAATTTGCCTTCGTGGAGGACTTTTTTATGGAGCTAGCCCGCATTTGCGTTACATGGAGAGGAAGACCACGAGAACCTCCCACGGTTGGCCTGACGGCAAGGGGACTCTAACCCATGATCCGTCTACCACTGAGGATATTTCACGTCAGCACTGTGGTCAGTGCAAGCCGGATGCGGAATTCGTATCGACTGGGATTCGAACCCGGTTCGCCTCATTGGAAGGCGAACGCTCTATCCCCTGAGCCATCGCGGCTCAATTTCATAGCCTTGTAATTTTGAAATCAACCCAGATGACAAGAAAACTCCTGGGATGGGACAAACTAGCTTTCGTGGAAGACTGATGGAAATTGCCCCGCACTTGCGTTGCATGGAAAGGTTTGCAAGGGGATTCTAACCCATGATCCGTCAACCACAGAAGATATTTTACGTCAGTACTGTAGTCGGTGTGAGCCGGAAATACAATTTACGTCAACCAGCAACGACTGAGAATCGAATTTGGCTCACTTAATCAGAAGGTGAGCCTAGTCATCCGCGATTCAATAGATTTTATTTGAAATCAATTGACTTAAAAACTATTTTAAAAAAACATTACGCGTGTGAAAATATTTAAAGTTTGGTTCTAGTCATCTCCTTGCTTTGTAGGCCGAGCTGTTTCACCAATCCACCAAACGTTTTGCAACGTTGCCCTTAAATGAACGAGGTTTTACTCTTGTTCATTATTAATACTGAATTATTCAAAGACTTCTAGAAACCCTGCCTTTACTTTTTTTTGCTATTAGCCCTTATCATTCCACGATTCGAAGAATTCCAGAATGATTTTCTTTCAACTTAAAAATTTAAAAAACTGATATCAGAACATTTCCTTTCCATTTTATAAAAGATAAATAAAGTTTACTAAAGACTACCACTTCTTATTAACATTTATAACAATGATCAGACTTGCCAATATTATTACCGGTTGAAGTGATCAATCTTAAAACAACCATAATCAGCATTTTCTACTCGTCTGCTTTGATTACTGTTGAAAAAGTAAAATTTTTATGATTTAAGTTCATTTGACAATGATAACCTCTTGACTGATTTTACACTGTTATCCTCTCTTTAATATTTAAACAATATTAATGACTTATTATTTATTTTAATAGAAGAATTGAAAAAGTTCATGTCTTTTTCTTTGATTATTAGATTTACAATAGCATAATTTGTTTAATTTTCAATTGAAATCGAAGGTTTTATCTGTTTATTTATCTGAAAATTTAAGATTCGGGGTAAACGGGTAGACATCAGAAACGATATGCAGGCTTCCTGTACGTGATCAAATCCACGTGATCAAATACTTCCTTTGATAGTTTAGGAAGTTGAATTATAAAGCTACGGAGTTGAATATTAGTAGTCATACACTCGGAAATTGGTCGGCTATTCAACGACGGTTATAAAATAAAATATAAAATTAAAAATGAAAAATATCTACCAATTTGTAATACTTACATTTCTTGCAACGATACCTGCATTTCTTGAAGGTAAGATTTTTAAAAATTTAATTTGCTGTGGTCTACCTGCCAACAATGATCACCTGCAGTTTTGTCTAAAATAAATATTGTGTTTACATTGTGCTTAATTTCTAACTCTCTCAGTTGATGAGTTAGTGAGAAAATATAGAGTTCAATTCAGAGAAAACTTTAAGAGTTTTATAAGGTGTTTAGTGTTTCCCCTAGAGTTTGGTATGACGAGTCCTCAGGTGTTCATATCTAATTGATTCTTGTTTCTCAATATCTAAGCTAAAGGTAATGGTAAGTTTCCACAGACCGCCTTGTTTTCTTTCTGTAGGTAAATATTATGATGAGGCTTTGGTATTACTGACATTGTTACGAATTACGTTAATTAAAAAGGTGATGAAAGTTAATGGCATTTTATTGCGGCAAGCCTCATCTTCAGTTCCATTCCAACGAACAACAACTAACTTAAAAGTTTTGATGGGGGGGGGAACTATTATTTTTTCTCTGCGCTAGCAGCGCCATCTACTAACAGTTTTCATTATGAGGGCTTGGAACACCAGGACTTTAAAATTTCCGGGCAATTTCTTAGTAAAAGCGGATCCCTATTTTTTCTTTTTCATTTCAAATAATTTAAATTAAGAACCCCATCTATTGATAGAACAAGCAAAGAATTTCAAAACGAGGATAAAGATATATTTGAAATCAATGCTTTTATGTAGAACTGGTCATACATTTGTAATAAACTCAAACAGCAATGTAGTTTAATACTCAAAATTTTTAGTTTCATCCTTCTGTTATTAATACAGGAGAAAAATCAATTTATTCCTTTTAAAGTTAGGTTTAATTCTATTGATATAAATATGTTATTGCTTTTTTTTTTTCTATGAAGAGTTCCCACAAACGCCTTGCAACTTTTTTTTTCATGTCCCTGCTACGATTTTTAGCGTATTCGACGCGTATTTCTGTAACTGGGATTTAGAAGTTACAGAAATACAATTTTTAGCGTATTTCTGTAACTGGGATTTAGAAGTTACAGAAATACAATTTTTAGCGTATTTCTGTAACTGGGATTTAGAAGTTACAGAAATACAATTTTTAGCGTATTTCTGTAACTGGGATTTAGAAGTTACAGAAATACAATTTTTAGCGTATTTCTGTAACTGGGATTTAGAAGTTACAGAAATACACTTTTTAGCGTATTTCTGTAACTGGGATTTAGAAGTTACAGAAATACAATTTTTAGCGTATTTCTGTAACTGGGATTTAGAAGTTACAGAAATACAATTTTTAGCGTATTTCTGTAACTGGGATTTAGAAGTTACAGAAATACACTTTTTAGCGTATTTCTGTAACTGGGATTTAGAAGTTACAGAAATACAATTTTTAGCGTATTTCTGTAACTGGGATTTAGAAGTTACAGAAATACAATTTTTAGCGTATTTCTGTAACTGGGATTTAGAAGTTACAGAAATACACTTTTTAGCGTATTTCTGTAACTGGGAGTTATGTTAGGACATTCCTATCCATAGTTTTCTTTATCATTCTAGTCAAAAATGAAATAAAAAAAGTACATACGTGAAAGGTTGCAAATTAATATGTAAGTATGGCAAGAACTTCATCCAAATATGACGAATTACAAATTAACAATCCATAATGAAAAAAAATCAAGAAATCAAATCCAGTTTGATTGCCTGATGAAACATAGAGTTTATATGTAACAACCATCCATAGATGCCTACTTGAAAGTTCTACCGATCAACAATGTTTAACGTAGTAGAGAAACAGCAATTAAATAATCATAATTTGTTTAATTTTCGAAACATTTAAAATCTTCACAGCCCGATCTCCACGTCTTATACACTACCCTACAATAATGAAAGAGACACTTTCAGTTTTTGATATTTTTCTAATTTTCTCAAGAAATACTTAAAAGATTATTTTGTAACTTCAGAGATGTTTAATTCATGAGATTTTTATATTTAGTAAATAAAATTGAAAACTTTCAGAAGTTTGAGAGACCTACAATAAATTACGAAATAAAACAAGTATTTTTGAACACCCTATGCTAGAAAATCAAACAATGATTTTGTAACTTGTATGGATTACTTTGGTTGTTATTTTCAATGACAGCATAGAATTTCGTAAGTCTGGCTTAAATGTTTATGGAGATATAGACATTTTTATAAAAAAAAAAAACTATTTTTTTGTCTCAAAATTTTTTGCTTTAACTTTACGCTTGTTACGTTACTTTTACGTTTTTTTCTATCACTTTAAATGAAATTAAACAAAATTTTTGGAGTAATTTAAAATTAATTAAAAAATTATTGTTTTAAAATTTGAAAAAAAAATGTTAATAACTGTCCTAGATGTGAGTATTAAAAGTTGTTCTTTTATAATGCGCATGATAGAAACAAAATTTTTTTTTAGAAAAATTTAATTTTGTGCTAAATTGAATTTGGCAACTTATAAAAAAGTCATATTATAATATCTTAAAAGTTTAAAGAGTTTCAAGCTATTTTCTAAATAGTTTTTGTACTTTTAAAAGGAAGCTCAAAACGATATAGTTCGAAACAATTTTTCATAAATTTCATTTTCAAGATTTATTAAAAATGACTCCGGCAACAGCCAAGACGCAAGTTGATTTGCTTAAAACCCGTCTCCATCCCAATATTTATACAAATCTAGTATTCACTCGTCATCTGTATTAAAAATAAATACGGTATGTGAAGTAGTCAAGTTATTAGTTATGTTAGAATCGAAAACGCGACAATTTGTCGCAGCGACAGAAACTTAGTGACTTTGAAAGAAGTGTAATAGTTGGTTGTCACATTAATGGCAAGTCTATGTACGAAATAGCGATTGATTTGTTCTAATCACGGGTTCTTATTTATCTTAGAAAAAAATCAAAGTAAAGTGTCTACCAGCGCTAAATCACGTGATTTGGATGACTAATTCTAATCACCAAAACAAGAAATTTCACGACGGGAAACGACACAACAATATTCAAAATATTACTCAACAATGAAAATGCGTTTGCATAGTACTCCAATCATAATAACCCTAAATTATTAGCTACTATTTTATTTTAAGAAGCTTTATAAATCTAAATGTGTTTTACATTATTGTATTTTTTAATTGCATTATATAAAAAATCTATTTATATGACAATATATAAAACATTATATATGACATTATATAAAACATTGCCTTACATATGACATTATATACGACATACTATGATATTAAATCCATTTCTATGACATTATATACAAAAGTCTATTATCATTATTTGCTGATTGCCTTTTAAACATAATACTTATTCGCTGTATGAAGGAAAATTAAATAAAAGTGAGAATGAATCGAAAGATACTTTTCTTCAATTACAATAAAATTACTTTAACTCTGCGGTAAATCAGTTATAACTTTCGCACTTACAATAAAGATCGGCATTATTTTCCCTTTAATAAAGATTCTACTATATTTATAAGTCAAATTTCCCATTTAAAATTTTTTAATATAATTCCTACATTAACCGTATTTACTAAATTATTCTTGAAATTAATAGTAATTTGTTATACTTTTATTTTTACGAAATATTAAGTTTTTAATTTGAACTTTATTCAGAAAAAATTTCTTTAATTTATAAAGAATTTTTAAATCTTTTAAGAGTTTCGAATACAAGTCTTATTTCTAGTATATTAAAAGTAAGAAATATATGAATATATTAAAAAAAAATGACCGTAAAATTTAATAAATTACAAGTAGCTGCAAAGGGAGCATTTTTGTATGAATGTGGTATAAATAAAGTTGTTAAATTGTATTTCTCAATAAAAAGGCTAATTTTTATTCACAATTTTAAGCTTTATAAAACTTATTTAAATTTTAAAATTAAAACAATATAACAGACCATACATTATTATAAAAAAATTAAAAAGTACTTGGGAAAATTTGAAGAAACAATTTATTTTCATTAATTCCTATCAAGCTAAATATCTTTATAAATGAAAAGAAATATATATATAGGTTAAAACTGACCGACAGTGTAATTCCTAAAATTAAAACGAAATAAAAAGCTGTAAAATTTACCACAGCCTCATTAAATATTTGCTAACGCTTTTTTTTAACTTTAACCAGTTGTAGTCGCTCTAAGAACTCAAATTAACATGATATATAAAAGAAAAAAACAAGAAAAAGCCATAAGAAGCATTCAAAATACAAATTATGCTAGTTTTCAATAAGTCCCAAAAGCTTTAAAAAACATTATATAATGCAAATTTTCTTTTTCATCCCAAGAACATAATGGGTCCTTTTATATCTTGATAGATGTTATTTGTCTATTTTCTAAAAAAAAGACCTTCCTTTAACAGCCATTTGAAAAATTGCGCTTCTAAGAAACTAAAAAAAAAAGTATAAAAGCAAAATCCGCGGATCATATTCAAAGTCATTTTCTCCTCGCCCAAGTCAATAAAAAGGAAATGTTCTCCTCTATTCTCTTCCGAAAGATGAGATCCGCCATTTTGAAAAAAGTAAAGTTCAAAATAAATGGCTCTTCGATTATCGTACACTGTCAGATAATTGCTGAGAACACCAGGAGCATTTTTCCCGCTTACTCAGTCTTAGACATTTGACGAACGGATGGGCATTAGCCACGGACAATTGACACCCATTGGTCCAGCCAGATGACACTTTTAAAGAGGCAGTCCATCAAGTTGTAAAGATAGGTAGCGGTAAAGCGGACGTTGTAGCGAAATTTAGAATGCGGACAATGCGAATAGGAACACTGTCTAACGCTTTGATCCCATCTTCCATGGCGGCGGCGACAAATAAATTGCTATTCAAAATGCCCAAAATATTCTTTTGATCCAATTTTTGCGGGTATCTGTATGATAATTTTTCCTTCCAAGAAGTTCCTCTCTTTTTGTAAATAGAGGTTTTGGCAATGCGGACACGTTTCAGACAGAAGCATTCGTTGCTTTTTTAATATTTCCTTTTCCGACTTTCATTTTAATGAAAAGATCTTCCAAGAAACTTCTAATCTGTTATGGCGAGGGGAGTATCCGTTTGATGCATTTATTTATTATTTAAAATTCTGCCATACAATTTAGTAAATGGAAATTAGAATGGCTTCTTGAAATCCTATCACAACATTTTAGAGGGTTTCCGATTACTCTTTCAGAACATAAACTATTTTTCTGAATCCATTTGAAAATTAAAATATCATCTATTCTAATAATACTCTGTAAGGTAGACAAGTATTTTAATCAATATTTCTCCTGTTGAGCCTTCTTCGTGCTTTAATAATTTATAAAGTACAAGCATATAGTTAAAAAAAAAATTCTTCGCATTTTATTTAACATAAATTTTAATTAATTTCTTACATAAAAGTTGTTTTTGTTCAACTAAAATAAAGTAATATAATTATTTTCAAAACTACAATAGAATCTCGATTAACAGAACCAAAGTCGATTCCGATATTTTTTACACGGACTCATAAAACATAACACATAACATCTGCTATGTTTGTTTGTTTTTTAATTTCAATAATATGCTATCATAATTCAATTATGCGTGTCCTCGAAATGAAAAAAAAAACAATCTTAGTGCTGCAAGATTACTTAAATTTGTCAAACAAAAAGCAAAAAACCTAATAAATAATGTGTTGGTTAGTGAAGTAAGTTGCTCTGAAAGTTATCACTTCCGTTGTTCATCAACTTTTTAATTATTTATTGTTCATTTTAGTTTATCCATCATGGCTTCTACTTCTGCTAAAAAAGTTTGTCATATTATCTGTGCAAAAATATTTATAAGTGCGAATAGTAGGATATCTCACAATGCACAGTGGGCCAGCATCCAAGGTTTCGTGGCCAAAATTAGTATTTCGATAAAATTTGTTTCGAAATTTGGGTTTTTTTTATTTAGGATTCTTATGTGCAGGTAAATTGAATTCATAGTTGAAATTTTGAAATACACTAAAAATACCACAAAAAAAAATTAATAAAAAAATGGCGGCTGAAATATGGCGAGCAAATATATAATACGTTTAAATATTTAAATATAACAAAGAAAATATAATAATTTTCGTAATTTTATGTTAAAAATTAAAAGCAAATTATATTTCCGAAATAATATTACAAAATAACGCGAATTAATTGCAAAATAACGCGAAAACATGAAGAAGAAAAAATATATAATTTTTGTTTTTCGGTATATTTAGTTCACCTTTGCAATATGGGCAAAATGAGGCAGGTTTTTTCGAAAGAAGAAACATCAAAGAAGACAACAAAAAAAAGTTTAGCTAATTACCTCGTGGAACTTTTTGGAGATAAGTTTCGAAAGTCATTCAAACATTGCAATATGTCAAATGATAAGATATAAACTATAAGTTTTTCAAGAGTATTAACTAATCCAGCAAATTGAAAAATTGTGCTAGAATTTCAGACTAATTACTCTGATAAAAATGTAACAGAAAGGTGAAATTCCTATATATATTTCTGAAATATAAATTTAAAAGTTACATTTAAAAAAAAAAATTTTTAACATATTTTTCACTACATTGTACTCTTGTCGGTCCAAAAAGTAAATTGTAATGTTTGGAATGATTATGAATACTTAATTTGGGCGATTTTAAAACTGCCTACACATATTTTAGTGGAAAATTTAATTTTGACTTTTGGCCAAAGATCATGGTCTTCTGGTGCAATGTTTGCAAATGAGTATTAATCATTGTAATCAACTTTGAAAATTTAAACCCCCTATGTTTTGTGCAAATGGCTTGATCATAAAAAAATACCACTAAGTGAAGTAATAATATAAGCAAATTTTAAAATATTTATTTTTATACTAAAAGACAAAAAAAGTTTATTAACTGGCCTTATTAAAATTGATTTTAAATGTTATATAGCATGATTATTAAAAATTCTACGATTCTCTGCGACTCTTTTTGCTGAAAATAGGTGAGAAAAAAAGTTACTTCCGTAATCCAAATATTTCGATTATGTGAAGTAGGATCAGTTCCAATTATTTCAGCAATATAGTTTTCAGTGTTGCATGAATTCGGAAGTTCTAATTTGTATATTAATAATAAATTTATTGTGTATCGTAGTATTAGTCAGCGCATCATAGAAAAGAATTGGCTGTGTAGGTAATTGTCACCAAACTCTTAAAAACATTTATTTAAGGCTGTTTAGCGATTGCTCCGTCCTTCTATGAAGTGATACTTTTTTGCAAATAATATTCTATTTTTATAACGGCTGTGACTTTGTAACGGATACTCTTGACTTTAAAGCCATCGGTGCCAATGCATACTATGAAAATGGAGCAAAACGTCAATATGAAAAGGCCACAGTTTTTAAAAATTAAAAGCGTTTGTGGTTTAATTTTTTAATATTTAAAAATTTACCCAAATGCTGCACTATCTGGGCTCCTAAAAATTTGCGAAAACTCAAAAAAAAGCAGTGATTTTGTTATATAGTATATATATATAGTTCAATATAATATATAGTTCATATATAATATATATATAGTTCATAATCATGGCATTGCTTCAAGTGTGTAGGTCACTTAAACTGTGGCTCTTTTATTTTCTTTGGCGATAGAACTTCGAAAAACAATGTTAACAAATGACCCAAAATTAATTTTAGGGTCTTATATTTTGCACTGCATCACATTTCTCATTAAAATATGTTTAAGTCATCGCAAGTGTCTGTGTTTATATAAGGTTATGGCCATCATCCAGCAGATGAAACCTTGCATTCTTCTCGTAGTCAGAGTGCATGGCTTTCACGACATTTTATTATTTTCACAATTTTGTAAAAAGTGTGTAATGAATCAACGCAACCATTGACAGTAGTTGTAACCTTTTACAACCACTTACGTCTCAAACAAGCCAAATTAAATATAAACGCTTAACGACAAATTCATCTAGAAGTTTATAATCGTAGACGTTTTTGTGGATTGTATTTTCATCTGCAAGAAATTGCAGCAATTTTTAAAATACCTATCTAAATACAATACTAAGATACTAAAAAATAGTCTGGCGTATTATTCTCTCTTTTCAATACTTCCGAGAATTGTTAAGTACAGTTAAAATATAGTATTCAAACATGAGTTGTTTTTGTAAGCAATCTATTTAATTTATAGCTGGGCACTATAGCTTTTAATTACTATTTATTACCTATAGCTGGGCAGTTAATTACATTAAATTAAAACCGAACATTCTAAATTAAATTATAAGATCATTCTTTATTTTACTTATTTAAGTTTGATACAATAAACTAAATTCAGCGTAAATGTTAACTATTAATGACAAATTAATCTCAAAGCTTATCGTCGTAGAATATCATAAAACTAATACAATTAGCGTACATATTATAAGTCTGATGACCAAAGCATGCCAGTCTTTTGTGCTAGATTTGATGCAGTGCTCAATTTCACTAATTAAAATACCATCGCACCAATGAAAACGACTAACTTCTAGAACAAGGAATCAAATAAATTCCTAATCGGATTTCATGTTCACAGCCTTTGACAAGTCCAGAGGCCAATTGTAAAATTAAATCCTGTTTAAATGTGTAATTGTGTTTCGCCGCGTTGCGTCAGGATTAACTTATACGATTCTATATGCATACCATCGATTAACGAATCGGATTGATAGTTATGTGAAGAGTTGTCTGTTTTCCGGATCGTCTGTTTCCATTAGTTGTGAAGTCAAGTGAATTAACTTTATTCTTGTATACATATAGTGGGATCAATTGATGGAAGTTTTAATTTAATAGGTATTTTTAATGTTCGACTAATTTAAATGATTAAGATGAAGTAAAAGCTTATTATTTTCATACTTGACAAATAAAATAAAATAGGTACTTGAATGAATTAATAATTAAAGGGGATATTTATTTCAAGCTAAGAGATAAGCATTTGTAATTGAGAATATTGATGATAAAAATGTTCAAAAAACTTAATTTTATTAAGGAACACAACTACAGGTAACTTTTTAAGAAAAAATCGATCGATGCTGAGCAAAAAATTTTTCTTCTCTCCAATGCAAACACATATTTTTATATAAAAATTAAGATTTCATCTAGTTAAAATAATTTAATAATGTTATGAAACTAACAATTTAAGAAAATATAAAAATAATTTTCTTATTAAGAAAGAAAATGTATAATTAAAATTTTTATGATATGAAATGCGTTTTTTTATTTTGCTATCATGCGTATTGCACAAATATCAAAATGTCAACTCAAGTAATTTTCCACGAAAAGCGAGTTAGTCTTAAATATAAAATGCATTTTACCTTCTAAATTACTTCAAAATTTTAAAGTGTCAGAATCGAATATTAAAAATAGCACTTATGCAATGAGGGTACACTTCCATCACTTGTGATAAAATTAAATAAATTGTAAAATAGTTTTCAATTTTCTGCAAACCTGTATTGATTAGAAATTATTTGCTCCAGTAATACTTAATATCCTGTGGAATAACTATTCCATTTCTCTTAAAATCAGTATTCGACAAGCGTTTTTAGTGCATCGCATTTTTCTGCAAATCCTCTTGTTCTAAAATATTCTTAAGGATGTATAAATAAAATTAACTTCTTAATAACATTATTTTTAAAGAAAAAAAAAACAAGAAAAACAAAAAAAAAGTAGCTTCTAAGATAGAAGAATTACAAAAAATAATCCACATTTACAATTAAAAAAAGCGTTT
Source organism: Parasteatoda lunata (assembly GCA_949128135.1). NCBI lineage: Eukaryota > Metazoa > Arthropoda > Arachnida > Araneae > Theridiidae > Parasteatoda > Parasteatoda lunata. The sequence continues at coordinate 36,387,989 of OX421978.1, forward strand.
CGTTTGCAGCTTTGTTATGAGGATAACTGTGCGGAAAACTCCATTTGGCAGTGAAGTAATGGAACTTTTATTTGATGGATAACGTTAAAGCTACAGTTAAGCGAGTCGTAACGATAAGCATGTAATCTTCTGCATCAAGACCATTAGCTGGGAGCACTTAGCAATCATAACTAGAATGTGTACTTTGGGATGTGGAGAAATACATTGTAATCATACATGCATTTATCCAATAAAACTCGCTGGGGCTTTATGCAGCTATATTGCCCATTTTCTTTCCAGCTAACTGTCGTCTGCCCTTTCTACAGATTCTTTCTAGCATTCTTTTTTCTCTTTTAAGTGCAGGAAATTCCCGACGGTAAATACTTATACCTTTCCTTGAGCTTTGAATGTAACTCTTTCTGAATATCTTCTTTTTTCCACAAAAATGAGAGAATTTTTAGAAATACGTGAAATTTCGTCAAACCAGAGTAGGCTTAAAGTAAAATAACGCCTAGTTATGGCACAGTCGTTACTTAAAAAACTTTCGACCTATAAAAATAGCTTTAAATTCCATCTCTTATGTTTTCAGCTGATTTTCGAAATTAAAATTGTGAATAACATGCATTTATATTGTTGTTAATAACTTTTCAAATTTTTTGAATTCAAGCGTTTTAAAAGCCTCACCTACACTAAAATACTTAGTTACCACTAGAATAAATTTTTACAAAAAGCGTATAAAGTTAGCAGCCCTGCAATTGAAAGCAAAATTTTGAAAAGAATTACAAGAGCCCCATGGTTCATAAAGATAAGCGATCAGAGAAGAGACTTAAACGTGGAAAGCAGAAATGAGCACATAGCTAAATTAATCTTTTTTCAAGAATGCACTTGAATGTAATACGTGTGATTACAAGAGGATTTTCAATTTTGAATTAATCAATGACCCAACATGGCTTGCCCATCAGGCCAAACGGTAAAAAAATTACAAACTAAATTTGCAAATTCGACAAATTTTTCTAGAAGGTTTAGGATGACTTACCTTCGTTCGTTGTAGTGGAATTGGGCATCTGAGGCCTTACGGCCCTTTAACACGACTTACCTACATGGCTGAAAGCCCTTATATAGCAAGACGGAAAAGAGAAAAAACTGGTATGTAAGACATTTCATTCCAGCATTTTTTTCAAAAAAAAAATTTCTGTAACTATCAAGATTTTTTTCATAGTTTTAGCATATAGTATATAAAACTGCTTCTTTTCCAAAATAAAGTAGATATTGTTGAATAGTTTAATAAAAGAATAAGTAAACTCCTCCCAAAAACTAGCTATAATTGAAGAGGTTTTACTACCAGCCTTTCCTCTTTTCCGTCTCGCTTTCACCCCTGCTTACATGAAGTAAGTGGTGAATTATATAAACTTACGAATTGTTTAGAAATAGTGGTGGATAAAAATCTACTAAATTGAGTTTTTTTAAACCAAGAGTCACAATTTATAAACTACCACTTGAATATATTTATATGCTGTCTGGAGCAAATTGACATCTCTGTGTATATAAATAAAACTATTTTTGTGTGTTTAATATTGCATTGATTTCTTCAAACCATTTTAGTAACGATAATAATATTAAAAAAATAATAATTTACTCGAATTATGTGTTTCTAATAATCTTGGCTTCGCCGCTCACCTGTGACCCCCGTGTAGCTACGAATAAACTCAGTGCCGGTCGCCGGTGACCCCCATGGCATTCAACGTGTTAATGGGCAGGTACTCAGGTTTCTTTCTTTTCAAGTTTCCTTCGTTATGAGTAGACTGTTTGTGGAAAAATGCAAATAGAACACCTTCATGCACTCCAAAATCAATAAAAAAAAACTGTCACTTAGGATTCACTAAATGTTAAAATAAATCAATGTTGTATAGTTAAATATAACTAAAATAAGACCTTTCCTAATGAAATCTCGATTTATTTTTAAAATGTCACTTAAAACCTTTTTCCAATCAAAACAATTAGCAGAAAATTCTGAGAAATACTTTCATTCATTGAAATAAAATTTTAAAAAGATAAAATATGGTAATAAAAAGATAAAAGCTATAATTTATAACACTTTCCGATAATAATTAATAACTTAATTTGACCAATTAAAATCATTTTGTTTCGAATTTTGGTGGTATTATAACTCATTTAAAATTATTTTACGTAAGGACTTATTATCTGAAAGCAATTAATTAACATGACGCTTAGTTAAATAAATAAGTGTTTTACCAAACTTTTTAAACAGAAAAAAACTGTGTTTCTTCCGCTTCGGGCAATTTATTTCTTCTAAAGTGGAAGATAAATAGCGTGATAAATTAATGTTTCTTTTTTAAAAAAGGATCGGAAAATTCCCTCAGATTCAAATTGAAATTTGGCGCAGTAATAATTCTTTCTTCATTATCGTTTGCCTTATTTTTAACAAATTTTTCTTTGTCTAATTTAGTCAGGATTTTTGTCGTTTGCCATATTTTAATGCTTGTTAGAATAATCTTTAAAAATTAATATTTTTTCGAGCTAACCATTAATCATTATTTTTTTTATCGGCTAAACCAAATCTATTACGATCAAAATGTAATGCAAAAAAGAAGGGAACAAAAGAGCAGACGATATTACAGAGCTATAACTCAGAGCGAAGTTTAAATCACGAAAGTGTTGCCACGCGACTCGAAATAAATAAAAACGGACGATGTCAAGTAAGTGATTACCCAACACTGAACAAAGAACTACTTTTTCCTGTTGCAATTTTGTTTTCTTCTTTCTCTTGAGTTCATGCTCCCGCTTCTTTTGCGAAGAAAATTGGATAAACACTTCCAGATCGGCAAAACATTCGACGCCTGCTTACGCAAGTCCATTAATATCCATTAAGGGACCGAATATAAGTGGGTGATCTAGTGATGTAACGAAAACAAAAGAGATATCTCTGTTTTTCTTCCGTTTATTCTCTGCATTCCGCAGGGTTACTTAAGAGTAAACAAGTGCAGTACTACAGTAATAACAGTGATTTCCGTTGACATTTCTTGCAACACTAGAAAAGAGAAAAAAAATATTCCAGAGGAGATAATTTATAACATTCATTCTGAAAAAAATGTTAATAAAAGAAATTAATGCAAGACAAAACTTCAAAATTATTTTTTACTTTAAGTAGCTTTTTCTGTTTTTTTTTTTTTTTTTTTTTTTTTTTTTTTAAGTAAATTGTTCAGTTTTTTTTTTTTTTTTAACTTTTGTAAAATTAAAATACTTTATGAAAAAGAACAATTTTGTGCTATGTTAATGTGTAATATCATGTTAATTTCTATTTCCTTGTAATATTTTTATTTACTTTTAATTATCTATATAATGTATCAGAAATTTTATGCAAATTATTATGCAATAAAAATAACAAAAAACTCCCGAAGAACAACTTTTAAAATAATTTGTAAGCATATTTGTAATGTGTCGTACCTAAAAATTTTATTCTTGTAATCTTTTTCCATGCTTTCAAAGTTCTAAAATGTCAAAATTTATAATGATAAAATACTATACTTCACAAAAAAGTTTTAATTTATGTTTTAAAAGGACTTTACTATGTTAATTTTAATTCTTTTTAGAACATTCTGAAAACAATTGTCACAAACTCTATTTCTTCAAGAACCAGATATAAATGGGTGTGAGTAACTCTTAAAAAAATTGGCGCAAACAGGTTGATATAATATAAATAAAACAACTTTTCAACAATAACTAAACATATTATGCTTAAATTACTACAGATAAACTTTACAATAGACTTTATATAAATAAAATTTAACAGAGATGGTAGTCAATTAGCTAATAAACTTTATCATCATGAATTGTAGTTCAATTCTCGAAGATAAGAAACATTTAAATGCTCAATATCTGGTTTAAAAATTTACTTAATAAAATTAATTTAAATTTTAAAAACCATTTTTAAGTGGAATAAACAGAGGGAAATATTAGTATTTTTCTCGATATTAAAATGCGTCACCTTCGAAAAACGAAAGAGTATTTTCAATGGTAGAAGTTTGTTAAAAAGTGTTACCCTAAGTTTTTATTTCAGCAGTGACAAAAATAGAACTCCTTTTTTATCTCTTTTAAATACTCGTATTATTACCCATTGGCAAAATGGGTCTTGATTTGGATTTGATGGCGTCCACACTTTTTTCAACTGTGCTCAAGAGTAATAGTAAACAGTGCGCATGCGTCTTCATTGCATGCGTTGCTATGGCGACCGCTGCTGTTTTTATTTTTATTTTCACCAGCAGGCATTTTTTATGTATTTGCATAAGAATAATTTAAAGTATTTTTATGTTATTTTTATTATTAACGTATAATTACTGACTTGACGGGGATTTCAATATAAATATAAATGCTGAAGAAGGAACAGAATTTTATGACGTCTTGAAACTCGTACATAGGCAGGATTTGAAAACCAATCCGATGACAAACATCAATTGAGACAGTTTTTGTAACCCATGATTTGAAATGTTGTGGAGTTTAACCATCATCTCCTACATCAAAAAGCCTCCATACGGTCTTTTATAAGTAGTCCGCGCAGACTATTTAAAAAGTGAACCAGTTGAGCGCATGTACCCAAAACCTTTTATAAATGTAATTGAGAGAAAATCATCATATATATTTGAGAATTAAATCTGTAGTGGTTTACAAGTGAATAAGGCAAACCAATAATATTCATAAATAAAACAAATTTTTAGTCATATAGTTGCTACCACTTTCTTATTTTAACTAAATTTTGTATTAAGTGACTCGTTCGGAAAGTGGATATCCTTCACAGTGGTCTGATCGGACTACCTATAAAAAAACGTGAGGAGGCTTTCAGTTACAGGAGGCGTTGGTTTAACGGGGTCAATCCAGAAAGAAAAAGCATTTGACCAATGGGTAACCAGTGATCGTAATAAGGCGATCACAACTTTCTTTATAATAATAATTTTTTTTTATTTTATATTATTCAATCTTTTTTTTGTTCTATTAATACCGAGACACCAAAAGTGGTACAGATAAACAAAAACACCTATAAGGTAAAAGTGGACATATTTGCCTGTACAATATATAACAACAAGATATTTCTTTCTTTTTTTCCACCACTTTAATATTAAATACAATTAATGTGATACACTTATAAGTGTGATACAACTGTGTGATACATTTATAAGTATCTATATTATTAATAGATTGTGGGAGATAGAACTATGTTGTTTCTACAAAAAAAAATCCGAATAATTAAACACTTAAGTGTTACCATATTTTTTATTTTTGCAAAAAAAAAAAAAAAGAAACAAAAAATAAGCTATTAAAAGTATGCTAGACACGACTGAATTAAATTGTACGAATGTTTAGTTTAATCCGGAAAATAGTCGAAATTTCGATATTGGCGTTCATAAAGATAAATTTTGCCAGTGACGTTTAGCACAGACACAGAGTTCCTGTTGAAATTTATTCACTCTAACTAGTTGGAAGGTGGTCAAACTTTTGAATAGTGATAAATTCATTTTGGCCACAATATGACTTGATTCAGTTTGTTGTAATCAGAAAATAATTGTAAACTGAGATGTCAGACTTTGAATTCGGGTAAAGATTTAAGTACTCTAGGTAACCAGAAATTCTAGCACTTTGGAAATTTGCTTCTAAAATTCCATTCATCCACAAGCACACAAATGAGTAGTAAAACACAGCATTGCCTATACGATATATTTGTATTTAGCTGTGGAGAATTATAAATCTTGAATTACAATAGAATGTAGGAAATTTAAATATCGTATGTTAGAAACCTTACCTTAAAATTATTTTAATATTTCCTGAACTAACTTATATGTAAATAGAAGAAAATGTACAACCAAATTTATTTACGTAGAATTCTATGTCTGGCATTGGAAGCTTGCATTATTCTATTTTATTTATCTCAGCAAGAGAAATCATATGTCAGGCGAATGGATCCGCCATATTTTAAATAATTCAATTTTTCTTCTGCAAACTAATATTTCACTAAAACAACAAAGCACGAAATTTTGAATTTCCATTTACTACATCTTTCAAAGAATTTCTATAATAATGCAAACAAGCATCACTCTATTTTTTAATGTTGAAAAATATTCATTAAATCAAGAAATTTTAAAAATGCTTTTGCCATTTTCCATTTTGAAATAAATGTGTCTTTACTATATTTGAATAATTTAAAAATTCGCATCAACCAAAAGGGAAGTTTTCAAAAGATACGAATGTAAATGATATTTATTCATCAAAATCTTTATAACTATTCTTTCAGGTTTTGTTTTTGAGGAAAAAAGAAAAATGGCTAAATATTTCAATGGCAAGTGTAAAACTCATTTATTTATTGGAAAATAGGAATTGAAACACTTCGCTTTCGCAAACGATTTTCTTTCTGAAAACCAACTTTGAGGAAATTAATGGTTTTAAAATGACTCATTTTTCGTTTTGATAAATATTTACATTTACAATTTCTTGGGTTCTAGAAGATTCCATTAAGACTCCATTAGTTTTAAAGTTTGGCTACTTTTTTGTCGTAGGTATATGGATAATTTAAAGATTAATTATTTTCTCCGTCAAACTTTTGTCTACGAACGTCAAGACTGATATTTCCAACTTTTTTTTCTGATTCTTTAAACTCTATGTTATATCTAAAAAAAAACCAGAAATAAAAAAGATTATGATTAATTCACGAAATTTCAATGCAATGCTTTTTAAATAAATATTTAGCGACCAAACTTCAGTCTGATCGATTGTTAGAAATATATTAATTCATCATCAACACTTATGCAATCAAAAATAAAGGAAAGTAGTATGCTTATGGTTAAAAAAGATATTATGTACCAACTTATCAAATTTGAGGACATATTTTTTTAAATTACGAGGTCAAGTATTTGTTAATAAAAATTATGTAGATATTATGAAAACATTTTAAAATATCATTCACAAAAGCAAAAACCAGATTATCAGTTTAAAAACGCCTGGTTAATTTCTGTGTTATAGAGTAAGTGGATGGCGTTTAAAATTATTAAAATCATTGCCGTACATAATTGTAAAAGCTCCATTAGTTTCACCACAGAGTTTTTGCATATTACAATTTTTTGCATTGATACAATTATGCGACTTAGCCCAAACTGTTTTTGTATTATAATTTTTTCATTGAAGCTAAAATACATATAATATATACATTGGGAGCTTAAGAATCTGATTAGTACTGTTTGGGTACAGCAGTAAGACCTGGCATTAGTAATAGTGCTTAAATTTCTGAGAATTTTGTTATCAAATATTATAATACTAACCATCTTTGGGGACCAGCTTGGTAATCCTTCAAAATTATCTTGTGCAACACATAAACTTTAATGGTAACCAAGCTGAATGCGCAGCACAACTGCATATTCATGTGATTCGTTAACCCCTCCTCCAATCCTAACACCTTAATTAGTTAAAAGCAACGTATTAACCAAATTTTTAACTCTCTAGCTATTGTTCGCTGCTTTTCCCGCCTCGAAAAACTTTGATTTCAATTTTAACTATTTTCAAGACATTCAAAGTTCCTTATGTATTGAATTTTAGTAATAATTTGAAATCTATCCGGCAGTCATTAAATCACACGACGCATAGTAAGTATATATATATATATATATATATATATATATATATATATATATATATATATATATATATATATATATATATATATATATATATATATATATATATATATATATATATAAAGAGAGAGAGATTATCAAATATTATCATATTATTAATCATTAAATTTTTTTTTTTTTTTTTTGAAATGGAAATTTTTTTTCTTTTAAATATTTAAGCACAATTTTTCCTGAAAGAAAAAGATTTATGCTGTCATGAGGTAACTAAGAACTGCATTGACTAAAAAATCCACCATCAAATATTTACTTTCTGAAATTCAAAAATATATACAGAGCGTGCAACTATTACCATATTTACAGACCTCGACCAATCAAACTGTCTTCTTCTTAAAATAAAAAATAAATAAAGGATAATTGAAAATACTCCGGATGATATTGAAAAATAATTGTAATTTCACTATTAATCAATAATAGAGAATCATTCTGCAGTTTCTGTTATTGTTCAGATAACTGTTTATTACAGTGTAACGTTCTCTTAGTCCAACGGCTAAAAACGAATGCAAACTCTATCTTTGATGATATAAATATTTTACTAGAAAATTGTGCCATTTTTTTCTAATCTAAGTTTTTTTTTGTATCTATTTAACAAAGTACTTTAAAATACAAAAAAAATTCTATGGTCATATATAATTTTTTATGCAGAAGTGTAGAAGATAACATATAAAACAGATATCAAGTAATTAAATTTGACAAACAACAATATCCTTCTCATAACAATAATAGGTACTCTTATAGGTACTAAGATTTAAAAATGAAACGAAGAATAGAATGATACAAAATCAATTGAATTGCAGCTATTTAACTGCATTGCTTTAGAAATGAGACTCTGTAACTTCAGCAGAGTACAGAACACCGAATCTGCTGAGCAGCACAGCGCTGCTATATGTTTCTCAGTTAAATGTGAACCCCAGTTTGAAAGACTGCGAGTTGCTTTATGAAGCATTGTTATGATATCATCCAATCCTGAGAAAACATATAAAACTTAAAAAAACATACATATATTATTAGAAAATGATGGTATGAGAATTCCACGGTACCATGCTAGTGCATCACAGTGAAGTTCTGTGTCTTGAGGTTGAGGAGTTATGATTCAGTTGTCAATTTGAAAAATAATTATAGCTATAGTAAAAATCCTAAATGTTCTATGGTTAAAAGTTTTTGTTTTATCATTTTTTATTTACAATATTTCCTATTTCATCGCATAGTAGAAATATTTGAAAAGCTTAGTGGAAGAAGCAGATAATTGACATTTTCAGAAATATCAATTAATCAAGAGGAAAATAACATAGAATGGTTTTATAAAAATGGGTGATATGTTTACTGTAACGAATCCTTTTTGCTTTCACTTCAATTTTAGCATGATTAATCCACATTGATTTTGAGTATGATTTCTTGCTCAAATTAACTAGTTATAAATAAAAAGAGGCAGAGAATCATTAACCCTGCCTTTTAAATAGTCTATAAAAATACATTACGGATACCACTTTTTTTTTCTTCTTAAATTGATTATTGCAACTCTGAAAATGTCGCTTACCTGTTTGGAAGCTATCTCGGGGATAGGGGCCTCTGCGCGGGTGCAACAAGGGGGTGTGATGGCTATTTTTCCTTTCCCATATAAAAAAATCAATATGGATTCCGACAAAAACTAAATACAACCAAACAGCTACTTCGAATAATAGACTACGCCGGAAGAGCAATAGTAAACAAAGAAACAATAGTTTTCCTAATGATCGACATCTCAAAAGCATTTGACAAAGTATGGCACACCGGTACAATATTCAAACTAATGCAACTAAATTTTCCTCCTGGACTCATCAAACTTCTATCCTGTTATCTCTCAAACCGAACATTTCAAGTGACTATACAAAACTGCATCTCATCAAAAAGAAACATCTTAGCCGGAGTACCTCAGGGCAGCATACTTGGACCAATTTTATATATACTTTACACCTATGATTTCCCTATAAATAAAGCAGATTACAATAGCATTACAGCCTTCTACGCAGATGATACTGGTATAATAATCAAATCCAGAAATCCAAACTTAGCTCTAATAAAACTACAAGAACAAATAGATGAAATAGAAGACTGGTGTAGAAAATGGAAAATAGCCGTAAACGCCGACAAATCACAAATCCTCATCATACAAAAAAGAAGAATTAAAATTTCACCTCAATGCAAGCCGAAACTGTTCAACATTCAAATTCCAATAGTTAAGAGAGCAAAGTACCTTGGACTCATAATTAATAGCAAACTCACTTGGAGCGACCATATTAAAAATATAATAGACAAAGCAAATGCAGCAGTTAATATCATCCAACCTCTCATCTATAACCAAAATGCCTCACTAAAAATCAGAAAATTACTATACACCTCTATGATCCGACCTATACTTACATATGCTTCACCTGCCTGGACTACTATACCCGAACACCTAATGAAAAAGCTCAACCAATGTCAAAATAAAATACTCAGAAAAATCACTCGTGCCAGATGGTTCATGCGTAATTCAAATATTCATAAAGATCTCAAAATTCCGTTTCTATCCGAATATATATATAAATTAAATGCAGACTTCTACGATAAAGCCATAAAATGCAGCACAGCCAACTTCAATCAGATTTTTAACTTCGAGAACTATAAAAAAGACGAAAAACTAAGACCAATAGCCGCTCATTTCACCTCCGACTCCTCATACAACAACTATCAGCATAAGTAATAGTCATCAATTCCAGCATCTATAGTCTACATCAATAATCCAAAGCATCAAACACTTTACCAATACTGAAATCCTGACTTATGTTACTTCACGTTGACAATCAAACCACAGCCATCCACAGTTTAACAGCAAGTTGCTCTTATTATTTTCATTTTCTTTCAGTTATACAAGCAAGGTGCTTGTCTCCCAGTAACAGCCACCCCATAGACTGCTGAACTCAAACTGTCTTTTATTTTAACTTTTTTTTACTTCATGATATATGGGATAGGGGCCTTCTGCGCGGCCCAGGTGCCCAATTTGTATAAATAAAGAAAAGAAGCTTACCTGTTTAATCCACTAAGCTCTTCAATTCTAAATGCAAGCTGCAACTTAGGAGGTATCAAAGGTAGAATGTACCACTAGTTATCAAATTCACCCCTTTTTTCCAACCTCCCCACAAATCCCCTAATATTTTTTTCTACATATCTCGTTATATCTTAAAAACTTTTTAAGCGAATCGAAACATTTTTGCAAGCAATGAAAGCGTATAGAAACCATGTTAAGGTTTTTGTCATGGTTACGAAAAAAAGTTTTAGAGAAAACTTCAAAATGGTACATTAGTTGTATAGGTTGTATATTTGATTATTTTTTAAAATTAATATTAATATTTATTCTGTTTTTTTTCCTTTTTAGAAAGACCTCCTTCAGAAGCAACCTTCACTGGGGAAGAATATCTACATTTTGATGTTCGGGGTAGTGGCGGAGAGCCCCTGGTCAGTTGGAGCGACCAGGTGTCTCTACAATTCCGCAGCAGACAATCTGCGGGATTATTATTCTTCGCTGCAGATTTGGGTGCGCATAGTACTGGTAGCGAAGACTTTTTGCACGTCGCCCTCAAAGGAGGTGGTATAGCTGTTCACACCAAACTTGGATCTGGTCACGTCGAGAAAGTAGTTCGACCATCTAAAGTTCGATTTGATGACAACCAATGGCACAAAATCGTCATACACAGAAAAGTTCGTGAGGTAAGCCGACGTCCTTAAAAATTTTAGAATATTATAAATTTATCAGATGTATTTAATTTTTGAAACTGGAAGTTAAAATTAACTATCAACTTCAAAATCTGGCTGCTCTGTTGGAGCAGGTGGTTAAAGTGTCGTTGATTTACATATTAGGGAATTGGTTGTGGGTTTTTAGTTGGATACTGGTAGCCGACGAAACAACCAGAGCATATATACAGCATACCTGCTAACTTTTAATCCCTTCCATTATGATTGTTCCCAGTGGTATTAAAATGGAATTACAATTTCAATTCTAAGCAAAAAAATACGTTGTATTTGGAGAAGCTGAAGCTAACAGCTATGACTTGACTTGATATAAGTTGATTAGAAACAGCTATGGTAGTTACGCATATTAATATATATTCTTATTTTTTTTTAAGAATAGTGGTGATCAAAACCATTTAAAAATTGAATTTAAAAAAGAAAAAATAGTATATATTTACTACCACTTTAAACATGAAAATAAAATTTTACGCCTAATGCGTAAAAGTTGGCAGGTATGATACAGTAAAGTGTACTTTAAATCTATCGTAACTGAAAGCATGGCTGAAAGCCCTTATATAGCAAGACGGAAAGGAGAAAAAACTGGTACGTAAGACAGTTCAGTCCAGCATTTTTTTCGAAAAAAATAAAATATCTATGAAATATCAAGATTTCTTTTATAATTTTAACATACATATAAAACTGCTTTTCCAGGATAAAGTAGATATTGTTGAATAATTTAAAAAAAAAAAGAAGAAGTAAACTCCGCCCCAAAACTAGCTATAAATGAAAAGGTTTTACTACCAGCCTTTCCTCTTTTTCGTCTCGCTTTCACCCCTGACTGAAAGTCCTCCGTTTGGTGTGTGGAAGATTTGAGCGATAGTGCAAGTTCAAGCGCTGTCCCCATCATTTGAATGGGTTCCATATCAGGTGGCGTACTTATGGCCAATAAAACAAAATCTCTAAAAACAGAGCATGGTGCTTGGATATGTTTAGTTAGAGCTTATACATGAGATAGAATTAGAACATTTTTTTCTACTTTAATTATTATTTTATCACTTCGCAAAAAGTTTATAACCAATCGTACAATCTGGCAGCTATATATATCCATATCCATTAGTTCAAAAAATTTTGAGAAGGGCCTATTTTTGTTCTCATATTTATGTCTACGAACCATAACTTTAACTAAAGTTAGTTTGTAACAGATAATTTTATGCAGCATGCTTCAAATCTTATGTTACTAAAACTAACCAGTTTTATAAAGAAACAGACAATAATTTTTAATTTTTTTTTTTTTAAACTTGTTTTCTTAGAACTGCAGCTTTAATTCAGAACAGCTTGAAAAGCAACGTTCCTAATTGGCTAAAATATGACGCGTAAAAAATAAATAAAAATTATCATTAAAGAAAAAACAGCAAAGAATTAATAGCTTCATTTGCTAGTCTTTAACAGCAATACTTTTTAACAAATGTAAAATGCATTTTAACACTATTTCCACCAAACAGCACTGTAAGCTTCAAATTATAGTCCAAATTTATGTATTTCTTCACTGCTAATTTTTTTATTTTTCGAAATAGTCCAAAAGTTATTAATTATTTAGTTTTAAAATTATTTAGTTTTATGAAAATGTTAGTTGAATTTTGTTCATTTTTAGTAGGTCTTGTGAGGTGTATTTAGTCTTTTGATATTTAAATAAACGCCATTTTTCAGCATCATACCTGAATCCCGATTTTAGAAGTAACGGAAAAAATACAGAAATAGTTGAATAATTTTAATATTCGCTTATTTTCCGCCATGTTACTCTTTAGTGTTCACCGTTGCAGTGACTAATTCAGAAAAATGAATAACGCTGCAGTTGCAGACCAAAACACGTAAATCTATTAATAAATACGGTGCGCAAATAATTTGAATTTGATATCCAACAGTTTTGGTATTTATTTGCATTTAAACGTGTGACAAAATGGGCAAACGCAAAGTTGCAGTAGAAATGGTGCTAAAAAATTCAGAAAGATTTCGTTCACTGTTAATAATCAAAAAAGAATATGTGGGAAAAAAACGTGTACAAATTAAACTTTCATACTTTCTTAATCAAAAGGTGTTCTAAAATGGAACAGAAAAATACATTTTCAGCAAATTACCTGTATATTGTACTATAACAAATAATAATGATTAGCTAATGATAACAAAAAATAAAATTGTTATTAGCATGATGACTTACGAATATTTTTAATATCTGGCTTAGAGTATAAGACAAATGCTCTCATTTCCTCTGTTGTATGTTTGCTTTTAAGTTTCTTTACTTTTTGTAATTCTTAACCTGCATAATATAACTGCCAAATATTCCAGATTTTCCGTAAAATTTTATTTCGTGTGCTTTTCTTTTTCATTCTTGGGTTTAGAAATTTAATTAAGACTGATTTGAACACCCATCACACACGAATAAGTAAAGAATATACCTAAATCCATGATAAAATGCTTACGATAATGTACTTAAACTCTGACAAAACATAAAAATGTGTTTGCCTAAAACTTATTTTTTAAGTCTCTTACTTATTTTTTAAGTCTAAACTTATTTAAGTCTAAACTTATTTTTTACGTCACTTGGGGAAATTCTAAATGAAAAAGCAAACTTTGGCATGTCTGAAGAAGAAATGATCATGGTCTTAAATTCAATAAAAGTTTTTTAAAAAATTCTATTTGTTTTAAAAATTCCTGTTTTGCATTAACTTCAAATGTTAAGGGTAAGTGTTAAGATAAATTATTCATAGAATTAAAAACTTGACGTTTTAAAATATAAATCTTTATTTTTAAAGTTTCAAAAAGAATTGTTTTACTGGTCATGAAAAATTTAAACATGTGTATTTAAGATATATTAGTAAAGCAGTTAAAACTTTTAAGTGTTTTGCAGAGTAGATTAAAGTTTTTAAAATTCTCGCTAAATAAAAATTTTTTTACTACAACTATGTAAAATCTGTATTAACGATCGTGCTAATGTCGGAAGGCCTGAAAATCTAACTAGATTTTATCCCATTTTAATTACTTACAGCTGATTTACTAATGTGAAATTTATATCATGCGAATCCGATGCAATAATGAAATAAGTTCAAAATGTATAAAACTAAAGTTTAAAAATAAAAATAAAGTGGTAAGAAAAGTGTAACAAATTTAATTAAATTTTTAAGTAAAACATTTTTTAAAACAATTTTTAGTAAAACAAAATAACTGTATAGATCAAATCATTTCAACTTAGTCATTTTTTTTTATATTTTAAAACTGAAAACTATTTAATTCACAAAATGGACGTGAAACTATAAAAATTGTGAAAGAGTATATCTCCTACCATTTAAATTATAACTGTATTTTTTGTATCAGCTTGAATTCTTAGTTTTGAGCAATGGCAACGGGGAAATCTGTATATACAAGTGTTTGAAAATTTAAGTGAATCTGTGTATCGATTATAAATACAACTTTTATCTTGAAATTTTAGTAACTAAACCTTATTCTAAAAATCGTTATTTAAAAGTATTAACACAACATTAACTGTTATTTTTCTAACTCAATAAAGACCAGTGGGACTAAAAACTTTAACCTGTAAAGAAACATCGCTAACTCGAATATTTCATTCTCGAAAATCAACATGGAGAAACAAGAAATTCGTGCTGACCACATCATATTACTAACGTTTATATTTTTTAGATATAAATGTTTATATCTTTTTTTCTGATATCAGGTTTCTTCGATATCTTCGATTAGCAAAACTCATGTCCGTCAAGATAAATTCTCTGTCACTTTTTTTCAGATCAGAAATTTTTACACTTAGACAACATGTTTTGTTATCACAACTGTAATCCAGAATGGACTTAACCCATTAACGTCCAACGTTTCCGTGAAGTCTTTTCGGAAAAATTAAGAGTTGTAGCTTAATGAATGCAGATTTTTTCGACCAAGCCACAAAATGCAGTACAGTCAATTTTAACGAAATATTCAACTTTCAAAACTAAAGTAAAGACAAGAAATATAGACTAATAGCTGCACATTTCACCTCCGACGCCTCATATTACAACCATCAAAATAAATAATAGTTCTCAATTTCAAATCTTATCCCAGTCTCAACTACAGCTTCAACTACAGATCTAAATTCTAAACTTCAACTTCTGTTTAAACTGCACTTCTAAAAATTGAAATTCTAGTAAATAAAATTACAACTGCTGAAATCGATCAATCTGAAAAATGAATGTTCAAGGCGATTCCTCATGCTGATGCATTTTTACTCATCTACAACTAAAATTTTTGAAGCAAACCTAGTTTAGAGCAAGCTGCTTTTATTATTTCCATTTATTGCAAACTCACTCTCTGCTGACCATAAAGACTGAACATAATTGGGATAGGGGAGGAATAGGACTCTACAGTAACGAGGCCACGCCCTGACTGAGCGGTATCGCTGCTAAAGGCAGTGCGAAGCGTGGAGGTGGTGGACTCGAATTCCACCGTAACCTTGGATGTATTCTTTGTTATGTCCTTCTTGAAATTGTTCTATCTGTCCTTCTACTTGACAAAGGTTTATAAGCCTAAATTTAGCAAACAAGCCAGCAAATGTATGTAATTTCAATAAAACAATCCTCTATCAGTGAATCAGTGATTCTTCAACCTTTTTTTTGTGGCGGCACACTTTTAACGATGTCGAAATTTTGACGGCACACAATAAAAAAAAAATTATTTAAAAGTTGTTTACTTACCTATAATTCACTGTGTTAAATAGTTTGTGATAATAATTTTGAATGTGAAATAAAATAATATGTACTACAAAAGCACGTTTATTAAGGGATTGATTATTTCTATCAACTAATTTTTTATTAATTAGTTGCAGTTATTTATTTTTTTGCCAGTTATTAAGTGTTACCTTGTTTTCTATAGTTATTAACTGTTGTTTTTTTACATTGTTATTTTTTTTGTGATTTCTTATTAACTAGTTCTTTTGCTAGTTATTAATTGTTAGCTTATTTTTTTGTTAGTTATCCTTTGTTAATTTGTTTTTATAACTATTAATTACATAGCTTACTTTAATGATTAGCTTTTATTTCCGTTTGTAAGTTAATATTTAGCTTGTTTTCATTTGTTAATTAATAACTTTAATAGTCATTAAATTTCCTACTTATTTCAACATTTTTTAAAATTGTGTGTCAAAGACAATTTAAACACTTCCTTCTTATTTTAACTTATTTTAAGATTGTCAGAGACAAGACAATCGCCGACAAAGATGTTCACGTGGTTAAAGCGTGGAAAAGTTATAAAAAGTATATATATATATATATAAAAGCATTAAAAAAAAGCATTATAATTTTTATTGTATCATTTCTAATATTTGGCGGCACACAAAAGTGCCGCGACACAGTGGTTGAGAATCACTGCTCTACAGTAACCTTCCATAGTAAACTGAATGAAATGTGCTTGAAAAAATTGCTTTTTTTTTAATAGATTTTTGCTCCTTATCAGTCACCACCTTTTACTTTTTCTGTCACCTGTGGCATTCCTGCATAGGACTCTTGATCACTGATTGATAAAGTGAAGTAAGAGCTAGAAACTATATCTAAATCTGGAAGTAATGCGTTGAATTATAGCACACAGATCGTACGGTCCTTAAAAAAAATATGAAATTCTGGTTTCAAAGCCTCACATTTATTTTTATTAGTTTTCACTTTAAAATTAAACATTCAAACTAGTGATTTCACAAATAGATACATTTATTTTGAGTCATTGAAATGTTGTAATGCAATTAATTTTTTTTTTTTTTTTAATTTAAAGATTTGTAAGAGCAGAACAACCCTGTTAAGATGCAGATGAAGAACTTTCGATTCTGAAAGAGAATTGCGAAACGAAGACATTGTGAAATAAAAACTGAAGATTTTCAAAAATTTTGATTATTCTTGAGATGGTTTAAAAGTTTGAAACAGAATAAAATAAAAAATTCTAAGCTTAGACAGAAGTTTTGGGACGATACACAAGCTCCATCGCCGGTGCCGAGTTAAAAAATTTTTAGAACTACAGAAGCATCGTAGAGTATTAAAAAAATATCACAGATTTAATTTATTGAAAGGAGGCAAAAGGATTTGTTAAAAGGCTGCATACATTAAAAGTAGAACGTGCTGTAAAAGAATATATTAAAAGGATGTATACGTTTTAAGGAAGCATGTATTGAGTGAATTTATTAAATTCTTCAAAATTTTAAAAAGATTTACAAAAGGAAACATACATTAAAAAGTTTTATTGAAAGGCTACATACATTAAAAGAATTTATTAAAGGGAAGCATGCTTTTAAAGGATTTGTTGTAAATTAAAAAAGTGTATAAGCTAAAAGAATATATTAAAATGTTGCATACTCTAAAAGAATTTAGAAAAGTAAGCATACATTATTATTAAAAATAAGTATACATATTATTAAAATAGGTATGCATTAAAAGAATTTATTGAAAGAAGGCCTATATTAAAAGGAAGCCTATATTAAAAATTATTTATTGAAACAAGGCATACAATGAAAGAAGTCATGCATTCGTTACTCTACATTATGGGTGTAGTTGATAAAAATTGCATTAAAATTTGCTATTTAATGAAAATTAATTTTAAGTTCACACAAGATTTAAATTTTGAGCTATTTGTACACTAAAATGTTGCTAACGAAAAAAAATCAAAATGACTGCTGGTAATTCAGGTTAATTAAAAAGAGAGTTCATACCCATCATCATTTGAGATTTTTGTGAAATAATTTTATTCCATTGATAGTGCACTATGGCACAAATATTTAAAACAAATCAAATTCATTTAGAACTTTTCGCAGGGTCTAAGATCGTAACCATTTGTCCCGTTGACCATTTAGATTGTTTCATTTCCTCACCGTGTAATTTCCCGTTTTGGCAATCAGAATAGGCTGTCTAGATCATGCGATTTAACAATGCTGTACTTTAGAGTTTCTTTTTAAAATCAAAGGTTGATGACAATAATCACTCATACTTTAAAGAATGAAATTGCAAACGAAATTCAGTCACATTTAAGCAAAGCAGTCATTGAAAACTTAGATAAAAAAAAGTGCATATGAGACAGCTAATCTCTCTCTGTTAGCCGATATGCTATTCCATATACTAATAACCCTGTAATCTATATAATCCTGTACTGCATATTTTATCAACCAATAAAATATTAACATTTAAAATCGCATGTTTTCTATTTAAATCACTTCTTGCGTGAAATTTGGGGGCATTTCTTATGTGAGACAAAACATCCGATTCGACTTGGGGTCCTGAAAGCGATTGTTAACCGGATTTAATATATTGGTAACTTCGATTTTTATATTATTAAGAATAATTTTCCCCAGTTTCGAAAATGTTACGAATAAAAAAGTAGTCGACATTTCCTCGTACAATGATACAAAATACTTGTCCTAAATATTAAATTTGTAATCTTCTGCAATGTGTTTATAGAGTTTTGTAAGAGCTTGTAGCTTCTAATAGGGCTAATCAGCATTCATGTTTGTTGATTTTTTAAATAAGAACACGATGAAAATTTCAAATTTGATAATAGCTTTTTTTCGAAGAAAATTATAGCTTTTTGTTTGTTTACATACATTGCTTAGAAATATGTTTGGAACTGTTTATAGAGTTAAAGGGAGAGAAATTTTATAGCCCAATACGCCTTCTTTTTTCGAAATTTTCAAAGACATTTTTGCAAAAATGTGATAATTTTGTTGATACGATGCTCAACTTCATCAATAAGTTATAGTTGCGTACTGACATTCCATTTCAAAAAATTCCGAAAAAAGTCAGTAAATTGTCAATTTATGAACAGCGCCATACGAACACAACCATTTAATGATGTGAAAGTACATTACATTGTAATGCACTAATGTTTTATTCGTAATTACTGAAATTATCTAAACAAAGTGTAGGCACAGAGTCATTATCTAAATTTGTCTTTTGAGATTCTAACAATTGAAATATCCATTAAAATTTTTCATCTGATTATTCTTCAAATTCCATTTAGAATTATTTCGAACTGGTTTTTACTATTATTTGGCAGTATTACAGCGCAGATATAGTAACTGCATTGTCAACAATGGTTTTAAAAGCTTCTAAGAAAGTCATTTTACGAACGAGTTATTTTACAAAGCAATAGAAGGTGAAAGATAAATACTTAGAGAGGAGCAATGCACTTTTAATCTCTTGAAAAATTGCTTCTTTTTAGCTGGTTTTCAAAAATAAAAACTGATAGCTTTTATCAAGATTTATTTCTTCTTCATACATATTTCATTTTGAATTCAGGGCATTTGAAACCGCTGCATAGAAATGCTACACATTCTTTTCCGCTTTTAAGCTTGGCTCGTAGTATCAAAAACAGAGCATGATAAGCAATACCCCCTCAGGGACCCATGATACTGAATTCAGAAGGAAATTTATTATGCTTTTTTTGGAAAATTCTATAGATAAAAGAGTTTTCGAAATTGAATGGGAGACGATGATATTCAACAATTGATTTTTGATAGCGTATAGTATTAAAGAAGCCTCCTATTATGTGTTTGCATATTGGATCACGTCCACTACACTGGAATTTGATTTTCCAACAATGAAAATATGACCTACTATGACTTCTACTTCACTTATATTTAATCCATTTAAAAACATTTCTCGGTTTTCAACTCATTAAATAATATCTGCAAGCGTTATGCTAAAACAATTCATGAGATATAAAAAAAAGATTGCACGTGAGGCGCTGTTATTCAGCAAATGGTTTTTAATAGGTTATAGTCGAGAAGCCTCCCATTATATGTTTGCATATTGGATTACTTCTACTACACTGGAAAATAATGTTTAATGACCACTATGACTTCTACATTACATATTTAGTCTATTTAGAAACTCAAAAAATATCAATTATTCAATTATTGGTTATCAGTTATTCAATTATTGGTAAATTCAATTTATTGGGTTTTTTTTACTCGCCATTATTTCTAAATAGATCAAAGGCTTATATCAAACGGATTGTTACCGAAACGGCACTTTGTACGGAAAATATGCAAATTTTAGTTCATTGTTCTATACCTTTTTTTAAAATATTTTGTAGAATCCGGAGCAGTTGACATCTATGGAATAGTGTAGTAGGAAAAAAATATGATTACGAAAAAAAACAAAAAAAACAGGCTAACTGAATCTGTAAATTTCAATCGAAGTTGCTCTAAAAAAAAGTTCTCGTTTGGCAAACCAGTTGCATGAATAGTAGACTTCTAAACTCAGTGGCGCGTCAGCCCATAGAGGGTCGTGGCTTACTGTGCCCATCTAAGTTTTCTTGACCTTGGGCTCTAGGCGCAAGAGCTGATGTTCCGGTCAGGTGGTCAGCCGAACGTGGAACCCCCGGTGCTAAGTTCAAAAGCATGCTAAGTACTCTCATTTTATTGACCCACTGAAGAATAGTAGACTTCAGCCAACGCCTCCTATAACTGAAAGCCTCCACACGGTTTTTTATAGGTAGTCCGATCAGACCACTGTGAAGGATATCCACTTTCCGAACGAGTCACTTAATACAAAATCTAGTTAAAATAAGAAAGTGGAAGCAAATATATGACTAAAAAAAATTTTTTTTATGAATATTATTGGTTTGCCTTATTCACTTGTCAACCACTACAGATCCAATTCTCAAATATATATGATGAATTTCTCTCAATTACTCTTATGAAAGGTTTTGGGTTCATGCGCAACTGATTCACTTTTTAAACAGTCTGCGCGGACTACTTATAAAAGACTGTGTGGAGGCTTTTTGATGTAGGAAGTGATGCTTCAGCCAATTAGAAAATAATATCTTGACTTTCATATTCAATCTGTTTTAGTTTAAAACTAATTTACCTCTAAATTATTTCTGCCACCAAACAGATAGCACTAAAAAATCAAACAGTAAAATAAAAATACACTCATGTGTCATATATACATTCAGGCATGATTTTAAATATTTAAAGCTTGAGATAAAATTCGCTTGTAGTCAACAAAGTGTAAAATATTTTAAAGCCTGTTGAAATTCAGCCAGAAATCGAGATAAAGTTCTGATATCCGTTTACCAATATTTTCTATTTTGGGCGCAGTTTTTGTCCCCTGTAGTAGGAAAAAAAATGATAAAATTCTGGATTAAAATAACTTATATACTATTTATAACTTCCACTTTTAAAGGTAGCCTTGAAGCTATTTATAATACCACGCTTAAATTACCATTTAAATTATTCTGAGCTTATACTCACCATGTATTTTCTATAAGAAGTGCTCGAGCGCAAATACAGCTTCTAAATTTAGAGTTAAGAAGTTCAGCAAGTTTTGAGGGGCTTCTTATATAAATGAAATTTTTTTGCATAGATTTTGCCATTCAACCAGAAAATTGAAATTTTTGTAAAAGGCAAATGACATATGCTTGCTGAAACATAAAAAAACTCAAAATACTGTAAGAAAATTCGAAATTTCATTGCCGTGCTTTACCATCACCTCCTACATCAAAAAGCCTTCGCACGGTCTCTTATAAGTAGTCCGCGCAGACTAATTAAAAAGTGAACCAGTTGTGCGCATGAACCCAAAACATTTTATAAAACTAATTGAGAGAAATTTATCATATATATTTGAGAATTGAATCTGTAGTGGTTGACAAGTGAATGAGGCAAACCAATAATAAAAAAAATTTTAGTCATATATTTGCTACCACTTTCTTATTTAAACCAGATTTTGTATTAAATGACTCGTTCGGCAAGTGGATATCCTAAATTCTTTTGCAAATTCTATTGTAGTTAATGAGCAATATTTCTCTGATAAAATATATTTACTGCATTTTCTCCAAATATGTTATTTTATCATGTATCAAGGGATGATTTATCTATTTTCATCAATTATGTCTTTCATTTTTCAAAAATCATTGTACAAATCAAATCATGTTTTATCTTTATTTTTAATCTACAATTTCTAATGTTATGTAAAAACGTCAATTTCTGATATTGAATTTTTTCATTGTTTTATTTCACAAGCAAACGGCTTGATTTTTTTTTTTTTTTTTTTTTTTTTTTTTTTTTTTTTTTATGGCTACCACAATGTCTGCCAAATCAATGTATTTTATCTTACTGTATGTAATTTTATGATGAATGGGATAGGGGCCGCTTCGCGGCCCAGGTGCCCAGTTTATTTAAATAAAGAAAGAAAGAAAGTGGATATCCTTCACAGTGGTCTAATCAGACTACCTATAAAAACACGTGTGGAGGCTTTACTAAGGATAATGCAAGATGACAAAAAATAGTTTGCATGTATGTATTACAAAATTTTAATGCTTATTCAAAGAACGAGACATCATTTTCAAATGGGCATTAAAACAGTTCTATATGTAACATACTTATCAGTCTTTCAAAATAATCATATTTGACACGAGTCAGAGAAATTTTCGGTTATGTGCTGCAACGTGGCTACTAATATTTGTTCCATTTCTTTCAAAAGAAGTTCTTAGAAGTGTCTCAGTACAGGATTGCCAACTGTTCCGCTTTCTGCAAAAGTTTTAATAAATTGGTAGCAAATAACTGGCAGAATATGAATAATTACGCCTACTCTTTAAAAGTGTCACCACAAGATAATTACAATAAAGTTTCATTTCATATGTTTCATTGAATTATTGATACGTAGTGTTGGAAAAATTACTAAAAAGAAAAAAACTAAACTAAAAATAACTTAAATTATGTTACCGCTAGAAAATATTTTTTACAGCGCGTGCAAATTGGTCTCCCAGTAAGTTTTTTGAGGTTAAGCAAAAACCTTTATTTCCAAGGTGATCTTTCTAAACAGGAAAAAAAGCACCAAATAGAAGTTCGGGTAAAAAAAATGTCTTGTGCCGTATTTGAGTGTCTTTTGCTCTGAATTTTGGGGGTAGATTCAACGCCTCCTTTAACTGAAAGCCTCCACACGGTTTTTTATAGGTAGTCCGATCAGACCACTGTGAGGGATATCCACTTCCCGAACGAGTCACTTAATACAAAATCTAGCTGAAATAAGAAAGTGGTAGCAAATATATGACTAAAAATTTGTTTTATTTATGAATATTATTGGTTTGCCTTATTCACTTGTCAACCACTACAGATTCAATTCTCAAATATATATGATAAATTGCTCTCAATCACTTATAAAAAAGGTTTTGGGTTCAAGCGCACAACTGGTTCACTTTTTAAACAGTCTGCGCGGACTACTTATAACAGACCGTGTGGAGGCTTTTTGATGTAGGAGGTGATGGTAGATTCCTGTAAAATAGTCTATTTTTAATTTCCGAATTACTTTGGTCACCAAAAAAACATACTATCTTCCAAAATACGTTTTTGGTATTCTTAAAATAAAAATAATTGGTTTTACATTTAGTCTAAATTATTGCTTGTAACTTCTAAAATATTGGTTTACAAAAAGTGCAGTTTACCATAAATAGGAAGCGAAATTCAAAAGTCAAAATTTTTATTAACTTGTAAAAAAGTGTAAATCATACAGAAATTAAAGAAAGGATGTAAATTCATTTCTTTTATAATAAACTAAAACAAATGTTTAATGTTTTTTACACTGTGTTTAACCCATTTGCGCATAGCGTCTCTTTGTTAAGAAGATTCCTTTTTCCATAAAAGAAGAAAGTGGGACAACACGTGTTTCGTTAATAGTATTTATTTAAAAAAAACAAGGCAGTAATTTCTACTGCAATGTATTAATGAAATATATATTTATATTTCGATCGAAAGTAAAGATCTTAAAAGCTACTCTAGTTGAAATATCCACTTATTGAAAAAAAAATATATGAGCTACTAATTTTTTTGTCTTGGTGCTTTTCATATATAAACCAAACTTTAGGGACTGGTTTGTGAAGCCAGAGTCGACGTAAATTTTGCAAAAGTCATAGTTAGGGTCGTAAAGGTCCTATCAGCAGGATCCTATCAGCAGGTCCTATCAGCAAGGTAGGTCCTATCAGCAGGACTGCAAACTTTCTACGCTTTTGGGAGAAATTTATTCGAGTGGTAACTAAAATGCAGGACTGCCTTCTAAGCCTTTTGTAAAATATTTTATGGAATTGTAGACAAAAATTAAAGCTTTCAGAAAGTTGTGTAATTTTGCAAACATTTTAAAAGACTCACCACTATGGAGCTGGAAGAAGGTTACGTTTTATAATAAATTTTGAATCATTTACAAGTAGAGTTGTGGAACATAACTTTAAATCAAATTTACAAAACATGAAATGATACATTAGTCTTGTCTATATGCATTCTCAGGGTGGCGATAATCAGGGTAAAAAAAGATAAAACTGATAGCCAAACTATTCTTATAGCAGTTTATTTGTAGGAGGAGTAATGATAGTTTGCTGTATCTAATTCACCACTAATTAGCTCGTATTAAAAATTGCATAGTTACACTTTTAATACTCATGGATTGGATGTGTTAGATTTAAAGTGAAAGCAAAAATAAGTCTGTCAAATTAGCTATGCCCAAACTTTTTTTTACCGCTTTTTATTTTTTTAACATCGTGATGCTGATTTCTTTCAAAAACATTTATGACTCACCCATCCCGAAAGGGTTAAAACATAAACTTAGCTACCACTAGAAGAAATTTCCCAAAAAGCATAGATCATGATAATATATAATTTATTGTTTTGCAAATTTGATTGAATTTTCTACCTACTACATGGAAATTATTTAAAAATTTATATGAAACAACACATAAATTCTGCTATGACACGAAAAATATTGCCCACAAAGTGAGCACGTAGGCATTCCTAGTTCAAAATTTATTCAAAACTTTTATAGTACAATATAACTTTTATACTATAACATTTACAAATTTAAGTAATAAATAACTTTTTCCTAGTAACATTCGAAATAGTTAACAAACTATTATGATGCACTTTAGACTGCACTAGTATTTACCTAACTGTCGAAAATTCTTTTTTACAAATACCCTGAAATGTTTCTGATCGAAACAAGAAAGTTAATGACGTCGTTAAGAATTCAACTAATTAGTTTCCGTGGTTAGTCGTTCCTAACTACGAAGACAGACAGTCAACTTGCTTTTTCTATTTTATTTTGTGAGAAGTAAACTTTTTCTTGATTTAAAGCACCTCTCTTAAGTTCGAAGAATTTTTGAGGTCATAGACAAGTTTCATAAATCAAATGAATTCAGGAAACATAGCACCATTTGTTGAGATGTCTCCTATTAAAAACAGCTTTTCTTCACTTTTTCAAATATATGCATATATTTTTGGATTTCTATCAAATGATTTTTTAATTATTTTCCTTTCTATTTTTTTTTTAAATTTTTGAACAAGGAATGAAATGATAAAAAAAATTATAAAAATTTCCGTTATAATTTCTTTTGACGCCAGGAAACTTAAAAACAATGATGTGTACGATGCAACTTAGAATACAAAATAATATTAAACGGTTGTTCGAAAAACGGCATAGCAACTTTCCAGAAATATTTAAAAACTGGTAGATAGTTGAAATCGGAAGTGGAAATAAAATGCTTAATTACTACAGTATGTTACACTGTATGTTAAACAGGGGTGAAAGCGAGACGGAAAATAGTAAAGGCTGGTAGTGAAATCTTTTCAGTTATAGCTAGTTTTGGGGAGGAGTTTACTCATTCTTTTTTTAAATTATTCAACAATATCTACTTTATCTTCGAAAAGAAGCAGTTTTATATATATGCTAAAATTTTAAAAGAAATCTTGATAGTTACAGATATTTTATTTTTTTCGAAAAAAATGCTGGAATGAAATGTCTTACGTACCAGGTTTTTCTCTTTTCCGTCTTGCTATATAAGGGCTTTCACCCATGATGTTAAACCATTCTAACTAAAATATTTGCTTACATCACTGTTAAGTCTATCCCCAGAAACACCATGTTGATGCTGCGAATAGTGATTATTTTGAAAAGATAGTTTTATAGGGCCATCTACTGATGAATATCGTCACTAATTTTGAAACTCGATAAGAATAAAAAATGGTTTCCCAGGCAGAACATGACAAGCACTTAATTTCTCTCTCACATTTTTTTTCTTCTCTTTAATGATTTTTTTTTTTTAATCATCGGTTATTTTTGGACAACCCGATGTGTGTAAACTCTGAAAATAAGTTTTTTTTTTTTTAACCCTTTGCTTATGGTTGGTACAATTAGCGGACCAGACTGGCTTCACCATGCTAAGCGCCGTTAGCAAAAGATTAAAAAATTGCATGTGAGTGACAACATATTGGAATATACAGTTTTAAATTATTCATTTTTAATGGGGAGGTCAAAATCGTATTGAATCATAGAATAAAATAATTTTACTGATAAAAAAAAATTTGGGGGGGAAGGAACTAAAATGATATATCATTGGTGAATCAAGTCATCCAACCTACCTTTTAACTTCTGTAATATAACTACTAATATAGTAATATAATTTCAATTCACTAGCATATAAAACGCGTTAATTTGAATAGGGGTAACCTTCGATAAATAAAGTTTGACATATTATTCCCCAAAATTCTGTGGAATAGATTAATCATTTACAAAGATTATCTCTAGTTATAGTTAAATGCTCTCTTTAACAATATATATAATCATGAAACATTGAATTCGATTTTAAAAACTTCTTGGAATAATTAATTTCAATAATAATCAGAGTGATAGAAAAATGTATACTTTAATATTTAATTCTTGTCTGATTGCAAAGCTGCCATTTTTTTACTCTTTTGGGGGAATTTTCTTCTAGCTAAGTTTACATTTTAACGTATTTGTATATATTTTGTACATATGATTCAAGTTATTTTCCATACTAGTACCTGAAAATGATTCGAAAGTTTATATGAAGCGTACTTTGTATCAGCTTTCTAGTGGTGAGGGTTCCAAAATAATGGCAAAAGTAGCAAAATTTTTAAAAGCTTCAGTTTTTGGGTAACTACCACTCAATAAAATATTTAGCAAATGGCGTAGTAGTTGACAGCCCTCTAATTGTATTCTGTTTTAATAATGCAACCTTCTCTTATTTCAAAAATGTAAATTAAATCTCAGTCTTTAAAATACGGCGAATACTTACGAATTCAAAAGAGTGACAGAGTATACATTTAAAAGTTTGAATCGTAAAAAAGGTTTGAAAGAAGGAAAAAAAAAAAAAAAAAAGAACGCAAGATCGAGACGGTGCAACGGATTTTTGTGATCTCATTTAGATCTCAGTCTCGAAATGAAAGTTCCGATTCGATTCCGTAGTGATTTCCGGACAAAAGGATGAAGATTAATCGTCAAGCGAACATCGATTCTTTTCTTTTGGTCTCTTTGACCATTCTCTATTTCTCGAACGAACTACTTTTTTTTTTTACTTATTTTGAGTCTGCAGCCGATTTAAAGTTTAATAATACTCCTCGCACAGCTTTTCACCTCTAGTAGTTGGCAGAGAGCCAAAACAGCGAATACCAAAAAAAGAATACCAAAAAATAAGTAGTAAAAAATGATTCCAAAATGTCGTTTGGCTTTTATTCCGGAAGTGATGATTTTGAAACTGAGAATGAATGATTTCACAGCGACACCTATCGCGTGGAAAGTAACTTTCTAAAATAGGGGGAATGATTCACGAGGTATATCTCTAAAGAATTTTTTTTTGTTCTCTTCCGCTTACCGATGAGATAATTATGAGAAAGGAAATTCCGTTTTTGAGAGAAAAAGAATTTAATAAATGTGGCCAATGTAGTTTCGTGACTAATTGGAATGCATATTGTATCACTTAATTCTCAAATTGATTGATGAGAATTGAAACAATGAAATTCAATTATAACCATGAAATTGCTTTGACTTTAATTTTCATAGAATTCTTTGCACGATTTATTTAGATTTGAGATGAACGATTTTGCCATTTGACTAGATTTTTCTTAGCACACATCCCTCCGAACTTCAAATCGTAACGGGAAACTCATTACTGCACTTTAGTTTTATTAAATAATCATCAAAAGCATTTTCATGCCTGCATCTGAAGACCTTACTGTTAGGTTTACTAACTTTCTTAGAAAACTAGTAATAAAAATTCTAAAATATTCGAAAACTCACTTCTTTAGTTTTTCCATATAAAAGATAATATTAATAATTTCTGTTAAAGAATCTCTGTTATAGATTTTCTGTTCAACCTCCGTTAGACTCCTACGCTTCCCTTTCGGGAATATATATATATATATATATATATATATATATATATATATATATATATATATATATATATATATATATATATATATATATATATATATATATATAGCATTACCATTAAGTATTGAATCTTTAATTTATAAGATGATGTCTGTAACATTTGACTGCTTGCAGCTCTATTTAATCAATAATGAGTTTCTCTAAAAGTTTAGTATGTTCAACTTGTACTAATCTTTTTGATGTTATCCACTGAACATGTATAAATCGTATTTATCTTCATGCCGTTTTTATACACATACCGAATATGCGCAGTTTGTACCCCCGTAAAGGAGAAAAATGGCATATTAGTGGACTAAAAAAAGGCTTATGTACTATTAATAACTACCACTTTTAGCGATAACCTTAAAGCTATATATTATAACACGCTTTATTTATAATTTAAAATTTTGTTAAGCTCATAATCAAAACGTATTTTCTGTATTGAGTGTTTCCATATTATCATGGCTGAAAGCCTTTATAAAGCAAGACGGAAAAGAAGAAAAACTGGTACGAAAAACAGTTCATTCCACCATTTTTTTCGAGAAAAATAAAATATCTGTAACTATCAAGATTCTTTTATAATTTAAGCATATATGTAAAACTGCTCCTCTTCCCAGATAAAGTAAATATTGTTGAATAGTTTAAAAAAAGAATAAGTAAACTCCTCCCGAAAACTAGATATAACTGAAATGGTTTTACTACCAGTCTTTCTTCTTTTCCGTCTCGTTTTCACCCCTGCATATTATTGCCCATGCCCAGTAATTTTAAATATTTACCAGGAAACGTTCTTGCTCATAAACTTAGTATTCTTCAGTAATTATTTTCTAATAAACCTAGATGATGAAGATATCCTTTACTCTATAAGGCAAAATTAACGTTTGTTTGTGAATCGTCCCTTTTTTGGTCGAAAATGACTCCATTTGTTCCAAAGCACGTGCTTTCAACTTCTCGAATTATTTATTACACGGAAAGGTTGTAATCATCCCCGAAACATTCAGGCTATTTTAAGCAGGGTCACAATTTCAAAGGAATTGAATATGATTATCTAGTTTGAGTTCAGGTTATCGCTTGGCCCTTTTTTTTTTTTAATTTATGGCCGATAATGTTTAAAAACAGTCTAATTAATATAATCTTATCATTATAATTTCATCATTGTGACTACAATTATTTCAAATTTATTTTGTAACAAAAAAATATTATACTTGTTAATAAACATAAATTTTAAATTACATAGGTTGGTTCAAGAAATAAAAACCTAAATTTCATTAGTAGAAAATGTTTTATATAATTCTTAAATTATACATGAGCCTACTTGGTGAAAAGCCCTGGATGACCAGCTTCCATAGCTTTTTGGCACCATTTTAAACTACATAGTTTAAAATGACAAAATTAAAAATTTGAACGAAATGGATGGAATGATTTTGAGAAATAAAAGTTTATAAATATGGAATTTTATTACTCAGAAACTATTGTACCGATTTTGCTCAAATTTAGTATCTTGAGGTTTTAAATTACATTGTTATAAAAAATATAAGAACTTGCAAGCCATACAAATCATAATTTTCGTCTATTATTTAATAAGATTATAAAAATTAATAAATAATTATTAAAAAATGATTTTCCTCCTTGAAATGAAATTATCTTTAGTTAAACGAGTTTTATAAGTGAGAACAAAAATTTTTTGAATTGCGTAATAAATTTTTAAGATGTGATACAAAATTCAAAAACTGAAATCAATATTAAAAGGTTCAAATTTTAAACCATTCCCTTGACTGAATAGGCAGTCTAAATTAAATTAATCAATTAAAACAATGAAACTATATTTCATTGATTGTGGCTACCCCTTATTTTTCGATTGCCAAAATCCAGTTCTGCCTAAAAAATTTAATGTTTATTCGGAAAAAATACGTTTTTGTATCTGATTCTATAACTTAATGAATAGTCTTCGCTATTTAATTTTCATATTTGAAGTCACACCCTTTGAACTAATAGGATTGATTTTTAGTACAGGAAAATCTGAACAAGAATTATTCAAGGTGATATATATATTTTTTTAATTTTTCTGACGGTACATGCTAAAATATAATTTATTAAAACTCACTAAAAATTCTTTTTGCATTTTCAAATCGAGAAGAATTTAAGAAAAATAATTAAGACATGATGAAATACGAAAAAGAACCAATTAAGTGAACAAAGTTTAAAGTTTTCACTTTAAATATAAACCTACATTTTAGGTAACTTAAAAATAAATTTCAGCAATGCTAATTAAATAAAACTTTCTTTACTAAGTCAAGATTAAACAAATTGAAATACTTGGCATTAACGAAATTATTTAGCTTAATCATAATGGCGATGGAAAAAAAAATAGCGAAACACTTAACGCAAATAAATTGCTCTCTAAAACAAATCAATTAATTTTCAAACTTTTGCTCGAAATCCTTTTTTTCTAATCATGATTCCACTTCATCATTCTTAATCTTAGTTGTTACGAAAGAGCAGAATTATTGGGTTCTATTTATATCTCTTAAAGGAAGAAAAAAAAAAACAAATAAGCGTGATTCTTATACAATCGATGCTGTCGAAATTTTTACTGTTTATTTTTCTTTAAAGATGATACATTACTTTACTGATGAAAACATCGGGAAATTAATTAAGCTTAATGAAAAGTTCTGGAAAATTCGGAACTTTTATATCTTTTTTTTTTTTAATTCTGTGATTGATCTTTTTATAGTATCGTTTCCTTTGAAGGTAGCTTGAATTTACAAATCTCATAAGCTTTTACTATTTTTTTTATTTACAGAATTTTATTATTTTTAATAATTATTGTCAGATTTTCTTGTATTTCAACTAGTAGTTTGCCAGGAAATATTAACATATTTCTTTTTGGCTCCCTTAGTCAGAGAGAGAGGGCTAATATGGATATGGGGATAGTGCAAACATTTATTAAGCACAGCTATTATGAGTAGACAGATATGTCAGTTATTAAGCATTCGAAATTTCTCAGTCAAAAACAAGGATTGTATAGTGATAAAGTAACTTCTAAATTTTTACTTCAATTGCAACTTTAGCTTTATTCATCGTTTTGAATAATAAGTGTTGTATTATTATGTATAAATATGCTAAATACATATTTGTTACATTCCTCTTAATTAGCCACTAATGTGTTTAAAGAACTAATAACTTTAAGTGTGGGCATTTAATATCAGGGCGGCCAACTTTCATTCTGATTGGTCACAACCTTATACAGTTATATTTTCATTGCAAAATAATTCATAGTGATGATCACATATTTATTAAATGATTTAACTTTGTCTTATTTGTGTTACTACTAGTTAAAGTTTTCTAAAAACTGCGTGAACCCTGATAAAATATTTACGTACTTGCTGAGGCGAAAATTGTAGATTCTCACAATGTTTATTAATCTGGTGTAATTTAAATTAAGGGGAAAAATTGTTATTAAACCAGCATAGTTATTACATGGGGCTTGGAAGTAACTTTATACGAAAATTACATTATTAACACGTTGAATGCCACGCTAATTTTACATGGCTTACATGTATGGCTAAGCGGTAACTACAAACTAAATTTGAATATATTAGACATATTTTACTAGTTTTTTAAAAGGTTTAGCATGACATATATGACAAAAGTGGTGAATTATATAAGCCTACGAATTGTTTAGAAATAGTGGTATATAAAAATCTACTAAATAAAATTTATAAAACCAAGAATCATAATAAAGTACCCCTTGAAAGCAGGGATGCCAACTGCTCCGCTTCTGGAATAGTTTTAATAAAGTGGTAGCAAAGTATATAGAAAAACTCGTTAAAAAAAGATAGTTACGCTTACTTTTTAATATAGTAACCAGTAGATTAATGCTTTAATGTTGCATTTTATATCATACTTATAATTTTTGATATTTAGTGGTGAGAGAAATTACTTAAAATGAAAAATACTAAACTAAAAGTAACTTAAATTTCGCTACCACTAGAAAATACTACTTTACAAAGCGGAGCAAGTTGGCATCTCTGCTTGAAAATATTTATTCGCAATCCGGAGAAAGTTGGCATCTCTGTGTACATAAATAAACATATTTTTGTGTGTTTTGTTTTGCATTAATTTCTTCAAACCATTTTAGTAACTATAATAATATTTAAAAAAATTAAAAATTTACTCGAATTATGTGTTTTTAATAATTTTCGCTTTGCCTGTCACCGGTGATCCCCATGGCATTCAACGTGTTAACCTATGTATCCAAGGATACCAACGATAATAAAACTTGACAAATAATAAAACGTGCAGAATGAGTATTACTCCCACTCTTTAATAGTATCACCACGAGATAACTGCAATAAATTTGCATTTGAAATGATACTTTGAATCTTTGATAAATAGGGGTGGAAAAATGACTTAAAATAAAAAATACTAAACTAAAAATAAATTACTTTATCCCTTGAAAATATCTTTTTGCAAAGCGAATCGTGTTGGTAACTTTGTAAATCATGCCCCAAATTTAGACTACCAACAAACTACGCTTTCTAAAAAATATGTTGTAGCTTGGTGGGCAATAAAAAACTAAATGCTTCAGAAATTTTGGTAATTTTGACAAAATTTTAAATACTTTACCATTAGAGCTGGCACAAAGTGGCGTTTTATGTGAACTCTTAAATTATTTACTTGTAGGGGTACGGAAAATAACTATATCTAACTTACAAAATACTATTATCAGGCATTAAAACTTAATCTTAGCTACCACTAGAAGAAATTTTTCCAAAAAGAATCGAAAGTTAGCGCTCTATCATACAAGATGAATATAACCGTTCAAATTTCAATAAAAAAAAATCCTAGATTTTTAAAATTTAATGATTAAACATAAGTCTTAAAGTGCAGGCATAACCTGTCAATTTTTACTATTTCCTAAAATGGTTTTCCCATGTGTTAGCAAAATGTAAATTGAAAAATTAATTTCAAACAAGTAAGTTTTTATAATTTACTAATGCTTAATTTAAACAGCATGCTAAGAGCTAAGATGTAGATATATATCTACATGTAATAAATTTATATATTTGTAGTAGTAGTTAAAATCGTCCTTTCTTAAATTTAATTTAAAAATAAAATAGAAAAGGAAAGGTTTTACTATTAATTTAAATATAAAATAAAATCTTATGAAAAATCCAGAATAATTAGAAGCCGTGATTATATTCTTTACCTTCAGGAAAAATATGATCCAAATTTTATTAGAATTCCAGTTATATTTATGTATAACATTACTCCAGTATGAGAAAATCCATGTTCTGTCACACGATTTTGGTGTATAAATTGTTTTTCCGTATAAAACCCGTTATTCTAATGTCATTTATTGATCAATGATTAAAGGCATTGGGTTGTCATTGTAAAAAACTGCGAGTCGGTACTACAGTGGCACCTTTGAAACAAATCGTGAAATGCAAGCTTGTCGGAGAAGAAAGGTGGCATGTGCGCAATACTGACTACATTGGTCATGTCGTTCATCACGAAACTTAATAACCATAGCTTCCATGACCTCTCCGGTATCCGTGACAACTAGCTGTTACGGGAATGCTTTACCTTGCATAAATAATTTAATTTTTAATGTAAATAAAGTAATTTGTAATCTAAATAATGTATTTTTTGTAATATAATTAATGTAATTTTTAGCGTAAATAATGTAAATATCAATGTTTTACATAAGTGAATTAATATTATTTACGCTTACAGCTGCTCCGAAAGCTGCAATTAGGATAAATCAGGGTAGGCACAATGCGGAAAACTTAAAGAAGAGATGAATAATATTTTACAAAGCTGTTAGAAATAATAAAAATTTATATTTTTTTAAAATTTTATTGCTCATTTTGACACAAATATTTAATTTCCGAAAACTTTTAAGTAGGAATTAGTTAAAGCCTTTTTACTTTCTGAAACTTCTCCAGCTTTTAAACCTCTCTAGACTGTGGCCTGCCTAGATAAATGTAATATTTTTCATAAGTCATATTGTGAAATGGCAAAAAAAAACAATAGTTAATGTCAGTCGAATATTTTACATTTTTATTTTATTACCAGTGTTAAAAAACCGGCCCGATTCTGAGTTTACGACTACCATTGTTCAACTTTGTAGCCTTGTAATTTTTTAACCAATCCAGAGGACAAGGGAATGCCTACATTAAGTACTGGGAGAAATTTGCTGAAGAGGAAAATCACAAAAACCTTGAATGGTTATTCTGGTGAGAAAGGGATTCTAACTCATCATCCGTTTACCACTGCTGTTTTTTTACGTCAGCACTGTGTTCAGTGCGAGCCCCAGGAACAGAATTCATATCAACGTGCCACCTCTGGGATTTCAACCTGGGTACCTCATTGGGAAAGTGAATGTCATGTTTACTTAAGATTTAAATTTCAAACTTTGTAAAGAGCATTGTTCTGGCAATGTATACTGCAAAAATAAGGGTCGCCAACAGCCGCAGGATAATTTTAAAAAAATTGTCTGCTAGTCATCATCCGGTCATCACTGCTGTCGACAAAAATGTCCTTTTTATGCATTTTATTATTTTTTTTTAATAATTATTGAATTATTATGAATATTTAGAAACGTACTTTAAAATATATATAATTTCACGTTTGTTTCTTCAAATTTTTCTTCATGTTAGAAAATATTCTTGTAATGTTTGCCATGTTTTGAGAAATGCATCAAAAGAAATGACTTACATCATTAATTTTAAGAGTTTTTTCAATCATTTGAAATTTTCAATTTTTTTTAAAAAAATAAAGTGGACATGCTTGAAAATGCTAGAACCGGCCACT
This sequence comes from Parasteatoda lunata, assembly GCA_949128135.1. Classification (NCBI taxonomy): domain Eukaryota; kingdom Metazoa; phylum Arthropoda; class Arachnida; order Araneae; family Theridiidae; genus Parasteatoda; species Parasteatoda lunata. The sequence goes on from OX421978.1 coordinate 36,423,450, forward strand.
GGCCAATAGCAAAATTTCTTAATTTTGCCCTGTAACTAGCAGCAAGCATTGGTGTATGAGCTTTAACAAATCTAAAATTGTTTGCTAATTTTTTTAATCTGTTACTATTATACTATTATATTATACCATTATATATTATACTATTTATTATATATTAAACTATTATATATTATTTTATTGATATGTTATATTACTGTTATATATTTATGTGTGTGATTTATCGAACAAGAAAATTGAGAAAAGAAACTGATTAATAATTCTATTAAAATAATATTGCATTTTTTTCTCTTTTCAGATTACAAGAGCTACGGGCTTTTGCCATGTAAGTTTTTCTTTTATCTAATATTAACCTTAGATTCTTTTTCATTAATCAAAAAAGGAGTGAAAATTATGGCGCGCCGCATCTAGATGATTGACAAAACTAAAGATAAATAAAGAGAATTGAGCTACAATTCATATTTATTTATTTTTTAATGAATTTAATAAATTCTTCTAAATTCAAACGAAAAAGTAGTAAGAAAGATCGGATGCAAAAAAAACACATAAAGTTTAAACAGATATAGGCTATTTGCGTTATTATTTAAATCGTTGCGAGTATTTTATGTTCACAATTTTCATCATGTGATTATTAAAACTATTGATCTAACTTAAGTTTCTAACTTATCATCTCTTAATGAGATAAAGAAACGTATATGCTATATTTATTTATAACAGTAGTAGCTTTAATTAATCACTTTTATGAGAAAGATTCTTTCTTCTTTATTAGAGAGATTTTTTTTATGAAATTCCTTATTTTCAAGTTTTATAAGAAAATTAGTCGCCTTTAGTGACCAAATTGGTCACCTTTTGAAACTATCTAGTACAGCATATAAATTTTAATAATAAATAAGCCGAATGCACAACACAAATGTATTTAACCCCTTAACGCACAGATTTTTTGGAAAAAAAACCGGCGAAAAAGAATCAATTTTTTTTAAAGTAAAAAAACACACTGTCTAAACTTTAGAATATTGCATTGTCTTTTCTTTTGGTGGAGAACTTTGATATACTGCGCTTTTGTTCCATGAAAAGAGACTATATTCAGAGATTCCAGCAGCTCCGGATTATCACCTCCTACATCAAAAAGCCTCCACACGGTCTTTTATAAGTAGTCCGAGCAGACTATTTAAAAAGTGAACCAGTTGTGCGCATGAACCCAAAACCTTTTATAAAAGTAATTGAGAGAAATTCATCATATATATTTGAGAATTGGATCTGTAGTGGTTGACAAGTGAATACGGCAAACCAATAATATTCATAAATAAAACAAATTTTTAGTCATATATTTGCTACCACTTTCCTATTTTAACTAGATTTTGTACTAAGTGACTCGTTCGGAGAGTGAATATCCTTCACAGTGGTCTGATCGGACAACCTATAAAAAACCGTGTGGAGGCTTTCAGTTATAGGAGGTGTTGTCCGGACACGCCAATATAATTTTAAAAAAACGGTAAATAGCTACAAAATCAATTTTGCAAATACTATTTGACTATTTTTGTTTGCTTTTTTAAAGGTATAGCATGACTCTTGCGTGGTGAATTATATAAGTCTACAAATTATTTAGAAATAGTGGTGGATAAAAATCTATTAAATTATATTTATGAAACTCAGAATCGCAATTCATAAACTATCACTTTCAAATATATATTTGCTGTCCGGAGCAAGTTGGCATCTTTGTTTTATTCTTGAATCATTGAAATATAAGTTTTTTCGACTACTATTGAATAAAATAATAAAAAAATAATAAATATTTACAAAAAAGATTTTTTTTTTTTTTTGCATAGAGTTATTCGCTTAAAAATTTCTCGGGATATAGCGAAAAACGCAAAAAGTAAACATAACAATAAGGAGTCGAAACTTTGGATCGCTCTCCTGACCAACTATGGAGACCATATTTTTCGGATTGCGGCTACCCCAATGTGTAAGAGGTCGCACATCCGAATTCGCCGAAATAACGGCATGTTTATTCAAAGGAAGTACGTTTTTGTAACTGATTTTGTAACTTAAAATATCGTCTGCACTAATTAATTAGCATATTTGAGCTAATAAATTAGCATATTGAGTCATTGAGGAACCGATCATTGGATCAAAACTTATTCCGGGTGGCCCGCCTTTTTATATGGAGATCTATACATTTTTTATATCTTTAATGACTTATTGAATGTGTTTTCTTTTCCATTTAATTATAGCTGTCTGTGACCGTGGATGGTGTGTATACGGAACGTGGTTCCACGGCTGGGTCCTTCTCCATGCTATCCAGCAGCGTTATATATGTTGGTGGAACAGCGCCCACTACTGCAGCGCAACTTTTACCTGCTTCGCGGGTGCGGAACAACTTTATTGGATGCGTTCGGAAGGTAAGATGCAATTCTTCATACTTATAAGACAGTAAATTTACAAGAACATTTTTAGTATAATTATATTAAGTATTAAACACTTTTGGCGACCAGTTTGGTCACATTTCAAAATTACCTTGTACAAGAAATAAACTTTACTGGTAAACAAGCTAGTACAACTACGTCACTACTTTATTTCATATAAAGTAGTGGTCAATTTAATAAGGCAAGAAATTATTAGCCCCGCATTTTAATAAGTCTATACTAAAATAGTTTGCACACCACTTTTTTTCCTCTTACCCTGATTCTAGCCACTCAGAAAATGCCTCTTTCCAGGTTCATACACCATGCTCTTCAAATATCAAACTAATACAAATTTTAAAATCTTCGTATACCTACCTGAAAATGATTTTTATAAAAATATAAAAAATCTAACAATTTTGTAACAAAAGGAAGCCACCAATATTCAAGTGCGCTTAAATTACCGAGAATTACCTTCGAAATGGGATTAACGGAAGGTATCATTCAATAACTATTTCAGAGTGACTCGAATAAAAGTTCGAAATCAAATATTTTTCCCGCAAACTCATTTTGAAAGATTTTATGTTCCCCAGACATGCCAACTGCTCCGCTTTGTGCAATAGTTTCAATATAGTGGTAGCGTATTATATAGTAAAATTCGTTAAAAAAGAATAGTTACGCCTACTTTTTAAAAGAGTAACCAGTATATCCAGTGCTTAACGTTGCATTTTCATATGATACTTATAATTTTTGTTATTTAGTGGTGAAAAAATTACTTAAAATGAAAAATACTAAACTAAAAATAGCTTAAATTTCGCTACCACTAGAAAATACTATTTCACAAAATGGAGCAAGTTGGCATCTCTGGTTCCCTTGGTCACAAAAGATCTTTGGAAACCAGAAATAGATTTTCCCTCAAGATGCATTGCACTGTTCCATTGCTGCTCCATTGAACTGTTAGAAGTACTCAACAATGAAGCAATGCCGTCGAAATTTCTTAAAATTGTAACGCTCGTTTTTTCACCTTACACTCAATAATAAACGTGTGTTCAGAATGAATCAAAACATCGAAAAAAGCACAAATAAAGGTACAAAAATAAACGCACTATAATTGTAGTTCTGTAAGCACTGAGCGTCCAGTAGTTTCTCAAAGTTGTTATAGTAGTCCATAACTTATTATCAAAGCAGTGGAAATTCACCTTTGTCAGCAACCACTTCAATGCGAAAAATGTTCACCCTATCCATATCACATTTCTAGAACTATGTGTTTTAGTTATCGAATAGTTGAATCGACCAGGTTTGTTTCGTGTTAACTTTTTAAAAACGTGAAATACATTTTATGACAAAAATTTATATACCACTATAATTGTTTTGATGAATCACTGGACGCCGCATAAACAAAAACCTTCTGCAGTGTCTAAATACATTTTTGCTTTCAGACATCTTTCCTTAAGGGCACACGTGATCTCAATTTGATAAAAACGTTTTGTTTTCTCTACATTTTTAAATTTCCTAATAGTCCTACCTAATAAATTATATTAGTGCTAATTATAGAAAACAAATTGCTTTTGCAAACAATATTTTATACACAATTCACGCACTAGTTCCGATGAAATTAAAGTCATATTTTTAATTTCGAAAGAACTAATGACATAGAAAATTTTATCTGCTCCCTTCAACTTCAGTTTCATCGTCCATTAAATAAGAACATATTATTTTACTTACTCGCACCGATATGCATTATTTTAATTCATTAGCTACGGTTAAAGCTTTGTTTATTAATTAGAAAAAGTTTTAGGTTACTTTAACAAAAGGAGTTTTCTTAGTGTATGAAAGATAAATTTAGTTGTCGATAGTCCATATAAAGAATAAATGCTTTAATTAACATATTTTTCGTTATAAAGCTAAACGATTCAGTTTATTTAGTATTATTCCATGAGACGTAAGTGAAATTAATTGCTCTTTATTGCTTTCAAAGTTATTCAAGTATTCTTTGGGATTTCTGTCTATTTTCTTTCCTTCTATTTTGATCTTTTAAGGCATATTATTCTTAATTAATTAACCCAGTAACGACCCGTTTTAAGAAAAATTTGATAGTTCAAAGTATTTCTCTATTATACACGTTTCATACGTATCTCGAAAAAATTAAAAAGTGGTAGTAATTATAAAAAAAAATATTATTTTGTTCGTAGCTAACAGAGTTTTGTTTTAAGTATGGATCCAAAGATCTGGAATATGAAATTTTAATTCGATTTATTAATTATTCGGCTGATAGGGTTGTCACGGGTGACTAAAATTCAAAAAGTAATATCTAAAAGTATTCATAACATTTATTAAACGATTTACAATTTTTTAGCCTTGCTACAAACTACCTTGTTGAATTGGTTCATACTTGAAAACGTTTAATTTTTGTTACTTGCTGCCCTTTTCTATTACCTTTCCAATTGGGTACTTGCAACTCGAGATGAAGCAACGCCTCCTATAACTGAAAGCCTCTACACGGTTTTTTATAGGTAGTCCGATCAGACCACTTTGAAGGATATCCACTTTCCGAACGAGTCACGTAATACAAAATCTAGTAAAAATAAGAAAGTGGTAGAAAATATATGTCTAAAAATTTGTTTTATTTATGAATATTATTGGTTTGCCTTATTCACTTGTCAACCACTACAGATTCAATTTTCAGATATATAAAATAAATTTCTCTCAATTACTTTTATAAAAGGTTTTGGGTTCATGCGCACAACTGGTTCACTTTTTAAATAGTTTGCGCGGACTACTTATAAAAGACCGTGTGGAGGCTTTTTGATATAGGAGGTGATGGTGTGGCACGTAAACCGGTCGTCAAAAAGAGTTTAGATCAGCCGTATCTGCGAACGTATTTGCGCCAAATTTGATGACGATAAATTCAAAATTACGAATTTGTATATGATACATGCATATTACATTGCTTATTAGATGGTACATATTACATTACTTTTTATATGGTACATGCATATTACATTGCACATGCTTATAAACAATCTGATTTTCTTATATAGATTTTACTACTACTGTGCCAAATCTTCCCCAATAACCGTACAAATAGGAAACTATGCGTTTGCGGCTAATGAGCGAAAAATAAAACTTATTCGTAAAATTTTGGCGCTTTATGTGTTCAGGAAAGAGTGATAAAAATTTGCTTAATTATGAAAAGGCAATACTCATACAAATTTCTTCATTTAATGAAATAAATATCTGTATACTAATAACTGTATTCTAAAAACTCTATTTTAATAATCTGTATTCTAATTCTATAAAAATAAACAAATTTTGTAATAAAACCGGCTTTTGGAATACTTTTTAACTTCTTTAATTTAATTCAGTTGTTTGTGTTTAGGAGAATTTAAAAAATAAATTAGAACACACTGCAACATATTATGCTGATCCCGTAATTAAACCAAACGGAAAAATCTCTCTTTATAATTAAGACATCAAGCAGTCGTTTTCATAATTAAGAAATAGTTTACCTCACATCCCGTTACGTACGCATTTAAGCCAATTTAATCATGGAAGGAGTCATTTAAATAAATTATGCAACCCTTAACTGGCAACAAAATTGCAACAACAACCATAGACTAAAGAAGCCCGCTGCTTTGCTTTAATGTATAATACTTCCAGGTGGCTTTTTGCAAATTAACGTACAATCTTCATTAGATGGCCCGTCCAAATCATCATCTGGGACTGATTAAAGACGATCGATATGATGGATCTGATAATAGGGGAGGCGGCAGTCTTGTTTACTGTTGGAGTAATCAGGAGGATTATTGATTAGAAAGAGAAGGGGTAAATAAATGAAAGGCAAATGTGACATATCTGTGCCGAATAGACCAATAATGTGCTGCTCTTGTGGTTAATTAATGACTGAACGTTAAATATCTATTTTAAAGTTAGTTTCTAAAGAGTAATTATAAATTTAGTTTGAAGTTTCTTTATCAAAATGAATCTAAGGGTTATCAAAGGTGAATTATAAAGCTATTTATGCTTAGTAGGCCATGGGACAAGTGATAAAAGTGTTCCAAGTCTGTTTACCAACTTCTGGAACAAATTCTTTTTGGTGTCCTGGTAATTAATTAAACAGCTGCCTTTTTCAAAACTACAAATATAACCAAACGTTATTTGTATATTATTTAACAATTTGGTGATAAACAAGGCTCTTACGGCTCATTAAAATTGAAAGAAAAATATTAATGCACGTCATATGAATTAAATTTCAAATGTCGCATATGAAAAATAAATAGTTTTGCTGTGATTGTTAGTTTATACTCTTCTTTCATTTAAAAATAATATTTAAACATAAAATTTTAACACAAATGCGATTTAGGTGTGTGAGTTGTAAGCTCGAATTTGTATTGATGGTTGCTATGGCGATATCATAGAACAAATTTTTGTGTAAATGAAAAGTGTTATGTTTCTTCTTTGTGTGACGTAGAATGTGTTGTTAACGGAAGACTTCTTACTTACATCTCAAAAGATTCACAAGATTTATTCAAACTTTCTTCATCCATGTTTATTAAAGACTGGTGTGCCTGATCTAGACCACATCGATAAAGTTAACACCAACAAAAAATAGCGAAGCAAAATTTAAGAGATACATTTCGAAGATTCAGAGACGAGTATCTCATTCTTTTGGTGCAAAACCCGACGAAGTACAACTATCTAATAAAGGGAATTAAAACCTGGTGATATAATTTTTGTATGCTATGACAATAGGGAGATGTGGGGAATTTATATTATCGATCATGTCAACCTTCATCTATCAAAAGGTACCTCAAAATATATTCACGTTACCATGTCTTATATACTAGAGAATTGGTATTTAATATTTGTAGTGGTATTTAATATTTGTAGTGTGTGTGTAGTCTTCCAGAATTTTATCTGTGATAGAATTTGATGAATGAATACCACAAGTTGATTCATGCTAATATTTTTTTCTCCTTTATTTATTTCATTATGCTCATTATAATTTTTTTTTTGTTGTTTGTTTATGGCATTTCGCTCATTATTGTTTTTTTTCGTTTATAGCATTTCGCTCATTTTTTTTCCTATTGTTTTTTTTACCGGGTGACTTTATTTACTTCACCGGATCCTTTTTTTTTCTTTGAGCAGTTTATATTAAGCAAATCAACTGTTTAATGTGGACCATCCATTATGTTAGCGAGTTCATATCACGTCCGGGTCACCAATGTGGGGAAATTTATTATAGACTATATCAACCTTCATCTATTAAAAGGTACCTCAAGGTTGACTCAAGTTATCATGTCTTATATACTAGTGAATTGGTATTTAATATTTGTAGTGGTAGTTACGCCACAAAGACAATAGATTGATCTTTGAATCAGATTGTATCCATATTTCCAGAGAAAGACAAGAATTTTCGAGTGGTGAGAGTTAAAACTGTTAACGGTGAAATCGATTGACCCGTACAAAAGATTTATCCATTAGAGATATCTCATCATGACCCATTGTCTATGAAAAGGTCATTCAGCGAAATTAAGAAAAATCATCTAGACATTCCGGATATCCCAAAGCCCAATGATGCTGATGTATGTACTCCCCAAAACAATTAATCTCCTTTAAAAACTAGATATGGAAGAAATGTTATAAAACCTCAGGTCAGTCCTGGGTTAGTTATCCGATTTGAGAGTCTTTTTAGCTCGCTCTGAAATGTTCTGACAATAGCGTTCGAAAATAGACACAAAAAAAAATTCAAACGGTTTTAATTACAAAAGAAGAGTGGAGATATTTCATACTTGTGTTATTAACAGACGATTTTGTGTAGAATTAAAATGTTTTGTAACAAACTTTTCAATTTAATACAAAATATTTTTAACACTGCACCGACAGTATTTTTTATTGTAACTTTTCCATCAAAGTAAAAAATTGTATCAACTATATAATAAGTAATGGCGAATTTAATTGGTGTATTTTAAGCAAAACGATCAAACTAGATTAAAAAAGATTATTCCATAAGTTTTTAGAAGCCGTGAATTGTATTTTATTATTCTTTAAGATGCAAACTTTTTTATTGTAATTTGTTCTTCTGATAGAATTATCTAAAAAAATGATAAAGGAAATATTAATTGAATGAAGAATAATGACGTTACATGAAAACTAAAAATTTGTTCGTTCGAAAAGTCGACCGTGAAACAAATTTTTACTTTTCAATAGATGAAGAAATTGAGAGTCAGCTCCGTGTTGCGGAACTAACCCATTGATTTTTAATATGTAGTTTACTATCTTTAACTAAGTCATAACTTTCTCAGCATTTTTATTCCAATTTATTTGCCTATTAAACTGTGAAATTTTTCTTGTTTTGATTCAACCATTTCTCACATATATACCTATTTTAAAATATATGTATAACTAAACTTTGTGCTTTATATTGTTTCAGGTGGAGTTCGTAGCAGATAGTGTAAATTTGGATTTACTTTCCTTAGCCAAGTCTCAAAGTAAGTTGTTGAGATATCATGGCGACGTGCAATTTTTCTGTCAAGAGATGGAAGCCGCCGATCCTATTACATTTACCACTAGGGAATCCTTTTTGGTGAGTCCAAATTTTTATTTTGCTTTCATACCTATAATTCTGGTATTAAAATTCTTATCTTTAAAAATTTTAATTAAGTTGAAATATAAAAATAATAGTAATTTAAGAGCTAAGTGTAAGAAGGTGATTCGCGCGAAAGAGTTTAAAGGGCAATTAAAGAAAGAATGGTAAGTATAATAAAAAAAGGCGTATTTTTAAATTGTTCTATCTCTGGAAATGCTCCATTTGATCAAATTTGCATTTTTTTTAAATCTCTAATTATTTGGATAAACATAATGCAATTTTTTTTAATCTAAGCAATGTTCTTTTGATGGATCTCTGTGATTTTAGTAAATTCCCACTTCCCCCAAATAGCAATCGTCCTTTACGAACTCATGTTCTATTTCGAACATTCTATTAGAACATAATTATTATTTCCTCGTGAACGAAAAATCATATTTATTTCATTCTGTTCTATTGCTAAAAAGTGTTTGTTTCATAATGTACTTTTGAAAAATGTTTGTTTCATCATACTATTCTAGTGCAAAATATTATTTCTTAATGCACGGAAAGTACTTGTGTTCTAATGGGAGCAGTGCTTCACCATGTTCTATAGTAAATAGTGTTTGTTTCATCATGTTCTATAGTAAAAAGTGTTTGTTTCATCATGCTCTACTGCAAGTAATATTATAATCATTCTTTGAATATTTAATTATGCAATTGTTGCTTGTCCTGTAAAAATGTAATGAAAGATGCAGAAACTCGCCTATTTTCGAACGATTCTAAAATTTAAAAAATAACCATAAAATTATTTCGAAAGCTAAAAATTAAGACGAGCATAAAGCGGTTAGGGCATATACAAATAATCCTTATGTGAATCGATCGCTTAAAATTACGAAGCATACTAAACTCCCATTCTTACTATTTTTCAAACTATGTTTAAAAGGAAATAAAAATAAAAGCCAACATACACTACGGTTCCAGTTGAACTCACGTACTACTGTAATATTTCTTTTCTTTTTTTTCCGTTCATTAAATGAGCAGACGATAAAATAGAAAAACCATTCTTGGACGAAATCCAGAAACAAAATTACGACAACATTGAAATATGGCAACGGTAAGCAAAGAAATATCGAGAGCTATTCTACGTGAGCTGAGTAGCAAGAAAAGGCATTTTTCTCACAGTGCTTTCTTTTGGTGTTTTGTAGCCTAACTTTATACCCCGTATATCCAACAGCCCGTGTAGAGAACAGAAATATATTTCTTCAATTCTGGAGATCTTTTGATAGAGTAAACATTAAAACTAGAACTTGTAAAGGAGCCATGAAGTTTAGGGAGTGCATTTTTAGCACGTTTGTTTGGCAAGTTTAAGCTAAAAGGGATGTTTTTATTATTGAAAAACGTCGGTACTTATATCGGAGTTATTTTTCTACGAATATTTTGCTTTATAAAAGAAACATTAAAATAATGTAGTATTCTATTAAAATTGGCTGTGCGGAATATAGTTATCCAAGTTATGGTTATCCAAAACGATTTTTTCTATAAATATTGTAACAGTTGTTGGCAATGGTGTATTTTCCGGCAGATTTGGTGGCCGCCTAGACAAAAGACCGCTTTGTTACTCTATGTCGGTGGTACCCAACAATTTTTTGCTTAACACGTAGCTGAAAATGACGAATATAGACGCCCAATTTCGCTATAGCCGTCCTCTGAGTATCTACCATCTTAACTAGAAATCTCCGTAAGTCGATCAGTTAATTCCTACTTCTTCTTGAAAACTAAAATTTGGAATCAAAGTCACAAAAATTTTTATAATAACCGGTAGTCACCCTGGTCCTGCACATTTTAATTAATTAAAAAACGTAACATCATTAGAACGAAGAACATTTATTTGATAATTATTCAAAAATACATCGAAAAATATTTAACAATCCACATAGCTCATATATTTTTTGTTTGTTTCTTGGGGAAAAGGAAAAATATATAGCCGTTAGAGCTTTCGAGTGTTTTCATGGAATGACAAAATGTAATTATTTTTACTTCAAAACATACGACTGACGCTCAATTTTATATGGTAGTCATAAACAATTGAGGGGGGGAGGAATGTGTTTCTGAGCACGATCATTAAAGTAAAAGAGTGCCGAACGTATTAAAACCGTCTTTTCATCACTTCTGTAAGAAAATTCCCCCTCATTTCAAATATGAAAATATAAATATACTTTTTTTTTTTTAATGTTGAGTAGATTTTAATTGTTTAATTAATTGGACAGCAAAAATTATATACAATTGAGTAAAAGTATTTTTTTATATTCATAATCTAAAACTAATACTTAAGAGTTAAATAACATATAGTTTATATACTAACAAGTTAAGTTAAAATACCAACGTTAGGAGAAAAATATCAAGTAAAAACAGTATCACTCAACAATACTCAAATGAAAAATCAGTAATGATAAAAACCACTTGTAAATCGGAAATGTATTTTAAAATAACCAATATATAAATTTATGAAGTAAAAAAAAATAGGAAATCTATTTTAATAAAAAAAAATTTCCATATTATTTTCTTGAAATTGTTTATTTTATGTTTGATTATACTTCAAACACTTTTTTTTATTTTTAAGCTGTTATTTTCTTCTGCCCTTTTTCTGAATTTGTTTAAATGCTACAATTCAGCTTTTGCTTGATAAGTAAGACAGACTTCATTATCCCTCATTTCAAGTAGATACTTACGAGCGACGTCACACGTTTATCCACGTGTAACGTCGCTCGTGTGACGTCGGATAAAGCGTAATGTTTGTTTATACCATGATTCAGCAGACAATCAAGTCTAACACACATGTGTGACGTCCCTTACATGTAGCTAATTAAATCTGATCAGAAAATTGATTCAAAACAAAGCCTAATAGCGGTAATAAACCAAGCACAACCACATGATTAGGCCTAACCATGTGATTTCAGTGGTATTCTTCTTCTCGAGTTGCAAGTACCAAATTATAAAACTTCTCCTGCGTAGAAACTCCTCCTGGTTGGGAACATCTAATCTATGTGATAGAATACTCGACGGAGAAATTTTCATATTATTTTGCTACAGTTTAGGAATAAAATTCTGAAACATACTTTTATAACATTAAAATTCAGTTTATTTATTAAAAAGTTATTGAACACATGACAATAATTGTTAAACTTCACATAATAAAATTGATAAGATATTTGTTTCATTAAACTCACTTTGGATTTACAGTGGTCGTAATAGTTACAATGGCTATAGTGCCTGAACAAATATATATTGAACTATACTTGTAAAACCCAGAGATTTGCCAAAAATACCAAGCAATCGAACAACCTATTAATCAAAATCTCCAGATAAAATTCAAATATCTAAAAGAACCTGACTCTGTTCAACAAAACAGTACTACATAGTACACAAATCTGTGTCTTTGGGCTTGACTCGAAATTCCAATCTATCATGAAGAAAAATGTAAATAAAGGTAAAGAATAGGTTAGTAATGCTCTTAGACCTTTACTTTGTCCAAACTTAAAACTTTTACTCCATTTGATGAAGCTGATATATATTCAGTGCATTAGTTCTATTATAATATACCATGCATCACAAGCATGGAGTTTTGTCTCTGAATCCATTATGATAATAAAAACACAAAATAAGAGGCTCAGTAAAATTACAAATGCAGCGCACACAGGGAGCATAAAATGCCATTTTCTATTACTATCAGAGGACATTACAAATAAAAACGCTATCTATAAAAAAAAGACCATACATAACGGAATTTTTTTAAGATATCTTCATGTTTAAGGATAAAGTCAATTCCATTTATTTTTCCTCTATCAGACGAAGTTTTATCTCATAATTTCATAAATAACTGTACATAGTCTTGTAAATAATTCATCGTAAACCAAATTTCAATTATTTCCCCTTTGAAGAGGATAAGCAGATCATGTTATAGTTAGTTGCTTTACATAGTGTCTCCTGATGTTTCCTAATTATTCTGAAGTTGATTTTTCTCTAATTCACTTGAACTTTATGAATTAAACATGTTCAGAGACGGATCACTGAATATGTTTCAACAACATTTACATCAATCATGATGCTCAGTTGCTAAAATATAAATATCGTAGACTAATCTTTTAAAAAAAGTCGGCACTTTTTAAACAGATAGTTAACTTTCCAAACTAGTTAAAAACGCCTTCAGTTTCTTCTAATGAGCCTGTCCCATTATTGCAATAAACCTACATACCTTTAGGCTAATTGAATATATCATTCATTAGCTTGGTTTGTTTCAGGCAATTTGTAATACGTTCAAAGAAGGAAATGTTTATTTTACGTACTTGTTCCGAGAAAAAGACTTATTTTCTCTGCTTTCCACCGGAGAGAAAGCTCATTGCTTCTCCATAACCAAAAAGGAGGCTTAATAAAGGTTTGTTACAATGAGCATAGAGGAAAATTCAGTCTATTTGAATTCGTATACGTCCCAATTAATGAAAAGGCTTTTAAGCTGATTGTAATAAGTTTAAACCAGATTAAAAGATACTAAAGACTTTTTTATTTGCCTAACAAGGCCGGAATTTGTTCAATTAGCCTACGACATATACATAAGTTGGCTGTAATTACCATATGTAAGATCATATAATGTTTATTTCAGGCACTACCCACATGGGAAGGAAGCAAGACTGGGTCTATTGCCTTTCGATTTCGAACCAACGAAGCAACTGGATTACTAATGTACAATGGTGGTCAAGGCGATGTGTTTGCTTTGGAGCTATTAGATGGACATGTTTATTTAATTCTTGGATTAGGATCTGGCATTGCCAAAGTAAAAGCTTCATCGAAACGGTGTGATGATGGCCAATGGCACACTGTAACGTTAAGACGCACGGGAAAAACTGGAAGGATAGCCGTCGATGAAGCTGCTTACGATTTTACTACTCCAGGTAAAGAAAACTCGATTTATGTAGTCACGCTTAATTTAAATTAAACTACTTTTACATCTTTTTTTTTCTTTTTGCTAAACACTTTGTGCGACAGTAAATCTGTGAGATTTGGAAATCTCAGCCAAGGCACTGAAATTCCAGCCAGTACATCCCATATATATATATATATTAGGGGGACCGGAAAGTAATGTCGTTCGGCGCATTAAATATTCGTTAGTCTTAAAAACCAATTCATTTTTTATTCATTGTTGCTAACGAGGGTGAATAGATTATTGATTACAAATAAAATCTTGATAACAAATATCAAATGACATTACTTTCCGGTCTCCCAAATACAACGGACATTGAATGTATGAATATGAAATGACATACGCTGATTTGATTTTGATAATGCCCAATTTCAAAATTATTCAAATAAAATGCGGGAATCACTCTGGATTTTATTAGATTACATACATAAAACACAAATTTCAACTTTTTTGCTACAGATTTGCACTTTATGTTTCTGTCAATCTATAAAATCTGGTATTTTGTAAAATGCTCAATCCTATAAAATAAGAAGTGTTCTTTTGGAAAAGTATGTTATGTGAGAACTATCATATAGATAGAATGTCGTTACGCATAGTTTTAAGTCCTGTCTGCAGTCTCTATAATCTCGAACGAGTCATGGATGGTTCTCCTTTGTCGAGCTTCAAACGAACGTTCTCTTTTGGACCGCTACTGCGACACCAGGAGCCTTTTGGATTCATAAACTATCTCTGAAGTTGCTTCTCTTGTTTTCTGTTTTTTTCTCTCTACGCTTGTTCTGTGCAGGGTTCTTTGTATTCATTGTTATAGTTATCTTTTAATCTTGCCTTTAGAAATATAAACTATATATGGTATACAGTAATAGATAAAGAGAACCTACAGGTTATACATTAGTCATTTAATAGAATTCCTGATATTAATTTAAATAATTAATATTTATATTATACTTTGACAGTTTTTTATTAGTTACGTCAGTGAATGTCAAGAAATTCTAAAGAAATGCCAATAAAAACTTTAATTAGCACTTTGTCGTCATTCTATGAAATGCCTATAAAATGCAAATTTTCACATTACCGCCAATTTGCACTTTATATTACCGTCAATCTGTGAAATCCAAGAAAGAAATCGAACTAAGAAAGTGTGTGAAATATTTATTGTTTCATACTTTACCGATGCTTTTTTAAGCATTCCACAGAACGTCGGATTTTATACGTTGATCGCAAAATTTGCGTAACTTTAGAAAGTTGAACGATTTTTGTTTCGCAAAATTGAACGGATTAGTTTTTTTTCCTTGTATCACAAATATGATTTTAGATAGCCGCAAGTGATGAGGCCATGAACTATTTCTACCTATCCGAATTTCACATAAAATATTAATGACATAAACTCAGACAGGACCAACATGGAAGCTCAAAGTGGTGTGGTCCTATAGAAGGTTCGTAGGTAGCTAGTAAGTTATGTACCATAAAATACGAACATAAAAAGAGAGTTATCTATTACCAAGAGTTAAAAACCAACAGACGTCCATTTTCTTATTTGTATACTTACGTCATTAATATCATATCATAAATACACTAAAATAACCCTTCCAGGGGTTTCTTATTATTATAATTTTCTTTTAGGTAAGCACCCTATTTTATAATACCTTTTAAATAATATAGAATTTTTTATCTTTCATTCTATTCAACATCATGAGAAATAATGCCATAAAATAGCTGTAAAAAATACGTAAATCTTAAATCTCAGTAAGAATACATTACATTAAACTAAGATTTTCATGAAAGTAGTGGCTAAATTATAACCTTTTCTGAATTAATCATTCACGTATTACTGCGGATACTAATGAAAATATACATTGCATACAAAATATATAGCTGATTGATAAAAAAAAAAGTATGATTTAAACCATTTAAATAATTTATTCCAACTTAATTCTTTTGAATCGTTTGAATCGTAGGAAGTTCAAAAAAGCACCAATAAGTGAAAAAACCGAAAAAGAGAATTTATCAAAATTTTAAATACACGGAGAGGTAAATTGAATTGTGTTGAAACAGTTAGAGGGGGGGGGGGGGTTCTGTTTAACAAACGGTGTTCTTTTTACTTGATCAGCTCTAAATTCTGCAATTATATTTTTTATGTTCATTTTCATGTCATCCAAAGTGTGAAGATTATTTGCATCATCCATGACATGAGGATTAAGCTTTTCGTTTCAATCCCCATGAAAGATAAAAGTCAGGTGATTAATAGAGCTAATTTTTCACCAAACGAGTTTTCTGTCGCCTACTTTGTACGAATAATAAACTAGTTAAAAGGCATTAGAGTTTTCAAAAAAAGTTACTTCATCAAAAATATATATATATATATATTTATTAAAAAAAGGGTTTAGTTTTTTTTTCTTTAAAATTATGGTTTGTAGCTCTTTTAATTTCATGATTTTGTAGTACACAAATTAGGTCAAATAAAAGGAAACACGTTTTACAAAATACTAGAATACTTTAAATAATATTTTACAATAATAATGTACTTTCAATAATAATATACAGAGCCGCGATGGTTCAGGTGATGGAGCGTTCACCTTTCAATAAGGTAAACCAGATTCAAATCTCAGCGGTGGATGGCTGATATGAATTCCGCTCACGGCTAGCACTAACCATAAAATATCCTCAGTGAGAGACTGATCATGATTTAAAGTCCCCTTGCCGTTGGGATAACCATGATTGGTTTTCATTCTCCTCTCCGTTTAACCCAAATGTAGGTTAGTTCCATCAAGAAGTCTTCCACGAAGGCTAGTTTGCCCCAATGCTTGATCCAGAAGTTTTTTTGGGTTGGGTTCAAAATTACAAAACTACGTAGTTGAGCACGTAAAGTCTTAGACTCAGAAATCATGTTGGCTGTCCAACGCCGATTATAAAATAATAATAATAATATACAATAATAATATACAATAATAATATACTTTGATTAATAGTGTACTTTACATTAACAGCCTCTCAAAGTTTTTACAGTATTTGAATACTTTCTCACATTCAAATTGTATAGAAGGACAATTATGGTTTATTTCGTAGAATTTTGTTTCTGTTATTTTGCTGAACACAGAATGCATGAAAGATTGAAAAGATTTAGTGGATAGGAGAACTTTTCTTCGTAACATCCAAACCTTTCCAGTGTCTGTTAAGAGACATATGGTGATAAAGTTGCCTTTGCCGCTGCCCAAATGTGGACGATTTGTATAGATTTAGACATTAGTTTAAGTTAGTTGCTAACAGTATTTTTCCACAATATTCTATTATCTCTTCAATCAGAAGCATAATAACATATTTTTTATTGCAAATCAGTTCTAACACAAATGATTAATAATAAATTGCGTTCTAAAGATCCTGAATCTTCTTCATTTCTAGGCATAGCAAATCAATTAGACTTGGAAGGCCCTCTTTTTGTGGGAGCACTTGCTCCATCTGACCAAGGTCCAAATGTCCCCAGTGAAATATGGACTGCCAAACTGAACTATGGTTATGTGGGATGCTTGCGGCAATTGGTCATCAATGGCAAAACGATAGATCTGGCAGCGCAAGCGAGGGAGCAAGACTCTGGAAGCCTCAGACCATCTTGTCATACATCACCGTCACAATGTGATAGTCAACCTTGCCTAAATGGAGGTCTGTGTTCGGAAGGATGGAACAGATATGTATGTGACTGTACTAGAACAGGTTTCACTGGACCAGTCTGTGCTAAAGGTGAGTATGAATAGGTCTAGTATTATTTAATTGAAGTGCATGAAAGTTCTATTGTACGTTTTCAGAAACCAAATCTAACGCTTCGGGATGATTCTTTTGCGAAAAGGAACGATAATCGTTATTTTCTAGGTTTTATGATGCGTAAGCTTCTGCGCACTGCAAAATGAACAATCCCTCATCTGTTCTTTCATTTTTTTTTAAGGAAATCAAAGCAAACTTAAGCCATTCTCGGACTGTTCTTGGATATGAGAATATACCATAAGTTATATTTTATGAATTCGAATAAATTAGCTTTAGAGTTTATAAAATAGCAATAGGAAATAAATATTATTCCCTGCCTTTATTTCTCAACAGGAAGGTGGAGAAATCTTTAAGCGTCCACTCTCATTTAAAATTTTTTAGTCATTAGGTTCAAATTTTTCTTGTTTTAATTTACCTCCAAGAGAGAGACTTTCCAATTTGCTTGTCTACTCTTTCTCACCAAATGCATTTGGAAGAATTATCCACTCTGAAAACACTTAGACGTTGTCACCTAGTATCTTTATCCGCACGGATGTGCATGATTTCAAGCCATGAAGAAATAAATTAATGTTTTATAGTTACATGAAACTAAAATAATTTAGTCTTTATCGCGAAGGAAATAAGAATTTATCCAAAAATCTTTCTGAGAACCTTCTTTTATTAAGCCTTTTAATTTTGTATAAGCAGATTCTTAAATTTTCTATAACAACTTTAATATTTTCAGATGCAAGCACATTGAGCTTCGATGGTAGCCAATATATGAAGATTGATATACCGGAAGGATCCAAGACACAAGCTGAAGATGTTCAGTTAAGGTTCAGAACTCCCAGACCCGGAGGACTACTGCTTGCAACAACCACGGAAAAGGCTTCTACATTTCTTGTTCTGGGATTAGAGAATGGAAAACTAAAAATAATCATCAATCTTGGGAACAAAAATAAAGTAAGTGTATTGAATTTTAAAAAAGAAGAAAAAATGTATGACATAAAAATATCCAACTTAAAGTAGATTATACAGGATAGGTCATCTTATAGTTTCTTTTAAACTCATATGTTAAAATTATCATATAATTGGCATAATCAGATTTATATGTTTAAATTATCGTATGAATATGAATTAATGCATGAGAAATATGAATGTTATATTTATGCGTTGAAATGCAAGCACTAACAGCAATTTAATGCTTTAACTAGTGACAAGAACTCGGTAATATATCTCCGAAATTTGAAGAAGAAAAAAAGTGCGGTCGAAAATATGGAAATTTTAAAACAAAAATTCAAGAGTTAAGAATTATATTTCTCTGGTAACCTTTCTTAACGCTTTTAACAGTTATTTTTCGAAAACTATTATTCGAAGTTACTTTATTCATTTTCAGTTCATGCTTACATGAAAAACCAAGTCAGAACTAGATTAGATGCCGTTTGACATCAAACGTAAAAACTATTATTGATAATACAATAGAAAGTTTTTATTCTTCACTTGAAATAATTTGAAAATAATTCGATAATCGTTCTTTTATTGATTTATTCATAGCTGCTAGTGAACTTTTTTCAGGTATCGGTTAAAAAATGCTCGATTATTTAGGGTTCCATAGCCTAAACAATCTTGGATTAAATTGGAAACAGCCCTAGACAATGCTCAAAATTAGCACTTATAATTTAACTGATAAATATCTGCATTACGTTCAACTTATAGCACTAAACGCCGTACTATTGCAGATCTATAGGTATTCATATTGAGCACGATTTTACATTCATTTGAAATGCTCTCATGCGAATTGCTTATTGTATTATATGAATTCTAAGGGGCTCTACTCTTACCTTCCTTTATAATCCTGAATTGTTACTTTATTTCTGAAGCTATCACATCTATATCATTCGGGCAGGCATCACCACTGAAATAACTATCATAGAATGCTGATGTTGTCTGCAACTACTTTTTTGTTTCTCGTGAAATTTTTATGTAATTTGGCATATTTTACAGGGTTTTCCATGATCTTAAAACAAACCTTAAATATGCATATACGGTTACTTAAACTAAAATAAAAAAGGAATGTATCAAAATTGGAATAAAAAACATGCATCGATTAAAACGTGACTGCAAGAACTTTAAAATTTGAAATGAATTTATTGAAAATTTAGAAATGTATTAACTTAAAATCACTTAATTTTAATGTTGATTTACAAGTTAATAAGTTTTTTCATAAGCACTCAGAATGTATTATGAACTGTTTTCACTGGCGACATTTGGAATCTGTTAAAAAATAACCGTTTCCTTAACCTGACTTAATTTCGGATATTTATAAAATCTTGAATTAAAATTAATTTACTAAAAAAAGGGAATTAATTAATAAGTTTAAAGACCAGTAAAGTTTTATGATTTCCGATGTATTTAATTAAATTAAATCAAATCTGAGATACAATTTTAATGTGAGAGGAGAAATTTTAGAAAAACATATTTTAAATCACTTTTCAATAAAAACGTAATTAATAAAGCATAAAAATATAAAGATGGTTAAATTTATTCACTCTATAACAAAAAAATCGACTCACCAAGAAGCCGATTGCTTTGCCGAGCCAGATTACAGTGGTGCATGGCTCGATCAGGCTGGAATGATGCCGACTGGGAACGTATAGTCTTTAGCGACGAATCCCGCTTCCAACTGTGTCCTGACGATCATCGAAGCCGTGTTTGGAGACGCACAGGGCAGAGAGGGGATCCTGCCTTCACTATTGCACGCCACACCGGCCCTCAACAAGGCATTATGGTCTGGGGTGCCATTTCCTTTGACAGCCGGACCCCTTTGGTCGTCATTAGAGGTACAATTACTACACAGCGGTACGTCGACGACATCCTAAGACATGTTTTGCCACCGTTCCTTTTGCAGCTCCCTGGGCTGGTTTTTCAGCAGGACAATGCCAGACCACATACGGCACGTGTTGCTATGAACTGTCTGCAAGCTTGTCAAACTCTTCCTTGGCCTGCCAAATCACCAGATCTCTCTCCCATCGAGCATGTCTGGGATAGGATGGGAAGGCGATTGCATCTGGCACGGAAGGTTGATTACCTCGTTCGACAATTGGATCGAATTTGGCAGGAAATACCGCAAGAGACCATACGGGAGCTTTATCGGTCTACGCCACGCCGTGTGGCAGCTTGTATCCAGGCTAGAGGCGGATCAAAACCTTATTGAACTTGTTACTGTAACTCTGCAATAAATTATTCAATTGTTCTGAAATTTTTATCATTTACTGTTCTGTACATTGTCTTCCTATCCACTAATTTTCGTTTCAATCGGACAACTCCTTCTTGGTGCGTCGATTTTTTTTGTTATAGAGTGTATTTAAAATGCTCAAAATATTTATATTATAACTTGTTTTACATAAAAATAAATTAATTATATAGTAACTAAAAAGCATATTTTTTGAAGTATTAAACGTAATTTCACACACATACGAAGACAAACATATAGTAAAATAGAGTTCTTAAGCTAGTTGCTATTTTGTAAATAATTGTGCACGTTTTAACGTGAGAACATAGATGGTTAGAGCAAAATTAAGTATTCTGAGCAGTTTTATAAAAACTTTACATGGCAAACGGAGGTGAACGATATTTATGCCTGTCCCGTCGTTTATTTTACAAGTTTATTAATATAGGAAAAAATTTAAGCTATCCATGACAGTAAAAAAATGTTAATAAAAAAATTTTCAGGTACGCCCGCAAAATTTCATATTATCAGTGTTTTTCTACTCAACAAGACACAGCATTCTACATAATTGATTTGCAATTCAATTAGCAAAACCACATTAACCTAAGAATAAGAAGGTAGATTTTAACCCTTTGATGCAGAATAAGTATTAGTGTCCTCTCTAAGCGTTCTTAAAAGGGCATCTCGCCCTGCTGCCCTTTAATCTCTATAAATGCACCCTCTTTGTCCTTTTTATGAAAATTAGCCGCCTTCCCTTAAAAAACACAACGTTTTTATTTGGGCCGAGATTGTCTGGTTGGTAGGGCACTGGACCCATGTCCAAGAGGTCGTGAATTCGATCCCCTCCGGCCAAAGACTCCCTGTGTAGTAAATGGAGACTGATACATGTTAAATCTGTTGAGCTACAAAGTCCTCCATGTAACAAATCATACCTCTGGGGGGTACTGCTCCAGGAGTTTCTTTATCTTCTGGATTGGTTCAAAATTACAAGGCTACGGAGCTGAACATTTGTAGTGGTAAACCCAGAATTGGGTCTGCTGTTCAACGACGGTTATAAAAAAATTTCAATTTTATTTTTTCAGGAAAAGGTTGTTCTTTTTTTCATGAAGGCTGTTTTAATGAAAAAGACACTTCCGATATCTTTAGTTATTGACACTTATTTAACCCTTTAATGGGCCATTTATTTCTAGTAAAGGTAAATTAAAGTATTTTTGGAATTGAAATTGTTTTAAGAACAGTAATTGATATAAGAAAAAAAAACTCATTTAGTTTATAAAAATGACATTATTTTTGGTAGTAAATATACTTAACATGACGTATTAGAAACTTATTGACTTTTATTTTTCTTTATTTATAAATGCTACAAACTTCAAAAGGAATTGTGTATTTTTTAACTTTTATACGTTTTTATAAACTAACAAATGTCTACCAATTTT
Source organism: Parasteatoda lunata (assembly GCA_949128135.1). Classification (NCBI taxonomy): domain Eukaryota; kingdom Metazoa; phylum Arthropoda; class Arachnida; order Araneae; family Theridiidae; genus Parasteatoda; species Parasteatoda lunata. Next base: position 36,445,786 of record OX421978.1, read on the forward strand.
ATTCAAAAGCACTTCAAGATAGCTGAAGTTATTAACAAATGGAAACCTAAATTAAAAGTGGTAAAAAGGGGTGGTAAGTATATTTACCACGGCCTTCGAAAGGGTTAACTTTAATTTTTAATTTAATATTTTTCTTATATTGTCTTTTTATATAGTTTAAGTTCTTTAGTTACATTCACATGAAATTTTTTCTTTCTTTCAACAATATGGATGAAATTTTTCAAAGATTATTAGATACTATTAAATCAGAGTTGAGATTTCTTTAGGAAAAAACTATATTTTTTTCCCAAGATACTGGAAAGTATTTAAAGTCGAAAAAGTACAATTGTTTAGCAACAAGTATTAGATTAAATTTAAACACATAAAATTTGAAATATTACAAAAATATTTACTTTTTCACTTATTTAGTACTGTTTTTGAAGAAAATATACAGATTGTCTTTTGGCTTGCCTTTGTTTTTGATAATGAGTAAGAATTACTTTGTGAAGTATACATATAAAATAGCATAAGAGAGTAATTTAAAAATAGAGGGTAATATTCAGTTATTATATTATACTAGAAGGCTTCGCTCCCTGCTCGCTGGCGCTCACCAACTCCCGGAACTGCTCGCTCATTGGATACGTTCGTTCTTAACGTCTAGCTTTTGTATACTTTTTTGAATACTGAAGTTCCGAAAACTTTTCACTGTAGAAAATTCTAAACCTGTACATTTCAAAATTAATTATTAGATTGTTTTTATAATTAAAAAACAAAATATTTTTTTTGCTTTTAATTAGAGCATCGACAAATATATGCATAAAAAGGGAGCGACACTGGTGTTCCGTTCGTGTTAAAGGGTTAATAGAGAATAAAATAATTTTAATATATTTTATTATTTAAGAAATATTTATAATTCCCCGACCAACCGACCAAGGCACAAATAAACCAAATTAAAGCTTTATTTTCAATGATATAAATAGAGTAATGAAATATATGAGGAATAGATAAAGAATACAGATGATATCACTAAATAATTTATAATATAAATATGCATATACTATTAATATATCTTTTTTACAAACATTTAGTGCAATATTTTTTTTCTCAAGATGTAGTATTATAATATGGATACAGTCCGTTTCGAAGATCGGGCACCAGAACGTAGTTGGATGATTTATTCAGTTTTCCGTCGCTGCTTTTCACTTCTTTGGCTCTCGACATTAAAATTTTATCCAGAGTCACGTCCTCGTCCATCCTCTTCTTTCGCTTCTTTGGCGATTTCGTCTCTTCAACAAAATCTCGCGACTTCTTTTCCTTGCGTAATAACTTTAGCTTTTTTCTTTCCTCTTTGGTGATGCGTTCGTGACTTGGCATAGAAGGAGGAGGCACGGATTCAGCCAAACCTGCTAAAGGATCCGATTGAGCATCAGCACAAGAGACAGGGTTCGCTTCCACATTAGCGAACTCTTTGGAATGCTTATCTGATTTGGAACGTTTCCGTTCCTTGTGCTGCTTGTGCTTCTTTTTTTCGCGATGTTTCTTATCGTGATCGTGGGTGCGTTCGGAGTTGGTGGGTTTCAGCTTCAACTTGCCGTAGTTTATGTAGAAACCCATGTTCTCCGGTCCGCGATTGGGCGGGTATGTGTCCCGAAATACTTCGGAATTATCTATGTAGCTTTCTTCGACGTAATCTTTGAAACGGTCGTGGGCATCTTCCATCTCCAAGAATTCCTCGTTGGTGTAACCTTGCTTAAGAGCTACCAGCTTACGATAGTTGACACTAGAGTAGAGGTTGGAATCCGAGGACGAAAGGGGAATATCCAATCTAATATTTTCCAAGTGATCCTTTTGCCTGAAAGAAAAATGCTGCATGTAAGAATATTTAATAAGCAAGGGTTAAATTTCTGTTAATAAAGTAACTAATTTTTTTTAAACTAACATACAAGTAACTACAGTCCCTGGCCAAATTATTAGACGCACTATAAGATTCTATGTAAAACCTAATCATCAGGTGATATCTATACAGCTTAATTGTTTTTACACGTCTGAAAACGATTTGCAACGATGAAACCAGCTTGCAAATTCGATGATATATAATATAAATTTGACGATTTGATAAATTAGACCATATAGATATAGAATATTTATTATATCATATATTATATCAGTATATTATAATAATTAGACCAAATTATTAGGCACACTGTAGTTTCTTAATTGCATGTTCTGCAAGAGTTTATATGCAATATTTTTATAAAACATATATGTAATGGGTTTTAATTCAGGAGTTTTTTTATATACTTCCTATTGGTATTTATTTTTAACATATTGCATTACAATGTTAACCAGTTGATACACGAACGTAAGCAAGTGCAACCCGGTTTCAGTCTCGTAAAAACAATAAAGATGTATAGTATCACTTGATGATTAAGATTTTACATAGAATCTAATACTGCATCTAATAATTTATCCAGGGACTGTAGGAAATACTTAGGTCTTATTCGAAAGGTGGGTTTTGTTCTTTTTTAAAGCAGTGTTTGCATAAAATAACAGTTTGTATGAACGATCTCACTGAATGCCAAGTATAATGAAGAATCAAAATTGATCTATTTTTGTAATTCACTTGCTACCAAAGTGCTGAGAATCCCATTCCTGGTACCAAATGCTGGGGTACTGGAAATCGAAAGTTAGACTCCATTCACAAGTCGAATATTGACTATTAACCTGTACAAGTTACTTGGATGGCAAATTCAATGTGTTAATCTTGAAGCCGGTAGTGACAGAAAACTAAAATGAGAGTAAAACAAAGGGTGACTAGAATTCTAACATTACCGCTCTTCTGGACAACTGTCCACCTCGTTTATTTTTGACGAAATAAAAATACCCAATAATTATTTCGTATTAAAAGTGAACCGTAATTTTGTTTTATAGTGAAATATTTGAATCCATGACAAAAATAATTAAACACCTCTTACTTTTATAATTAGAAGTAGCGGACTTCACTTCATTCGGCTCTTTGGATTGTTCCATGTCAGCAATTTAATAATCTTCATAAAAATCAATGATTTTGATCTAGGTTAAAGAGGGTTTTTTGGTAGGACCAGTCACTTGAACGACTTCATTAAAAACGGGGTTAAAGTGAGCTTAAAAAGGGTTAAAGTGAGTCTTAAGTATTCAATTTTTTTTTTAAGAAAAAGGGATTTCTAAAGTGTGTGCTGTGACAAACTTGGGGTAGCGCATCGAGACCTAGGGGTACCTCGAGGTGCCCATTGTCACTAGTTTAATATGCATCTCTACAGCACAAATTCACTCTCACCCCAATCCATGCTTAGGCAACAAATCCACGACCCTCTGAAGATGTTCTGTTGGCTAATGTATGAACAATTCAAAGATACTCCGCAGATTTTCATAATTCTATGATGGATTCGCAAACTTATAAGCCTCTTGATAACGGACAAAATGGATTCAACAACACTAGCGAACGTAAATATCTTCTAGCAAGAAAATACTACGCCTTAATAAAAAATTTCAATTCTTTTTTAACATATTACAGACTCATTTATTTATATTTTTAAAAAAAATAAAATTAAATAAACTAGCCACTTTCGGATCGCTACACCCATACCACTAACTCCAATAAAAATTTTAAATTCGATTTTTCAAGAACCTTTAATACCGATTGCATTTAAAATGTGTACTTTGTAATATAAAATTACATTATTTAATGTAAAAATTTGCCTATTTTACAATTCAAAGTTCTTCGATATTATTACATAAAATAATAAAAAATAATAATTATTAAAAAATATTTTTTGCATGGTGCGGTAAGAGTGTCTGATTTTGCAATATTTGGATAAAAGAATTTTATACTATTCTGTAAAAAAATTTCTATTTGTTTAAAAAGTTTTCTAGATATGGCGGAATACTCAAAAAGTAAAATTAAGATTAAGGTGTTAAAACTTTTTCGCTCTACTGGCCAAACTATTCGCACTATCTTTCCAAAATTGTGGCTATCCCTTATATGTTGAAGGTTAGAAAGTATAATTCGTCGAAAAAAATGGTGCGTTTATTCGGAGAAAATACGTTTTCGTGGCTGATTTTATTACTTAAAATACTGTCTGCGCTAATTTAGCATATTTGAGGTCAACCTCTCTTAAAAGAAAACCCGAACATCAGATCAAAAATTATTCAAAACATTTTTTTTTCTTTTGTTTAAGAGGAGAACCCTTATTTTTGTCAATATATTCAGATTTCATTTTAATACTCGATACGTAAAAAGGAAGAATACAGTCATGTTGTAAAAAAAGTGTACAAATAATTGTAATGCATTTTTTTTTTTTAAATTTAACTTATATGCCCAGTATTCGGTCTAAATGCATTCTGCTATAGCATATCCTTCCTATTCTTATCATTAGAGATTAGATTCCCTCTGACAAATATAAAAAGAGAGAGATTAGGAAAAATAATTACACAAAGCCTTGTTAGTACCTTGTGCTAAAAAATATTCCTAGAACTAAAAAAGAAGAGTTTTTTTTTAATAAATATAAACGCTATATCATAAAAAATATTACTCTAAAAATTACTCTGCCAAAAAAAAAATTATAAATATATAAAAATACAAACGAAAAAAAGAAAGTACACGTAATGGGTTTTAGTATAAATACATATCCCTAAAGAGTTTAGCAATGTTACATGCTAAAATAGTTTTTTTTTTCTTACTGTTGGCAAAAAAATTAAGCTTCTAATTAATGCTTTTATCATTAATTCGCTTACATTAAACCACCAAGTTTTTTTTTTACTATGTTAGTAATTAAAAAACTGCAATTTGCATGTTTTATTAAGTTTAACATTTTAAGCTTTTAAGCATTAACGAAATATGCGTATATATATTTATTATTTATTATTCGTTTTACTACTTGAATACTAAAATTGAAATCTGGCGTTTAATTATTTTTCTAATTATTATCTGTTAATTATTTTTGTGGAATAAAGAATTGAACCATAGATTGTTTTCAAGTTTGAACACGAGAAAGAATTATTTAAAAATATAAGATATGCAATACATTTGTGGACTTATAAATTTGGAATGTTAATTAAGGTTAAAAATTAAATATTATTATTTATAAAAATTCTTAAATATTAAATATACACAGTGTCAAATTTTGCAAATAGTAAAATAAAACTTTAAAATCAATTGAATTGAATTTTTATATTCGGCCTTATATAATACACGAATTTTTACTAATATTTATTCATTCATTTTTTTTTTAATTAGGAAATTAAAAGAAAGAACTTGTTTAGTTTTTTTTTTTTTTTTTTTTTTTTTTTTGTACAACTTAAAATGAATTAATAAAAAATTGATGGTAACTCAGAATTCAAAATTTCATTCCTTAGATCAATTTTTGTCTTATTCAATTATAAAAAGATATTTATTAGTAATTGAATGTAAAGTTTAATGGCGTAAGAGCTGGAATTTATAAAACTGCACCAAACGTTAACAACATTTCGCATTTTAGAACATAAATAAGTTGACAAAACGGTGTGTTGAATTGTATAAAATTAACAAGTTACAAAAAAAAATTTCTCGAACTTAATTACCCCACAAATAAATAAATTCACTAGTTTGCAAAAATTAAATAAATGGATACATATTATTGCAAGGACACGCCAATTCTAAGATTATTTTTTTTAATAATTTTTAAATGTCGTATTAATAATATTTATATTTTCAACTTCTAAATTGTTATTTCTCCAAAATTACTCAACCGATACTTTTCTAAAATTAGATTTCGTGCGAAAAAAAAAGCAACCTATTTAAATAAATTGGTTAAATTATGAAAATAATAAATAGCGCTTTAGAATGAATAAAATAAAATATGCTCACTGAAGTGTGAATAGTATCATTACTCTAACCTCCTTCCCATTACAACTGTAACAAACACCTAAAGCTATTTTTTTTTCCTTGACCTAGAGGAGAAATCTGGCATCCTGTGGAAAAAAAAGGGGAGGGTACTTCAGGGAGAATAATTTAATGGATTATTGAACTACATAGCAAGGCTAAAAGGGAAGGAAATTCCCACAGACGATACTGACAGGTGGTAGAATCGTTTTCTTTTATTTCCCCTAGATATCTCATGTTCTATAAACAAATTCGAAAAATATGAAATCAAAATTTATGATTAGATAAATAAAACGAAGTAATTAATTCAACGAGTAAAATTATACAGAAAATATTCTTAGCATTTCGTTTACCATGACATAAATAGAACAAAATGATTAAAATAAATTTATAAAATATATTGAAAAATATTATTAGCATATAATTTTTGAAAAATTCTGATCTTTCGTTAACTAGCGCGCTAAATAGGAAATCTAGAATTCTAATTGCCTAAATATAATGAAGTTATTAAATCAATTGGTTTAATAATATAGAAAATTTTCGTAACATTTAATTTCCCATAACATATAACAAATTATTTGAATCATTTTGTAAAATAAAACACAAAATATTAAGAAATATTATAAAATACTATTATTCTCAAACTTTGTAAACAAACACGGAAAATAATAAATCAAGATTTCAGATTATGTAAACACAACGGAGTAATTAAAGCTCTGGACCAAATAGTACTCAAAATATTTTACAAGTAATTTATGCCGAAAATATTTTAAACATTAAGTTTCTTACAAAACACATAAATTTAACAAAAGAATTAAAATAAATTTATAAAATGTATTGCAAAATGTTAATAACACAAACTTTCCGGAGAATTCTCATTTTTCGCAAACAAGCATGGAAAATGTTAAATCTAGAATTCTGATTGCATAAATATAATCAAGTAATTTAATCAATATGTCAAATAATACAAAAAATATTCTTAAAATTTAAATATCCTTAAATATTTGTAAGTATAAGGAATTATTAAATCTCACTGCGCCAAATAATACTCCAAATATCATTAATTTCTTTATCTGAGATTTAAAATTATTCCTTTAATTTTTTTTTAATTAAGCAATAAGATGCCTCAATCACTGCGAAATAATTATATATATATATATATATATATATATATATATATATATATATATATATATATATATATATATATATATATATATATATATTAATTAATTCATAAGCTACAACTAAACTAACGAGAAAAAACGTACTAATGTCACTATCATACGTTAGAAAGAATATCATATTCTAGAAATTACGAAATAACTTTCTAAGAAACGGCAAATGCCAACAAGCATTACAAATCAAATCGAAATGAGCGAACGTTAATCATAAAAAAACTATAAAAATTTCTATGCATGCAACTTTACATTTAAGTGCATAAAAATAATTCCACAAATATATTTCCGACTGAATTACAGGATTCTTATCAGGGTCGGAATATAACACGTAAATCACTTTATACCAAATCACGTATTTTGTTATTTATCTAATTAGGAGTAAAACTGAAACTGCATTTAAAACCAGTTCATAAAAAAATTAAAATATTCTAGAAAACAGACACATGAATATAACGAAGAAAAAAAATTCAAAATAAAACAAAGATTCGAAGAAAGTAAACTTAATGTAAATATTACAAATGTCTAAAAGAAAAAAAATATTCTTCAAAGTAATAAATAAATTTATAGTATAAAATTGAAGACCTTTTTTTATAAATCATCTAACTATTAATTTTCATAATTAGAATATTCTACTTATAAATACTTCTTTTTAAAAGTTTTATTTGGCAATGAAATTCGTGAAAAAAATAAAAAAGACATTCTAATGCATTTCTAAAATGTTTTAAATAAATCCGCGAAGCATTTAACAAACTAAAACTATAAAAAAAAAATTGTACACTTTTTTATTTCAATTTTCATATTTATACAATAATCCAAACTGAGGTTGTAATTTTTTACTTACCCTTTTCGTCCAACTTCAACGTAATTTTTCATTATAAAATTGCAACTAATCACTACAAAATTTCTTGATACTAAAAACTTAACATTAATGTTCCAAACATCTAAACACCGGTTGCTTGAAAACAGAACAAAATATTTTCGTCTTTACGCGCAAAATTGCAGTAATTAATAAACATACCACACACGATGCCAATACTTTCTTCATAAACTTCTGTAACTTTTTAATTCTACCTACCTATTCAAAAAATATTCCCATTTTTGTATGACTATTCATCGATATAAAAATGCTTATTCACCCTTAATTAAGAATTCTTTGATTTAATTTACTATTTCAACTGAAGATAAAGAATTTTTCATCGAAAATGTATTCATGTGAATAAAAACTTTTCTTCAATAATATTCACTATATGGATGGGTACTGCCATCTATATTCCAATAGTGTAACTTTAAAAGTAGGTCGAAAACCTGCCGGAAAAAAATAAGATATCGTTTGAAAAAATTAATAATTTTTCAAATTTCAAGAAATTTGCTTTTTTATTATTATTTTAATTTGATATCCTTAATGACATTTCATAATTTGCATCATATTTATTTTCTATGGTTTATTATGGATAAAAGTGCAAAACGAATACCACCTTTTGTGCTCTAGACATATAGTTTGTATTTCATGTTTAAAAAAAGAAAGAAAAAATAGAATTTATTATATACAGAGCATGTCAATGATTATTAAGTAAATTACTAAAAAAATTTTAAAATAAATCAGGTGTTATTTATAAAATGTTGAAAAAAAATTTACACTTATAAAAAATGGTTCACTAATAAAATAGTTAAATGATTGAAAAACCTCACTTACAACAATAAAGCTTGAACAAAAAAGAAAGTATAATAGCTCTTTTGAAAAAGTGGGAACTGCTTACTCTGAATTCTATTTATAGTTATGTTATACACACTAAATATTCACTACTTATATAATATACTTCTCTATTTAAATAAAATTATCAGCATACTAACTTTTTTAATCGAATTTTAGGACATCTGATTATTTTAAACTATAAATTTATGGAGAAAAAAAACTATCGGTGTAGCGAAAGTTACATGATTTAGACTATCCTATATTTTATGTGTAAGAAAACAGCATTTTGTTGCAGAAATATTATACAAAAACCTGAGAAAATACTTAAATGCTTGAAAAATTATTTTTAGAATAGATAATTAAGTTTGAAGTACTTCTTTTAATCTATTTCTTTTTTAAATAATAACACAATTTCGTACGTTTTTTTTTGTTTTTTTTTTTCTTTCTTTCTTTGGAGATGCATTTAAACAGTAAGCTGTAACAAGGTAAAATGCAAATGGGTGACAAATTAATACGTACACTAAACGTACCCTAATACCTACACTAAACGTAAACGTACCCTAATACGTAAAAATAATACTTTTATACTAACTATATGTAAATTATCTTTCTTTTAGCAACAAATGTTTTGGAAGTTTTTACATGATAGAACTTATGGCACAATTTGAAAGATCACACTTAAAGATTTTAAAAATTGTGTCATTTTCCCCATGCAAAATTTGAAATATTTCAAAAATTTATGAATTATTTTTACGTATTATAATTAAAATTAACGAACCGTCAAAACTGTCGCGCTCTGTTGTGTACGTTTAAAAAAAATAATAATAAACTGGTTGCTCATCTATTTAATTTTTAAACTTATTTTGATAAAACAACGACATTAGTTCTTACTGAAATGTATTACATAATGATGTAAATAATTATATTTTAATATGAAATTATGTATTTGCAAACATTTTTTTAAACTAAAGTAATAGTTAGATTAGAAATTATCAACGTAGCTGCAACACTAATTCCATACTTCTCCTTTTTCTTCCATACTTCTCTTTTTTTTCTTTTTTTTTTTTTTCCTTTACATCATTTCTAAGTCCTCATCGTCATTTCTAAATGTATTTTTTTCATCATTGTGCTCAAGGAATAGTTTAAGAAGAAGACAACATTTCTTAAGCATTTTTCCAAGATAATAATAATAACAATAAAAAAAGTGTGAAAATTAGCAGTGATAAGTAAATGGATAAAAATAAAAGTACGAGGCGCATCCAGAAAGTAAGTTTCCCTATTTTTTTTAAGAAAAGAACTTTCAGGAACCTATTTATTGGCAACAAGTAGAGCAATGTTTCAGCTATTTTTCAACATATCCACTACCTTAATTGAGACACTTGACTTGTCGTATCGTGGAATCAACTTTTGCATCCCTCTGTAGTAGAGCTCTGCCGCCTGTGGATGGAACCAGCGTGTGACAGACGTCTTCAGCTCTTCGTCGTTGCCAAAACGCTCACCGGAGAACAGGAATTTCTTGAGGTGTAAGAAAACGTGAAAATCGCTGGGAACATCATCATTGTCATGCAGGAGCACAACACCTGCAGTAAAAGCCTGTTTAGACGATCCAATTTCTTGGACAGAGATTGATTGATATTGATGGAAACTTGTTTTGCTTTGAGCTTGGATCGTGTAAACAGTTATCCAAGAACTTGGTCCAACTTCTTGGACGATAGTAGAGCATGTTCTACTTTCCATCCAAGTTTTTTCTCCCTTAACCAATCAGCGTCTTAGGTTTTGTGACGTCAACAAACAGGCAGCAAATTATGTCATTTTGTTGTCTGTTTTCATATATTTTAGTCCAAATAAATTTATCTGTTGCAGTTTATTTGTGTTATTATGATTTTATTTGAATTTATTTAGTAATTTTAAACCTATGCAAGTATTATTTTATAATTTTGAATATGAGCAATGCGCACGCGCAAGTTTTTCTTTCGACGAATCAGTGACATTCAAGAACTTGGATAGTGTCAACGAATCATCCAATTTCTCTGACAGAGAAATCCCTCCAATTTCTCGGATACAAGAAATTGGACCGTGTAAACAGGCCTTAAGCATTCCACGCCTCTTGTTTTGAATGGCACGTTGCAATTTCCGCTGTGTTTCACAGTAACGGTCAGCGTTTACTATTTCACCACGTGGATGGAAGTCAATGAGCGGAATGCCCTTCCTGTCCCAGAACACCGTGCACATCACTTTCCGTACCGACAGCGTCCTAAGCGTTGAATTTTGTGTTCGGGTGTCAGTTTTTTCGGCACACGCTGGTTCCATTCACAGGCGGCAGAGTTCTACGACAGAGGGATACAAAAGTTGATCCCACGACACGACAAGTGTCTCAATTCTGGTGGTGGCTATGTTGAAAAATAGCTGAACCATTGTTGTACTTGTTGCCAATAAATATGCTCCTGAAAGTGTGAGTTCTTTTTTTTTTTAATAAATAGGGAAACTTACTTTCTGGATAAACCTCGTTAATAGGTAAAAATAAGGTTTCCGCGAGATTGATTGGTGCAATAATTAAACGATACTTTTTCTTACAGGTAATTGACTTGGGTCAGAGTCTGAATGACGATACATGGCATACAGTTCATATCCGCAGAAGAGGTCACAAAATGGATGTCCATCTGGATTCAGATTCCAAGAGCTATGGTGAGATTTCATGAAATAGAAATGAATATTTATTTTGATGCGTTCCTTTAAAATACTTCTCAACTTTTATTGTTTTATTCCAGATTTAGGGGAAGTGGAATCGATGACTTTGGAGATACAGACACTGCATGTGGGATCGGTTCACCCAGATCATGTGAAACCTGTACCAGAGATGTCGAACTTCGTTGGACATTTGCAACATTTGATATTTAATCGAAAACATTATCTTGACATGGCCCATAGTGGACAAATTTCTCATTTTAAGGTAGAAGAAAGTATTATGAAGTGCCTGTGATATTAATCAAAAATTCTAAAAAGTTTTTTTAAAAAATCTTAAAAAAAAATTTATATTTTTTAAACTTCCTTTTAACATTAATTTACTGTCCAATTTACAGAAAAAAAATATTTACACATAATCCGATTGTTTTCGTTTTTCTACCACCAATGTTAAACATAAAATTTATACATCTTATACGAGATTTTTGTACTTAATTCCGTGGGGCCTTCCTGGCCGAGTGGTATCGCCGGTCAAAACGCTCTGTTAAGCGTGGAGGTAGCGGGTTCGAATCCCGCCGTAACCCTGGATGTATTCTTTGTGATGTCTTTCTCTGAATTGTTCTATCTGTATTTTCTACTTGACAATGACTTATAAGCCTATGTTGAGCACACAAGTCAGCAAATGTATGTTATTTCAATAAACAAACAATAAATAAACAATACTTAATTCCGTGATTATACTATTGTGAATCTGACTCCGAAGATAAGGTAACTACCAAACTTCTAAACAATTCGTTTTAATTGTAAAGTAAAATAATGAAAAAAATAATAAAACTTACGTCACACACCGGGCTGCCAACTTCAACGATTTTTGAAAAATATTTTGAAGAGTGGTATACTATTAAAAAACTATAGTTTTTAGAATCTTTTAGTAATTTTGCCGAGGTTTTAAACGCTTCACCAAGAAAAAACTGGAGCAAAGTAGCATTTGATATGAACTTTTAAAATCATTTACATGTACTGGTGTGGAAAATAAATTTAAATCAAATTTATATAACAAAGAAAAATACATTAAAATATAATTTAGCTACCCCTAAAAGAAATTGCCCAAAAAGGGTACAAAGTTGGCAGTCAAAACAATTATGGAATTGTTCTGGTTCTATAAAGAAGCTCCATCTTTTGAAAGTGAAGGAGAGAAATATAGAGATATAGTAGAATTAGCACGTTGAATGTCATGGGGGGTCACCGGTGACCGGCACTGAGTTTGTTCGTAGCGCCACGGAGGTCACCGGTGAAGCCAAGATTATTAGAAACACATAATTTGAGTAAATTTTTAATTTTTTTATACTATTATCGCTACTAAAATGGTTCGAAGAAATTAATGCAATATAGAACACACAAAAATAGTTTTATTTATATACACAGAGATGCCAACTTTCTCCGGACAGCGACTAAATATTTTCAAGTGGCAGTTTATTAATTGTGATTCTTGGTTCAATTTAGTAGATTTTTATCCACCACTATTTCAAAACAATTCGTAGCTTATATTCCCCTCTTTTTTTCAAATATGTTATGCTCCCTTTTCAAAAACTAGGAAAATTTGTCAAATTTGCAAATTTAGTTTGTAGTTATTTACAGTTTGGCCAGACGGGAAAGCCATGTAAAATTAGCGTGGAGTTAACGTGATAAAAACAAGTTACAACAAGGAAAGAAGATGACCCTTTGTAGCTACAGTTATGTGGTAAATGTTTTTATACAAAATGGTGGTACAATGTGCAGAATATGCTTTACAAAAGTCGGAGTTTTACGTTTAGATAACCAAAAACTGTAGTTATAATTTTAAAAAAAAAACCAATGTGTATAAGTGATTTGTAACCACGATTAAGCTAAATTTTAAATTTTCAAATAAATCATATAACAATGGAAGGAAAAATGTGTTTGTGAACAGAAATAACGCGGTTTTACTCCAAAAAGAAAAAACTCTGCTCAAAATCAGCAAGGAAAAAAAAACGCTGCTACAAATATGCAAGTAGAAGAAACGCCATTTCTTCAAGAAGAAAGAATCCTGTTCTAAATCCGTGAATAAGAAATATATTGTTCTAAATCTGCAAGTAGGAAAAACGCTGTTCTAATTATAAATGAAGAAAAAACACTATTCTAAATATGCAACATGAAAAAAATGCTGTTCTAAATTTGTGAGTAGTAAAGACGCTGTTTTGTCCATTAAAATTAGCAATGATTTCATTTCATCCATAAGCTTTAACTTTTAGGACAATGTTCTCAAATTTATCTAATATTTAATATTAATGCGATATTAATAATTTTTTGGAAATTCTTATTGATGAACTTTTTATTTCTCTTAAATATTTAAGTACTCCCTAGTACTTTTTAATTATTCAGGGGAACATATACCCACCATCCCCCACGCCAATTGCGCACATACTTATTCATGCTTTTTGTAAACTAATTTTAACATAATGTATAATAATTTTATAAGTTAAACTTACATGAAATAAATGCTTTATAGGTTACTGCAAAATTTGGAAAGAAAGAAAACATAGTACATCACCCAGTCACTTTCAAGTCTAAGTTTACGTTCCTCGGCTTACCACAATTGAGAGCTTATTCTACGTTGAATCTCTATTTCCAATTCAAAACCATGGAACCAAATGGTCTCATACTGTACAATGCGGGTAAAGGACAAGACTTTATTGCGGTTGAACTTATTGATGGGCACTTGCATTACGTCTTCAATTTGGGTGATGGACCACGCGGAGTGAGATCAAACACGAAAACGACACTGAACGATAATCAATGGCATGCTGTCACCATTGGAAGACCATCCCTTAACCAGCATACCCTCATGGTTGACGACATGATTACGAAGGTAAGATTTAAAGAGTTTAATCATTCGACAAGGGAAAGAAATCACATTATTTCAGAACTGTCACTAACCTTCTACTCGCGAAGGGTTTTCACGCAGCGTCATTAACCGCTTCCCTGATTATCCCGAATTAACTCCGGTACGTATATATTGCAAATATTAATCAGCCCGAGAAAACTCGGGCTTAGCAGAATTTGTCAATACATTTTATTTTATCACGTTTTTACTGGGACGGAAGCAAAAAACATAATCTGCTGTGATTGAAAGTTTGCCATGTTTTATTTGGGAGTTTTTATGTTGGACTGCACACATGTTTTGTGCGATTTTATATATGATGGTTGTTGAATTTACATAGCAATAAGAGTAAAAAAAAAATGGCGTATTCCTTCTCTGAAGTTTAAAAGGAAAGTATCACTTTGTGTTGTCCCTTGTTTTAAGAACTATCATACAAAGACTAATGTTTAACTTTTTCCATTTGCCTGAAATAACTCGTATTAGTAAATTGATTTTAAATTAAAAGTTTCTTACTCATAAAAAAATTCAAATTTTAATGACAAACATTAAAGCGAATTTGATTGCCTGAGAAAGCTTAGCTGTGTTTCCAATACTATAATTTCAACTCCTCACGATATATATGCTGAAGGCTAACTATATAATCTGGCCCTTTACAAGCCCACATTTCGTAATATATCAGACTGATAGGAAACGTTTTCAGCTTTTTTTATCTGATTAAAATCATCCTATGGAACTTTAAGTGAATTACGAATTGTTCGAAGAATTACTGAATCATACTAACTTAGCTTAAACTTATTGCTTTAAACCTTAAACAAGGCACAATACAATACAATAAGCCAACTTCAGAACTCCGGCTTATTTCTAACGTCCAGATTAAATCAGACTGACTCAGCAATGAAAGATAAATTTTCCATTTAACCTAAAAGTATGTATTCTCACTGCAATAAGCCTAAATGAGTCAAAATGATTAGAAAATAATGGAAACTTTTCCAATTAGCCTGATGCTTTACACAATAACGATGACTACTGATTGCAAAGAAACCGATTACACTGGGAATATCTTTTTTGTTGCATTTATACATATACTTGATCTTGCCTAATTCGGGTGTGGAAATTTCAAATCTGAAATTAGATTTGCTTCCAAAACTACAGATTTCTTCAAATTACATTTTCAGTATAATTTGTCGAAATGTCCAAGTTTAAAAACGTTACATGTTACAGAAGGTCACGTAAATGTTGCTACAAATTTCTATGGGGAGTCAGGTTACACGATAAAGATTGAAATTGCTTAGGAAACATCATCATACGCAGCTAGAGGTGCTTCTCTATTATTATGATAGTTCAAAAGCACGCGACGAAACAGTTCGTAATAGAGAAGCGTCCCAGGTGACGTATGACGATATCTCCTATGCAATTTTAATCTGGATGATGTGCCCCTACTCCCCCAGAAGTTGGTTGCAACATTTATGTGAAACACCCTTATATATATATATATATATATATATATATATATATATATATATATATATATATAGTAGGGAGCTATGCCCCCTGTTCGCTGTCGCTCACCAATCCCGATGATTGCCTCGCAATTATTGTCGTTTCTTGGCAGAAAACAGTTTTTCTACAAAAGTTAAAATTATTCACTTAACATATATGTACTAAAAGAAATTCTGTTTGCTTACTTTTGTGCCTCCACTTCTCACGTCCAAATCTTATTATCTATTAGTATTATAAATATTTAGACCTATTGGTAAACAGAAGTAAATTTTCTAAGTAATCATTTTTTAAAATATTAATTATATTGTTCTAACAATATATATATTTATGACAATATATCGCTCAAACACATTTGATGAGTTTACAACCGTAATTTAATATTTTCGCTTACCAAATGGGCGGATATATTAAATACTTTTTTTTTTTTTGCATCTCATTGTGCATGAAGCTGATCATTAAGCTATAAATCATTTAACAGATCTCTTTAATTGTAATTTATTACAGTATATTAACGTTATTTGCACAACAATAATATGTGTAAAACGGTTAAAAAGATTTGACGAGCTTTTTAGCTAACTTTATCTTAAAATGCAGAGCAGAATTACATTATAATAATAATACAGAAATACAACTTTTCTCTTAGTTTTAAACTCAAAAATTGAATTGAAAGCGCAATTATAGCAGTACAGGAAAATAAATTTAAATTTGGGATACAAAAGTCTTTATAGAAAAACAATACCTTTACCGACTTTTATTAGTTTTAAGTTGATGACAGCCAAAACAATCTGAAAATGAATGGGGAAAAACTGGATCCTATCACGTGATTGTCCGGCCAATAAAAAAGCTCGCACAACAATGTAAAACGGTACACCATCATTAAACATACTCAAAACGGAATAAAAATTTCAACAAAATCTAGCTGGCAAGTTTAGTTGTAACAATTCAGCAGACAGCATTATTAAAAATTATTTTTCACACTCATGCGTTCTCAACTTTGCTTGGCTGTTTTGTGCGTTACTAATTTGTGCGTTTTGTTGAAATATATATATATATATATATATATATATATTTCAACAAAAAATAGAAAGTTAAAAACAACTGTAGCTTGGAGAGACAAGCCAACGTAAGATTTAAAATCAATGAAAGTATATAAAATGTGTCAAAAAAATCTCATGCTTCAGAAAACAAAAACAAAATGATCCCCAGCGTTATTAATTAGCCTACGATGTATGTGCTATAAACTAACTTAACATACTTTACTAGTCACTCAATATGAAAATATTTTCATTTCCAATCTATAATTCATAATTATGAATTAACTCCATCTTTATAGGTGAACAGCCCAGGACCCAATACTCATCTAGATCTTCAGGGACTGTTGTACATTGGAGGGGTTCGAAGATCAATGTATTCTACTCTACCGAGGCTCTTGCATTCCAGGCAAGGTTTTCAGGGATGTCTAGCTTCCTTGGACCTAAATGGAGAGACTGGTGACCTTATCAGAGACGCACTCATACCATCAACTTTAGTTTCAAAAGGATGCGCAGGTAGATTTATCTATTTATCTATTAGACTGCTAATTCGATACGCAGGGTTCTTCGAGAAATGTAATAGTTTGTAGAAAATCCACGTTAATGCTAGTAAGATTTTGTTTTTGTTTTTTTAAAGATACCACTCAGAGGCTCGCAGTGCAGAGTTTTCACACGGATATATATTTCTGTACAAAATAACATGTAGTGGTGGTCAGAAATCTATTAAATGGCGGAGGTTTGATTCATTTTCACAACCAACATTAAATTTTTCTCAAACTTGTGAGAACCCAGAACCTATAAATGCTTTAAGTCAGACGCTGTGTAAATTTTCTTGGAAAATATGGTTAAATAGCAATTTATTTAACTGTTATTTTACCATTTTCGAAGAAAAAAACAGTCAAATTACCATAAATAACATGGTATTCAAACTGTGAACTTTGAGAAAAACTGTCTATTAACTTCTTTTACCTAATACGGTTAAGCAACCAGAATTTCATTGCACTAACTAGACCTACCGAATGAAGTCACTTAGTTCCTTGCAGATGGGTACATATTATAGCTGAAAGGGATAATCTGTCAATCTCATGATCGACAGAACGGGGGTTCGAGTCCAAGCGTTGACACCACAATATTTCTTCCATTCCCTTCAACACATGAAGAGTTTCCAGTGTCCCCAGATTTGTGTCCCTGGGCTGTTAGAATACGATATTCTCATTCACGCATAGATGTCTTCATAAGGCTTCTAAACTATCTCAGTTAAAATTATTTTTTTACAGTTTTGAAACCATGCTAGTTGTAAGTGGTTAAAAAACTGTACAGTTTTGTATTCGTGGTGTTTTTAACCATACTAGTTGTGAACGATTTCAAAATCGTAAAGGTAAAAATTATTCTTTATTGTAAAATTTACGGTAAATTGGATGGGCAGACTGCTGCCAGTTATTTTACCATATTGTAAGAAAGAAAATTCTAACAGTGTACGACAAATAGTCATGCTACTCATATGGAGAGTTAAACCAGGGTTTTTCGTAAATCAACTTCAGTGTAAAAGAGATAATTGAGTGTTATTCGCCGTTAACTGGAATTGGTTATAAATAACAATTACCAAAGCTGTTTGTATACCTGAAGAGATATAAAACTGGTAGTAAAATCATTTTCTTTAAAGTTTCAAAAATTCAAACTAATACGGATTCTTCGTAGTTTCATAAAACATTTTTCCTTGTGGTAGCAAGGGTAATGTATTAATATTTTAATAAATTAGAATTAAAATTATTCTGTTTGTCATTAAACACTTATGATTTAAATCAGATACAAGTAAGATCAGGTAAACGAATGTTTAAATTCTTACGTTCTAATTTAAAAAAAATTTAAAATTCTGTTTGTTTCAAACAATTCTGCTTCAGTTCACTTTCACTTAAAAGAATAATGAATAATTCCCTACTGCAGGGATGCCACAGGCGACTGAAAATGTAAAAAGTGGTAGAAACTCAATTTTTTATTTATGTATTATCTCTTTTATTATTTAATCGTAACTACTGCTATGAGTTACACAGGACTGGTAACCCCAGTGCCTTAATGGCCTACGACAACAAATGAAAAGTGGTGATAAAATTATTTCGCGAACTTCTCTTACTTTTGGCGGGAGATTTTCCTGAAATGTTGATTAAAATCATTGTAAATCAAATTCATTAAATAAAACGGTAAATCTTAAAATTTTCTATTAAAATAGCCTGGGTCACCTTATTGGAAGGCAAACGCTCTGTCCCCTGATCCACCGCAGCTCTTTTACCCTGGTTGTCTCCACCCTGAAAATGCATATCATACCCAAGACCAGGAAAAAATAATTTAGTGGTAGCTAAGATTTTTCAAGACTTCGGAAAAATGCTTAAATATAGCATTCATTTGAGAATTACGAAATTATTGCCTAGGTATTTTTTTTTTTTTTTTTTTTTTTTTTTTGTATCCATATGTGGTTGCTTAAATCTAAATTTATCTCACTTTTGCTACCACTTTAAAAAATTGTCAATAATGTCGGATTATATGATACGCTCATTTCAAAGAGGTTAACGAAAACTTACTACCACTATTATTTTCCTATGCCTGTGGTTACCCTGGTTCTATCCTATACAAAGCCTTCAATTGACACGATGTTATTTACACGTAACAAATATAAATTTGTTTATAAAAATCAAACTTTTCATTCTTTATTATGATAAATATGATTTCATTCATAGATATGAAATGTAAATGAATTATTTAATAATTATTTCTCCCCCCCCCCTAATTAGGTCCCATAACAAAGTGCAGCCATACAGCTTGTGCTAATCACGGAGTGTGCGTACAAATGTGGAACAGTTATGCCTGTGACTGTGACATGACATCTTTCTCGGGCCCCATTTGTAATGATGGTAAAGAAAAACAAAATTATACTTTTTCTTGTGTTTTGTAATGTTATGTTTTTTTATAGATTGAGTGATGAATGGTTGTATTATATGTGTAGATGGATAATATAATGAATTGATCAACTTTCATAAAATTGTGAATTTCTACAAAATGATAAAGTTATAGTACTATCTTATTTCAATTTTGCAGCTAATTTTTTTTCTTCATATTTGATTCAGAGAGCATTTCGTACGAATTTGGTCCAGGAACGGGCCTTATAACTTTTGCTTTCCCCCCGGACAAAATGCCTGATACCAAAGCAGATCTAGTTGCTCTTGGATTCATCACAATGGCTGATAATGGTGTCCTAGTAAGAATAGATAGCGGTACTTCTAACGACTACATGGAGTTAGAGATAGTAAGTCCTATCTATTCTTCTTCTTTAACGTCAATTTACTTAGACATAAAATGCATGTTTGAAAAAACTAACAGAGCTCAAAATATGCGTTTAAAGATATATTCATGAGATGTGTGCTTTAAAAAATGGATATAGTTAAAACTGAGCGTTGAAGGAAATTGACATATTCTTGACATGCGCGTTTGAAAATATTGACATAGCTCAAAATGGGCTTTAACAAAAAGAACATATTCTTGAAATGCCAGCTTGAAAATTTTGTCACAACGCGTTCAACGTGGTTTTATAAGCTCTTTCGCCCAGGAGAAAAAATAATAACAATTTTAGTGCCTTGCACTTGAAGCTAAGCGCTATAATTTTAAACTATATATACCATCTTGGGGTGAAAAATTATCTGGGCTTAAGAAAGGACAGATAATTTAAATATTTTAAAAGTCATTAAATTCTTTTAAAAATATTTCATTTGGCGACATTTTTCCACCTAGGTGAAAATTATCGAAATCACTGCCTTATTCTCAACTTTTGCAAATTTTTATGAGCTCAAACAATGCAGCACTGGGTTTAAGTTTATAAATATTACAAAATTGAACCACAAACGCTTTTCATTTTCACAAAACTGTGATTTTTTTCCAAATGGATGTTCCGTGCCTTTTTCAGAATAAGCATAGAGAGCGCTGGTTTTAGACAGGTCTAATAGTCATGACTAACTTGGTCTAACAGTCATGAATATAACCGTTGCAAACCTCTTAGCAGTTGTGAAATTAATGTATTATCCTCAAAAAAAGCATCATTTCACGTGAAGACGGAGCCTTCGAAAAACTGCCTTAAAGAAATGGACAAATTCTTGAAGTGCACGTTTGAAAAAATTGACATAGCTCATAAGGCACGTTTAAGAAAATTGACATATTCTTAAAATGTGCATTTGAAAAAATTGACCTAGCTCAAAAAGGGCGTTTAAAAACGGGCATTCTCTTGAAATGCGCGTTTGAAAAAATTGACATAGTTCATTATGCACGTTAAGGGAAATGTACACAGTGTTTAATTCCGTTTTTATTACTACCGCCAAGACTGTTGCAATTTAAAAGATCTAACCAAAAGTTCTAATAATTCTATGTATTCTAAAATACTAAAAAAAATTTCATTGACTTGGAATTACGCAAATGTTAAAGACTAGGATATATCATTGAAGTGGAGGAATTTTAAGTTATATTCAATGTCTCTTTTTTTTTTTTTTTTCTTTTTTTGACGCGAATTTTACTGCATGCCCCTTTTTTAAACATGCAAATATGAGTCCTATACCGTTTTCCTTTAAATACTCATTTTGAAAATAGTCCGTTTTTACAAACGCTCATATCAATCACGGTAATTTTATTCTTAAACGTGCCATTTGAGCTAGGCCATTTTTTTAAACGCGCATTTTAAGCACGGTTTGAAATATAAAGATTCCTGTTGGTTTAAAAATAATAATAATTCTAAAGTTCATTCGCATTAAAATTCTTAAAAAAGATTTAAAAACATTAAATTCAAGAAAATATCTACCAGCTGTTCTACAATCCTCGAATTAATTCAGAAAATTTTTTACTGTCTCCTTTCAAATTGAAAATTCAAAGAGCATAATTCCCTGCCTCTACACAGCGCAGTCAGTTTACAAAGAGAAAGTTACATTATGTTGGGTGAAATTTCAAATCAGTTATCAAAGAGTAAGTTCACTACTAACTGTTGACAAATATCTGTGCATTTGTAGGGCACTTTGACAGAAAGAATATAAATATTCTAAAAATGAAGAAATATAAATACCGATAATGAATGGTATAAAAATCCATATAGTATTCACAATTTGGTAAAATGCATAACTTGATAAACTGGATAAAAATCCTTATAGTTTTGATAGCTTGTTAAAATTTATAACTTGATAAACTGGATGGAAATCATCATCATTTTGAGAAAATGTACAACTTGATAAACTGGATAAAAATCCATATAATATTTACAACTTGATAAACTAGATAAAAATTCACAGGGATGCCAACTGCTCCGCCCTCTGGAAAAGTTTTAATAAATTGGTAGCGAATTAAATAGTATAACTAGTTAAATAAGAATAGTTACGCCTACTTTAAAAAACAGTAACCAAATAATTAATGCTTTTAGGTTACATGTTATATGATTCTTATAATTTTTGATATTTAGTGGTGGAAAAATTTATTAAAAATAAATATACTAAGCTAAAAATAACTTAAATTTCGTTACCGCTAGAAAATACTATTTTGCAAAGCGGAGCAAGTTGGCATCTCTGAATTCATATAGTTTGACAATTTGAGAAAAGGTATAATTTGATAAACTGAATAAAAATCAATTTTGTATTGACAACTTGATAAAATATATAATTTGATGAAGAACTTGATAAAAGGAAATATTTAAAATTTCAATATATTTTAATGGGTAATTAAGAGAACGAACATTTCGGGATACGTGGGTAAAAAATGAAAGAGAAGAAATTTTTTAAAAAAGAAAGTTCGCATTCTTAACGTAATCTTGTAAGTACGTAGATCTTGTTATTAACGTTGTTTTTAAATATATCATTAATGTAGTACTGCTACAAACAGTGTACATGAACACTTATATGATAAAAGTGATTATCAGTATTGGCTTATACCAAGTGCATGTTTCTTTTTGTCACCTACTTTAAAAATACAATGTTGAGAATACCAATATAAATATTTATATTATGACGAAATTTTTTTGGTGGACAGAATTCCCTTGTTTATATAGAATAATATTTTATAATTATGCACTTGTACTTCCACTTTTTTCTTTTTGTTAAAAAGAAACCATCTTTTTTAAAGGACGTAGGGCAGGATTGAATAAAGTGACTGGACATGATTTGTATACTTCAGGCAAAGAATATATTATGTGCTTGAGCACTTATATATTCTTTACTTCAGGTAGCCTTCGTATATAAAAATTATGTAAACAAAAATTTCCTGAATTAAACTAGTTTAAATTAACTTTAGTTTAGCTTAACTATTTACAGAAAATGTGATTCTAATTAAGCCATTTAATTAGGTATTTTTTACACTCTGGTAATTAAACTATTTAACAACTATTTTATTAATAATGCTATTAAACAATCTAAATTTTTTTGACAACGGCTGATGGTTATAATTAAAGTTTCGCACGATATTTTCAAAGTTGGACAAACTCAAATTTTTCATGAAGCGCAAATGCCGCATCTAGTAAACTATAATTAAGTTAAACAGAGCATATAACGCAATTACTAACACCTGTCCAGAGATAATTGTTTTATGACAAAGTTTGAATAAATAGATTAAGAATGGAAAGACCATAGAAAAAAAAGCGACAAAGAAAAGACAGCGATTCATCAAGAAATTAATCAGCCAGAAGGTAGGCTTAGGGGAAGAAATGTTTCTCCTTCATGTCATGCTTTTTCTTCTTCTTCTTCTTCTTCTTTTTTTTTTTTTTTTTTTTTTTTATTTATTTTTTTTATTTATTATTTTTTTTTTAATGACAACGTATGTTGACGATTTTTACGCACATAATTACAAATGTATTAGAAATAATAATTTATATCTTTAAAATATTTATCTTCACAAGTATTCAAGTAGATGCTTCAAAGTATTCAGAGTTCAATCAAAATTCGAATCTTTCTCCAAATGACTAGAGTGCTCAAATCTCCTCTGAAGCTCTGTGCCTGAGGACAATTGGCGCCACCAGAAATTCGAAATTTCGACTGCTTACAGAGAAGCGACGTAAAACTGAAAATAAGGAAGTAATAAGATAAAATAAAAATTCACAAAACTATGTTTTTTTAGGTAACTAAAAAGAAAAAAATATTAAATAAAATAGTAAAAAAAAGAAGGAAAAAAACGCTAAACGAAAAACTTTGGGCACTTTCATAATAAACTTTTATCAAACTGAAAATCTCTCCCTCCCAATGTCTTTCGAAAGTGATGGTACTCTTTATTTACAATCTATGATCAGGTGCTAGCAAAATTTATCCCTATTCGTATTTTCGACTCCTTTGCAACAGAAATTAAACGATACGAAGAAAGTAATAAAATAAATTAAATAAAAATTATATAATAATAGTAATAAGATAAATAAATTAAAAATAAGAAGGTTATATGATAAATTAGAAATTTAAAACACTACATTTTTAAAGTAGCCTAAAAGGGAGAAAATTATTTTATTTTATTTTTTAAGACTTAAATATTTGGGCATTTTTATAATAAATGTTTATTACAACCAAAAATGTTCCATGTCTTTTAAAAGTTATAGGCACACCACATTTTAGGCATGGCAAAAATAAACCTATTTTCTTATTTTAACACATTGCATACGGGCAACTTTTCCAAAAAAAATGCATAACAGCTATTAGAGATTAAAATTTTGGTAAGGCAAGTGGTAGACAAGATTTCATAAAAGCTGGAGTAACTTGTCTCTATAGCTGCCACTTCGATTTTTAAAAAAATTACGACGAGCGATTGTAGGTACTGATTACATATATGCTGAATCAACGCCTTCTATATCTGAAAGCCTCCACACGGTTTTTTATAGGTCGTCCGATCAGACCACTGTGAAGAATATCCACTTACCGAACGACTCACTTAATACAAAATCTAGTTAAAATAAGAAAGTGGTAGCAAATATATGACTAAAAATTTGTTTTATTTATGAATATTATTGGTTTGCCTTATTCACTTGTCAACCACTACAGATTCAATTCTCAAATATATATAATGAATTTCTCTCAATTGCTTTTATGAAAGGTTTTGGGTTCATGCGCACAACTGGTTCACTTTTTAAATAGTCTGCGCGGACTACTTATAAAAGATCGTGTGGAGGCTTTTTGATGTAGGAGGTGATGGCTGAATCATTTATGTTTGCAGTAATCACCAATGGAATAATTTCTTTGAAAAACAAAGAGGAAACGAAGTAGTTTTACTACCACTTTTAAATTTTTTGTATGGATTGCAAAAATTTCAGAAACGTACTTTTAATGGGGTCCGATGCTGGCGATGTGTTAAGTCTACTTAAAAAAAGTTTTTTCAAAATTATTATTTTGTTTTACTATAATATTCATAACTATAAATACTGTATTTTACTTGTTAATCAATGTTATATTATTATTATTCATTTACTAATAATACAAAAATGTGAAATAAATAATTGTGAATGAATTGCAATTTTTTTTTTTTAAGTCAAGTTTAAATAGCTAAAAATGCTGACTTTTTTTTTTTTTTTTCTTCAGAAAATATTCAACTTGCTCAAAGAAATATTCTAATCTTTTTACTAATTTATCTTATGTCCACAGGTAGACGGAAACATATTTATGGTTTATAATATGGGAACTGAAGACCATCCTATTGGGGAGCACAGTGTTCATGTGAATGATGGACAGTATCACGTGGTCCGTTTTACACGGTCAGGGCCGAATTCGACCATTCAAGTAGATGACCATAATGTGAGAGTTAAACAACCACCAGGTAAGTAATCATCTGGTTATCAAATTCAAGATCTCAATCAATATTTAGTCTGGAATCAATTCAAGTAATTATTTTACTTAGTTTACGATATGAAGTCTATAGTATCGCCATAATCAAGTAGTATGCTATAAAAATATATTGATTTGATTTTGCTACAAAATTACAAATATACAGATGTGCTCATTACAAATTACAGCTTAACCCTTGTCAACTTGAGCATCATGTACTAAAAATTAGAAAAGGACATCACAAAAATACGTCCAGAGTTAGGAAGGGGTTCTAACCAACACCTCCTATAACTGAAAGCCTCCACACGGTTTTTTATAGGTAGTCCGATCAGACCACAGTGAAGGATATCCATTTTTCGAACGAGTCATCTAATACAAAATCTAGTTGAAATAAGAAAGTGGTAGCAAAGATATGACTAAAAATTTGTTTTATTTATGAATATTATTGGTTTGCTTTATTCACTTGTCAACCACTACAGATTCAATTCTCAAATATATATGATAAATTTCTCTCAAATACTTTTATAAAAGGTTTTGGGTTCATGCGCACAACTAGTTCACTTTTTAAATAGTCTGCGAAGACTACTTATAAAAGATCGTGTGGAGGCTTTTTGATGTAGGAGGTGATGCCTCAGGGCGGATTAATTAAGTTGTCCGACGTAACGAACATAAACTGCGCAGTAAATAAAAAATAAGAACGATGTCACTACGTTCGGGCTACTAAGCTGCGCAGTGGAGCAAAATACAAAAAATGTCATTACGTTTGGACTACTAAAGGATCAAATTTCTTGTTTATGGTAACCCGTGCTGAAACCTTCCCTTTTCTTGGAGGTATTGTTCAAACCAGCTACCATCAAGCTGTAGAGCGTTTGTTAGATCAGTGAGACTACTTTGCCAGGGCGGCCCCACACACAACCACACATCATTTTCGGGGGGTTTCTATATATTTTTTAATTATTTATTTCATCTTGGTTTAAAATAGTTTTAAATCAATATTTTTCAAACCCAGTATCACTCTTTACAGAATGAAGTTTGCTAACACTAAAATAAATGCACCTCTGCCTCTCTGCACCGCACTCCCCAACCATCCGTGGAATTATTCTGGCTCTAATACCACCGAAAACATTACGTTAAATGCCTGGATTAAAAAAAAAATCAATAATTTAGAAGAAACAGTATTTTACTGATTTTTGCAGTTGAAACTCTTATGTCACGTTTAAAACCAATCATATAAGGTGTGCAAAAATTACCCACCTTTACATTTTCCCCCGCGCTTATCTTTCTTTACAGAGGGTTTAGTATTAATGTATATTTTTTAAATCTTTTGTTAAAAACGAAATAAAAAAACATACATATTTGGAGTTGCAAATTAGTATCTACTCGAGGAAAAAAACACGAAACAAAACACGCTATCGAGATGAGTCGAATCACTATTGAAAAGAGCAGAATAAAAACATCAAAACCAGTTGGTTTGACTGGTGAAATTTGGTGTTTCTAATAATCGCGAGTTAATTTCTCTTCAGTTTCACCAGTAAACATGCAGGTTTGGATCATTTCAATCCTATATTTCCCAGTAGTGATTTCTTAAATTTTGATGGCCTTTTCTTAAAAAGTATTGGCAGCTAATGTGCATAGTTTTTGTCTTTATTTTTAACAAAGATTCTAAAAATATATATTAAAGGTGTTATTTACTAAACACTCTGTACATCATGATTCCAATGAAACTAAATTTTATATTGACCTATGAACTGTTTGGACGATTTTAAGTTAAATTGGATTTTTTTTGCATTTATATAGGGCGTCAGCTGACGGTCTTCAACAGCCATTCAACTATTCAAGTAGGTGGAAAAAAGAATCCCCTAAGAGGTGGCATAGAAAGACCTTTCCAAGGTATCATATCAGGTCTTGTGGTCAATGGTGATCGAATACTTGATATGGCTGCGGAGGATGACCCACGGATATCAGTGCAAGGAGATGTAGAGTTACTTATGTCCTTACCTCTAAGTCTTCAACAGAGATCAGTACCACAAGATCACCATCAAATGCAACAGGTATAGTCTCACACTGGCACACATTTAAATGAAGTTCTTTCGCAATCATTCTTTAGAAGTGTACTGTATCTGCAAATTTCTACTTGATAATAACTTAGCTTTCACGAATCTCTTGTCTGTCCAGTTATTTTTATCCCTCTGCTCAACTCGTATTTCCAGTGTGCAAGCTTGAAATATGTATAGTCCAGCTTGCACGAGTACTCCTTCCGACTATAAGTCTGTTGCTATGGGAACAGGAGTTAGGCCATTCCAAATGAGGATGATTTGAAGAAATGACATGATTCTCTTTACCTATATCACAACGAAACGATTATCCTTGTAAGAATGGGGGGTCATGGCAGGTCGCTGTGATCACCCTATGATTTTCATTTTCTGCGAATTTTGTCTAGCCTTTCAGCATATTTACGAAAAACGTATTTTTAGAAAAACTCAATTCAGTAAAACTGCAATTTTTTGAGGTTTTATTCTCTTATGTCTGAAGATAAAAGAAAAGAAAGAATAAAAGCTTAAAAAATTTCGCTCTTTATGTTTCTTCCTTATACACGTGATGTATAAATCATAATTGTAGTAATAACTATAATGTAAGTATTGTATATGCTTTACTTCTGTTAAGAAGAATATTATCACAGTTTTTTAACAGATTTCGACAATTTATTACACTTTTTGACATTTTTCAATAATTTTTCGATGTGTCATGCCAAAAACCAGTTTTTGACCCCAAAAACCGAAACCTGTTGCCGGTTGAATATTTAAATAAACATTTATTTTGTTACAAACAGAAAAATAATTAACAGCAAACAATTGCACAACTTCTGTAAGTTCTTATCTGAACCTGGAAAATAATTACAAATTAAAAAATAATGAAATTAAATGTTATTTATTTTAAAATGCTATTCTTATATTCACCAGAGGTTATAAAATTGGAGTAAGATGTTAAATTCTGCGAATTAACAGATTTATCAGAAATAATATTAAAAAATTAATTTCTATTACCTATGGGGTTAAATAAATAACAGGATATGTATTTCTTAACTAAGAAAATGAAAATATATACCATTTATAGCTTTATTTCTTGAAGAAGGAGGTTTCCTTTTTCTCACATTAGATGAGAGATAATTCAGAACATTTGGGAATTTAGAAGGGATGGCAAACGGTTTCAATCTAGGCCGTACCCTTTTTTGCTTCCAAACCTAGAAAAACAAATTTTGATATGAAACATTATTTATATTGTATATTAACGATTGACATATCATTACATAGCCCAGTAATAAACTGACATAAAGCTTGCACCATCACATAATGTAACTTGATAATGAGTTTCAATATAATCTTCATGAAAGTAAAAAACACAAACATGATCAGTGGAGCATCGGACCTGCACGAGTGACCCCCTTTCAAGAAGATTAACATCCTTAAAAAAATAATATAAATGAAGTGAAGTCTTTATAGCTAAACAACTCATTTATAGTTAAACAACTCACATCATCATAACAATCCTACCTTTTAATAAAAATTCTGCTTCAAAGGTGCTTAATAAATCCCCACTATGAATATCCAAGTGGCTGGTAATACGAGTAACTTGACGTTGATTCAGTGTGATTCTAGTTAAACGGTTGAAAAAAAATTAAATGGACAGAAGTCCAAAATTTCTCCACAGAATAGTTGTGTACTTTTGGAGAGTAAATATGCTACTCTCTCTCTCTCTCTCTCTCTCTCTCTCTCTCTATATATATATATATATATATATATATATATATATATATATATATATATATATATATATATATATATATATATATATATATATATATATATATATATATATATATATATATATATATATATATATATATATATATATATATATATATATATACAGAGAGAGAGAGAAGAGAAAAATTATTAGTAAGTAAACTACCATTCAATTACATTCCGAAATAGTCTTTCTATAATAAGCATTCCATCTTCACTAATTCATGTTTCTCATTCCAATTTAAAAATGCACGAGTTTTTTTAAATGTCACTATTGAACTCGTTTCTTGACACAAACGTTTGTTTTTTTATTTAGTTACAATAATTAGAGAAGAAATGTTTCCCAAATTACCTCAAAAATATTAAAGACTGCACATCAATGGTTCCATTCAAGTTCTGCCTGAAATGTACTCTAAGAATGACTCTGAAACAACCCAAAAACTCTTTTTAATTCAAGTTCATGAAAGAGCCGCTCAGAAAGCAAAGCGATTAACAAAATATTATTAAAAAAGTTGATTATTGCCCCTTTATTTTCAAACAGCTCTCACAATGGTATGTTCAAACTTTTAATGCAATTAAAAAAAAAAGAACCTAATCCCATTATCTTATGATACTACTTTGAAAACATGTGCAATCTGATCACATCTAGCATAGCATTCTGCTGCTTTATGGATGTGGGCTGACTTTCAATACAGGGTGTTCTGTAATAATCATCCTTAACATATTTTTTTTAAAAATCTTTTTCAAGAAATAAATTAAAAAAACTATGAGCATACAAGAACGCTGTAGGATGATGTCTAATCACTCATGAAGAAAGTGTGTGGAAAAATATCAAAACCAATTTGAGTTATGTGATGCAACTTTAGGGGTGTTTCAAATAATCACCGTTCCACTCAAACAAGCAGATTTTGATTTTTTCATTCCAATCTTTCTCAGTTTTGGTTCTTAAATTTCAATAGTATCTTTCTTTTTCCCTCTCTTGTATATTAATCGAATCTTAATGTGTATACTTTTTCTCGCTATACTTTAGACAGGGATTCTAAAAGTAAATATTTTTACAACAAACTGCTTAGAAAATTCAAAGGTATTTTTAACAAAAATAAAAATGTTCTCGCCAATTTTGACCCAAACAAAACAGAAAAAAGTAAACATGTTTTTATTATTTAAAAAAAAACAGTATTGGAAGTTTTAAGTAACTGTCGCTTTATTAAACATAAAAAAGGGTTTCTCTTGTTTAAATGTAGTGTACTAGAAAATTTTTAATAATAATTCTTTTTTGCACTCTACAGCATGCAGGAGCCTCTCCTAATTATGAAGGTGATGATTTGGTCTATTCAGGAGGTGGTGGTTCTGGCTGTTGGGATGACGAAGATGATTGCGGAGAAGCAGAATCTACACCAGGTAAAACACGTATGTCAAACTATTACCTTTTTTTCCATTAGATTATATATAAACTATACTAACTTATTATACTTGAAAATTCATTAGCTTCAAAAATTATAAAGGTCGACAGGTTTCTAGCGTCCGAAATGCTCAACCCACGCTCAAGACCCATCAGACGTGAATAAAGAAAGCAAAATAGATTTGAAAAAAGAAATAAAGGTGAAAAACAAAGCATGAAAAACCAGGGTAGCCGAGGGGAATTACGGTGGCTGAAAATGGCAAATCAGAAAAGTGGAAGAATAGGAATCAAGCGACATGTACACCATAGGAGTAATGCAGTAAAAATATTCACGCAATATAGCATTACTCATCAGCATAACTATCGTGACTATCATATTCTTAAATTGGTAATGCATTTATTTGCTTGATAACGTGTGTATTTAAAGTTTTTCCATCTTTCTCAAGTCAAAAGAATTATGATTTGAACACTCCCAACTGGCACGTGCATCCTTGACCGTGAATTACTATATTATACATTACTTTTAATTCATTTCTAATCTGAAATAGAATAAGAAAGACTATGTGATTTTTCCTCAAAAAAAAGTGATGCATACAATGTTTCTTTCTGATTTCTTCTGTCGCGCAGTTCTTTTATGATATTATTATAGGATCAAACAAATTACGGGATTTCTTCCCCTCAATTCTTCTTACACTTGCTTTTCAAAGTTACATTTGACAATCATCAATATGAATCTCAATTTACTCAAATATACAGCGTAATTCTAATGCCTTTAGATAAATTGTAAAGATAGATCAGGCTTATGGGAATGGATAACTTCTGCCGAGGAACAATAGTATAAATTGACAAAAAGTGGTCAAGGGTTTTTTTTTTTTTTTTTTTTTTTTTTTTTTGTGCAATTAATTAAAACAAACAAAATAAAAGTCAACTCGGCACAAAAAATATTTAATTGAATTTTCAGCTTATGTTTATCTATAAACATTTATTTTCGAATATTCAACATTTTATAATTCTCGGAAAAGCAATGAAAAACGATTAATTTGTATTAAATTAACGTCTTAAAAATTTTTGTTCTTTAGGAGCCGTAAGCAAATTTTTTATCTTTCGTTTCAAAAATTAAATTAATTGAAATCATGCCAGTGCTATAGCAATCTCCTTCATAGATTTTTCTTTTACTTGAACCAGTCTTGTTTTTTTTTTCATTTTCCAGGAGATGATCTCATCACTCCAGTGTATATACCACCTACTCCAAGACCATACCCTCGTACTACACCCAGTATAACAGGGGGTGGTGGAGCAAGCTATGTTCATGGTCGATCTTCCATTCCTCCACGGCACCCTGTGGGAGGAGGTCTGGAGGATACAACTTGCGATGACGAAGAGGATTGCATCGAGGGAGGTTCCGGACTGGGTGAAGTTAATTTCACTCCCCATCAAAACACACCAGCAACTCCAACATTTATTACAACCACTGGGAGTCATCGGGATAATTTAGAGAATTTCGTCTCACCTCCGAGAATGCTTCCACCTCCAACTCATGACGACACCGTACAAAGGATCATTATTACGCCTCCAACCATTCTCTCTACCACCCTCTATCGTAGACCTATACCTGATGATGTGATGGTCACACATCAACAACGTCCAGCGCCGCCACCGCCATTGTATCCCGTCATTCCACAGCAGACACCGAGACCTCCATTTAGAACATCTTCCAGAGCACCACCGGTTCCATTCATTGTACCAGTTCCGATGGATCCTGCTATTGGTCGAGAAAACAACAGACCTCCTCCGAAAATCAAGACATCATCTGCAGCTGACAACACAGCGATGGTCATTGGCATCATAGCTGGGGTATTGATCGTAGTTGTTATAGTCGCTCTTGTTGTTTACCGGGTCAGGAGCTGGACGCTAGCTGCTTCTCCGGGTGCAAATGGTTATAAAGTAGATGAAAGCCAGAAAAGATACCACTTTCCCCCAGCCGGCACTGCGCCCTACCAGTCCCAGCCACCTTCAGCTCAGCACATGAATGGAGTTCTGAAGTGTGACCCCACCCAGAACAAAATGGTTAAACAACCAAAAAAGAAAGATGTCAAAGACCTCAAAGAATGGTACGTGTGAGACACAAACAAAAATAGAATGTGTCGGTATATTTGTCTAGCACGATATAATTCTACTCGTTCCAACCATTTTTTGGTCTTTTAGGTCTCTGCATGATCTTTCAAAAAAATACAAATATGCTTTCCCAATGCTGTTTTTGCGTGCCAACGCGGACACAGTCGGCACCACCATCGAATGATTCAGGTAAACAGTTCCTTGAAGACGAATTTGAGGCTTTTTCTGTTTATATTTTATAATTGTGGCTCGTGTCAGCTACATATGAACATCGAAAAAAGTGGTCAAAAGTTTCAAATTTGTGTTGGTTAATTGTATAAAATTAAGTACTAAAGCAGATTGAATACTGTTGCTTAATGGTGCAATCTCTGTGTTAGTTTGTTAATAAACATGCTTGCTTAAAAGCGAAAATACTGGTAAAAGCAAATGCAATAACGTAATTTCTGTTCGAGGTAGAGAAAATCTATAAACTTATAAACCTCTTTCAAATGCAGGAATGCCAAAATTGGTGCAATAAGGACACCTACAATGAGTCTTTTAGCATTGTTGTAAGTCAAACTCTGCAGAAGACCAAACATCCGTTGGAACGAGTTTACAAAGACCGCTGTGCCAGCGAGATACATGAAAGAAGCCTTTTCTGACAGAACGCATCTCTTCTGTGATTAGATAGCTGGAGCAGCCATTTCAATAATCAAAGTGTTGCCAAACGTTTCATCAGAAATGTTCCACGAGAGATACTGCAGAGGATTATTGAGAGATTTATAACTTCAGCAATATGTGTTAACCAATGGATTTTGGGGAATTAGCACCGTTGCATTTCGCACTCCCAACAAATATGAACGAGCATATGTCATGTTCTGAATATTAATATATAAGAAAATAAGAAGTATTGTACATTAATATATTTACCATTTTGATAACTCTTATTTCCTTTTGGAAAATAAGGAGACAAGAATCGAGTTTAATTTAGTGCCATTAACCCTAATTTCTAAATTCATTGTGCAAACTAACTTTCTCATTAATTAATGAATAAGAAAAACCATAATTTTTCAAACAGATTTTGTAAAAAAAAAAAAAAATGTAAGATATTCAAGCGTTATTAATCTAATTAATAAATTTCATTTTAATAGTCAAGTGTCATAATACTAATTCCTAAATTCATCATTCAAGCTAATCTTTCTAACTGATAGAAAAGAAAAACCATAATTTCTAAACCAATTTTCTTAAATTTAAATTATTTAAATAACATTATATCCGTATCCATTGTATTCAGTCCCTTTGGAACTGGGTGTAAATATTGTTAAACATCGACATGTGCAATATTAGACTTAAGTTAAGTTTTGAGTTAATTTCGAATCACCGAATCGGTACATCGGTTTCAAACATCATTTTTACCCTGACGATAACCTATTAATTCGATGATATCAATCAATCCGAGACTAGATCATTAGTGAGACATACGGGCATTACTACTGTGTAATATTAAAGACATAAGTTGGGTTCTGAATCGGAGATTCGAATGAACAAATTGATTCGTTTGTTTGAATCGCCTTTGTTAAAACCTATTAACTCAAGGTTTTGAATCACCGGATATAAAGGAAGAGATTCGATTTATAATTTAAAATATTGATTCCATTTGATAAATTCAAGCATTTTAAACAACTTATTTCGTATCGCCATTATTATCGATTTCTTGCTAAATTTAAGTCGCATTGCTTATTCTTTTTTCCCAATTTACTGTTAATGTACGGGTAATGAGATGATGTTTCATTTCACCCAATACTGGCTTAACTTAAAATACAATCTTATTCGAAAAAAGCATAACAAATGTCATTAAAGGTGCTGTTAAAATAATTCTATTTTTTATAATTCAGACGCGAATACTAGTATTATTAAATAAAAAATAACTATGCAGGAAATAATAGCAAATTTTTAAAATTTTGCAATGCCTTAAAAATGATCGTATTTTCAATTTTGCCTCAAAAACTCAAGAAATGTATATTTAGGCAACAAAATTAGAGCTATGGCACTTAATTGAACTATCTTTTTTTCTTTCAAGAATGGCTAAGTTTAGTTTTGAAAAAACTATTTCCTTTAAAAACAATGTCTTTAGAGCTAGAAAGCTTACAAATTATATTTAAATTACCTGCTCTTTTTAATTATTTAATTCGAAATTTTACAAAACTAGACCGATTTCCATGTCATATCCATTATAATCATTTATGGAAATTAAAGAGATCTTAACTATTCTTGAAATGCATGTAAAGTTTATAATTAATTTATTTTAACATCTACTGCTTATTCAATAACATTATTAATTCAATTTTTTTCCTTCAAAAAACATGATTATGTTTTCTATAGTTAATAAAATAAATCTTCAATATGATGATAAAACAGAGCCTTAATTATTAATAATTATAAATTACAAAAATGAGGTTCATAGTTATATTTGTAACTGCATAATATATTATTTAAAAATTTTTAAACTAAATAAAAACTTATGACATTTAATTAGCTTATAAAGTCATATTACACATCAACAACAACAACTATAAAACTTCGCGAGCGAGCACTACACATACATACAGAGAAAAAAAAAACATACATCCACTATATAGATTGCCTGTTAAATCCGGGTATGAACAATATGAAATTCGAAAGTTATGTAGAAACAAACTGTTCTTTTACAATTACACTATAAAAAGGGGTTTTTATTTAGAATATCTATATATTTAATAATAAATCGAATTAGTATCATTTAAAGCAATGGATATACTTAATTCAGAACATCAAAAAATTAAAAGAAATTTTGAGCTTTATGCCAACTTTCACAGCTTTAGAATACGCCATTTTAAATTAAGATTCATTAGCCTTTATAATCCTATGTAATCTTAACAATTATAGCATTGCCTTATCCAATGTGCCCTAGCGGTCTATCCTTCTACTTTTTGGGTTCAGAATTAGCTTTCAGCACAGTTTGATCAGCTTGTGCGTAATATCATTTGGCTCAGTATGGCTTATAGAGTTTAGTGGTTTTTGTACCATTAAACTCAACATTCAATCCAAATCCTGAAAAGTATAACATATTCAATACAACTTTCAAATTAATATTTAAAGTGCTTATCAAACAAATATCTAGTTCCATTTCCATACATAAAAAGTGTTCTATTTGCAGCGCTCTTAAATTATAACATTACCAAATGTTCAGTCACATAACTGAAAGAACACAAATTAATATTTAATTGAGGGGGGAGGAAAACGTTATCACAATCTGAAGAAACGTTATCAAAATCAATGCTTTGATTAAAACTACCAATTGGCAATAAAACTGAAAATGCACATTGAACTTTCGCCTTAAACTTTTTTAAGATTCTCTTAATTAACTAATTATTACACTTCATCACTCTGAGATTTACGTGATTGAACATTTGATTTTGACTATTGAGCTATGGAATATATTATTTATAAAATATAGTTGTTAAAAAAGATTGGTAGTAAAAATATTTCATTTTGCCTTTTTTGACGACGAAATAAATTGTCCACGTTTTATTAACAGTTATAAAACTTTTTTGTGAACTTTAACGAATAAATCATGGTGTAAATATCATAGAAACTCAACTTAAAAGAATAACGGATTCATAAATAAAACACTTTGGAAAAATATCAGGAGCACCCAGATACATCAAAATTATAACTATTCATTTGATTTATTCCAGCACCATTTTTCAAAAATTAATAATCACTTAATTAACAAATTATTAATCAATAAAAATTTGAGTATGGAAATAATACGTAAGAAAAATCTTTACGATCAAAAATAGCCTTCTTTTGCTGTGACGCCATTCTTCCCAATTAAAAATAAAATAAAAAACATTTACCTGTGCATAAATAATACAGAAATTTAAAAAGAATCTAAAATTTTACTACTTACAACTTTTCTAGTCGGCAATTATTATTTTTTTTTTTTAAAAAAAAACAGGAATAAAACTACATAAGATACCATTATGCATTCCACCTTAACCTTTTCGGGGCAGGGGAGTCATGATTACTTTCGTATGGAATTATTTTGGAGAAAAAAAATAAATAGTTGGTGGCTAAAATGTAGGCATGGCAAGTTTTTATTAGTCTTATGTTTGCTTTCTCTTTTTTAACATAATCCAAATGTAATGATATCATTTTTATTTTGAACTAAGTAGTGGTGGGTTAAATAAATCAAATTATTTTTACCCAGGTCACAAATGAACTACTAAAGAAATTGCTTGGCTACCAGTTTTAACTTTTTTATCGTGATTGTCGTTGCTCTGAGACTGCATAAATACAGAGAGGCCAACATGTTCCGTTTGGTAAAAAAAAAAAAATTTTTTAATTGTGGTAACGTTATTTAAAATATTTTTTTTTTTTTTTTTTTAGTAATTTTTTCACCACTACATATCAAACATTTTAAGTATGATATGAAATGCAATTCAGATGAATTCAGTAATTAGTCACAGTTTTAAAAAGTAACTATTCTTAATCTACAAGTTTTGCTGTTTAATTCGATATTAATTCAATAAAACTTGAGCAGACAGAAAGCGGAGCAGTCAGTATATGGTATGCTAGCCCGTCCCGAAGAGTTTAAAGAACGAGACAGAAACGCTGAGATGCCAACTTGCTCCGGACAGCAAATATATATTTTAAAGTGGTAGTTTATAAATTGTGATTCTTGGTTTAATAAATTCAATTTAGTAGATGTATATCCACCACTAATTCTGAATAATTCTTAGGCTTATATAATTCACCACTTTATAGTACTTATGTCATGCTATACCTTTTATAAAGCAAGCAAAAGTAGTCAAATATTTGCAAAATTTACTTTGTAGTTATTTACCATTCTTTTAATTATTTTGGCGTGTCCGGAGAAGTTGGCATCTCTGCAGAAAGGCATTGGTTCTTGATGCTCAAGTACCCCAAGCTTAAACAACAAAAAATAAATACATATGTTTAAGCTACTAATAAATAGTGGAAGTCACGGGTTGTTTATTTTCTTTCTTTTAAAAGGTAGAAATACGATGTTTTTATTACCAGTCCTTTATATTTTGCAAAAATTAACAGACACATTGTGTGATTGTGTCACTAAATGCATTCATACTTTTTTATCTATCAGGGTTCATACGGTTTTTAAAAAGTTGCATAGGTATCAACTTGTACGGCCATTGAGAAATTTTTTTCTTAATGGTAATAATATTTATATTTTAACGCAAAAAACCTTAGTTTTAAAAATCAAATCTTAAATTGTTTTAACTACCACGGCAAATCAATAATTCACACCTATGTATATCAGATATATTAGACAAACAATTCTACGGTGAAATAGCTTCGGGTGTAATATAATTATAAATTATTAAGATGTTATTTAATTATTGTTGTTATAATCTTATTGATGAAATAACTTAAATTTTAGAAAATTTTTTAACACTACAAGTATTAAAAGACTATCACTTTCTAAAATCTTTCTCAACAGCCGTACAAGTTGGCAGCTATGAAGTTGAAACAAATTTAAGAAAGCGATCACAACACTCAATATTTCTGAACAAATATAGTAGGGTTGCCACGGGCTACTAAAAATGCAAAAAGTGCTGACAAGTAAAATTCAAAATTTTATTTAAAGAAATTAAAATTAGCAACTTTTTGCAGAATATTTTTTTCAGTATACTATTGAAAGTGATTGTAAAAAATGTCTGTTATTGATTAATATGAAGTGTAAGCCATAGCGGTAGTTACGATCGAATATTTAAAGTGATAACAAATAAATAGAAGTGAATTGAGTTTCAACCAGTTTTTGCATATATAGTGGCCTACTAAGGCATCCCTGATATAGAAATGCCAACTGCTCCGGATTCAACAAATTATTTTAAATTACAGCAGATAGCTAGATATTAAAGTTCGCAATATTTTACTTAATTTTGCCAAAATTTTAAAAGGCTCAACACCAAGCAAACGTAAAAAAGTGACGTTTTATATAAGCATTTGACTTATTTAATAATATTGTTTGATAAGAATTTTGTAAATTGAATTTACAAAACTAAGAATCATGCAATAAATGCTACCAATAAAAACTATTTATCCACAATCCGGTGCGAGTTGGCGTCTCAGCAAATATATCAAGTTATGAAATTGCAGTTTCGAAATTTTAAATTTAAATTAAAAGCTAATAAACAGAAATATGTGTAGCTTCTTTATTATAATATGAACACCATTTTTCAGAACCATGTCTCTTGTTTTACTCTACTAATTATAACAAAATAATGGATTCTTTAACTGATTATGTATTTGAAACAAGCATTTCTTTTTTTAATTCTAGAAAAACTTTTAATTTAAACATAAATTTTTTTTATGAATATAGTTGGTAACATCATAATAATTGAGAGGTAAATAAATGTCATCATTTTGCTTTTTGTTGATTATACTTTTTATATCTAAGACCATTTATTATAAATGGTACGTCCAGAGAGAGCTGTACATGAGAGAGATATTTATTGGTTTTTTTCTTTATCGAGCATTTATGTAAATTAGGTCTGTTTTTTGTGAATCAATACATATGTCACAAACAAAAGTGAAAATTATGTTAGAATATAGCCTATAGTCTTCAAATAAGTAAAGCAGAAATAAAGGTTGACTGAACCTCAAATTTGTTGTCTGTCATGACTTACAGTGATGCAACCACACAGTTAGATAACAGTTTATTAGTTAAATAAAAATTTATATACTAGTTATTTTACCGTAGTCACACTAGACCAGTCAAATAACCATAAATAAAATGGTATTCAAACTGTTAACTGTGAGAAAAACAGTTTATTAACTGTTTTTACCTAATAAGATTAAGCGACCAGAATTTTATCGCACCAACTACCCCCTCCTAATGAAGCCACTTAGTTTCGTCAGATAGGTAGATATTTTAGCAGAGAGGTAGCTAACAGAACAGGAGATCGAGCCCCAGCCTTGACACTGCAATATTTCACCCATTCCCTTTGCAACAGATGAAAAGTTTCCAGGGTCCTGCACTCCTATTAGAATATGATATATAGCCTTCACGCATAGATAGCAGCACCTTAAAGCTTCTAAACTATCTGCAATGCTCAATTTTAAAAAATTTTACAAAAATTTTTTAAAAATTTTTAAAACTAAGCTAGATGTAAATGGTTTGAAAAAAACGTACAGTTAAGTAAAAGCGTAAGAGACATTCTCACAGCGTAAAAGACATTCTTTACCGTAAACTGTAAGGTTAATTAGATGGCGGATGGGACAGACTGCTGCCTGTTATTTTACCATAATTTTAGAATGAAAAATCTAACAGTGCAATCATTTCAAATGGTATGCAAATAAACTTTTTATTTATTCAAGTGAAAAAAAAAATTAATATAGTCCAATAAAGAAAACAGATCAGACAGTTTGAGAAAACAGACATAGCTTGATATGCACGTATGGAAAAATGGAGATGTACTCAAATTGAGCGTTTAAGAAAATTAGCATTTGATTCCGTTTCTTAACCTATGCACAGACAGAGAAAGCGGTCTTTACATGAGAAATTACAATCGGGAAAAAGTTCATACATGCTTTTTGCCAAGTGATTATTTTTTCTGTTACTTACTATCTTTACTTTAAAAAAAAAAAAATAAATAAATAACGTGCTTTACACCAGATTCAATTATAAAACATATATATGTTATAAAATATTTTATATATTATATTTTTTTAACATATCATGATAAAAAGAGCTACCTTGTTCTTGAAAAATTAATTCCAGCAATAAACCACCTGTAGTACTTAGAAAAAAAAGTAACTGTTTCTTAAAAGGTCGCTAAGCTAGGTATTTAGCACCCACCCGCCAGAAGTAATACAAATCTTCGGGCTCCCGATCAGCGAAAACATATATCCTACCAGAATATATTCTAAAATTTTAAGTTTCTTATCTTATACGACCTCATCGCTTGTACTAATTTCCAACTTGGGATAAGTTAGTTTATAACACGTTCACGCTCTGGTGATTTTCTTTGGCTTATTTTCATTTTCTTTTATAATATTAAATTAAAAATAATAACTTCCCGTTGATAGTTCTCGCAATTTTTTTTTTTTTTTTTTTTTTTTTTTTTTTTTTTTCCTTTTCTTATAAACAGACCTCGCTTTTGAGCAAAAGAAAATTCGGGACTTTTTCAAAAAAATAAGGACAAAAACGTGAACATTTTTTTGGAACAGATATCATACTAGTTTTAAAAAGAGTTAAACAACGAAATAATTTGTCTACTTAAGTACATTAAAGGCAAATTGTATCGCAGATGAATAAATTATATTTGATGATGCATGAATTTTCATTTGGGTAATCAAAAATAGTTATACAAACCCATTTAGTATCTCAGGCTCCGGTGTAATAATTTATTTTTGGAAATTTTTGCACACTATAATCAAAACTTGGTGTCACCGTGTCCAATGCTTTTGTGGTTTATTTCATCAATATAATTTGAATCACAGAAAAACTGAATATTCAAACTCTTTACAAAAGGTATTAGAAGATATAAAATAAGGCCCTACAAAATATCAGATTTTTTACTAATTCTCAAAAGAATCATATTTCTTTAACTATCTTAAATGGCCTACCACCTTGTTATGTTCCCGAAAACTGCTTGAAGTCTTCAAATGAGGACTACATGCAAATTACAGCACACGTGCGAATCTCAATACATATTTGTTCATACAATAGTTAACATCTTTGTACTATTGTAATTTTGCAGATATTTTTTAATCCAAGTGAATATTTAAAAATTCGACATGATTACACTATTGTTGATCGGAATCTATTCTTTTTAAAATCAGATGAAAAAGACAAACCAATAATTGGGAAACTACAAAACTCCAGATTGGTTACCGCATTTGCTGAAAATAAACATATTAAGATAAAAATTTGGTGATGTAAAATTGTTTATTGAATTTATTTCTCATAAAATAACTGAATTCCTAAAAAGCTTGAAACAATGAATCCTGCGAGTACTGGTCACATAAGGAAAGCTAGAACTATACGTTTATAGTTAGTGGACGTGCAATTAATTAGTAGACGGAGTTAAAGCATAAAACATTTATACGTATTAATTCAGATCTTTTGCTGGCATTGATAATCAAAATAGAAAGGTGTCTGATCGAAAAAGCCCATCTCCAAATACTTCACATCGATCATTTTTAAGTTCGCATAGCTTGAAAATGGGATGTTTTAACACACACAAAGATCAAGAATGTCGGGATAAAAAAGAAAGTAATTTTTAATTAGTAGACGGAGTTAAAGCATAAAACACTTATACGTATTAATTCAGATCTTTTGCTGGCATTGATAATCAAAATAGAAGGGTGTCTGATCGAAAAACCCCATCTCCAAATACTTCACATCGATTATTTTTAAGTTCACATAGCTTGAAAATGGGATGTTTTAACGCACACAAAGATCAAGAATGTCGGGATGGAGCTAATTTTAATTTCATCGGATAACATCTGAAATTTTCATTAAAACCAAGTCGAGTACCTGTTGTATCTTAATTGTTTAATATACACCACTTTTTAAATTATCATATCCTTCACACCTAGATTAGTATTTTAAAAAAATTATTCGCCACAAAAAATTAGTATTTAAAATATATAATGTCCATAAACGAGGGTTGCTATTTATATTTCTGGCCTAATAATGAAAAAACAAATATGTAGGATCGAAATTGGTTTTATTGTTTTTCAAAATATTCTCCATGATGATCAATACACTTTTGCATGCGTTTGAACCAATTTTCAAAGCACTTTTTCCAGTCCGATTGAGGTAACTCCAAAACATGCGTTTTGAATGCATCAATCGCTTCTTCGGGGGTCGAAAGTCGTTGTCCACGTAATTTATTTTTGATGTGTGGGAATAAGAAGAAGTCATTGGGTGCCAAATCAGGGCTGTACGGCGGATGACCCATCAGTTCGATCTTTCGCTCCGTCAGAAATGCCTTTGTTTGAGTCGATGTGTGAGAGCTCGCATTGTCATGATGAAGAATGATTCGCCTGTTCTGCTTTTTTCGAATTTCTCCGATGACTTCTGGCAAACAAATGGTCGTGTACCATTCAGAATTGACCGTCCTGCGTTGCTCTAACGCCACTGTTGCCACATGACCGTTAATGCCGAAGAAACAAGCAATCATTTGTTTCGATGTGCTTCTTCCTCGAACAACTTTTGTTGGTTTTGCCTCGTCTTGGAAGACTTGGACAGTTGATTGCTGTTTTGTTTCCGGCTCATATGCATAGATCCATGATTCGTCACCTGTGTAGATGTTATACACAGCCTTTGGTGTACCTTGAACGTATTTTTCCAACATTTCCTTGCACCAATCGACACGAGCCTTTTTTTGAGCGTTTGTCAGATTATGCGGGATCCAACGCGAACAAATTTTTTTTACGCTCAAATGTTCATGCCATATTTTATTGATGCTAGTCATACTAATGTCCAAAGACGCCTCTATCTCACGGTATGTCACATGACGATCTTGCTTTATCAGTTCACGCACAGCATCGATCTTTTCCGGCACAACAACGGATTTTGGACGACCTGCACGGGATTCGTCCTGGATCGAACATCGACCACGATTAAATTCGTTATACCAATATTTTACAGTGCTGTAGGATGGCGCTTTATCGCTGAATAAAGAATTAAGTTCATCGAAGCACTCTTGTTTTGAGAATCCACGTCGAAAGTTATGAAAAATAATGGCACGAAAATGTTCACGATTCAATTCCATTTTTTGAAAGAGAAAAACTTTTCAATTTACTGTCAACAACACAAATGAAGCTATAATGGTAAATCGTCTGCTGAATTTATGTTTAAAAATATCAAACTTTCGATTAAAATCGTCTGCGGTCGCCTAGTAACACTTACTGTTGCCAAGGCCAGAAATATAAATAGCAACCCTCGTACGACAATATAATTATACTGATCAATTTTA
Source organism: Parasteatoda lunata (assembly GCA_949128135.1). Lineage (NCBI taxonomy): Eukaryota > Metazoa > Arthropoda > Arachnida > Araneae > Theridiidae > Parasteatoda > Parasteatoda lunata. The sequence goes on from OX421978.1 coordinate 36,489,768, forward strand.
AATAGGTTTTAATTTATTCCCCCTTATATTTTCACCCCGCTATACAAAGCACAAATAAAAAACATGCACCCCAATAACTTTTGATATTTTAATTTTTTGCACTAACTTTTAGACAAACGATTGGAATCTTAAGTTACTACCTTAAAACTGTTCAAAGGCGTCACATAAAATAACACTTTCAAGCATAATTGTTGCAAATTCGTAACTATTTTATTAGTCTACTTTACGAACAAAATACAATCTTAATTATATATACCAGCCCATACCTCTAAAAATTTAGAATTTTTTGATGATATAAATCTAGTTATTAACTTATCTTGTTTTACCTTATACTTGGCCTTTCTTATATACAGTAAAACCTGTTTTTGTGCGGTGGATAGGGACCGCATAAAAGAAATCACACAAAAAAATATTCGAAAATTTTATAAATTCTTGCATATAGTAAACAACTTTGTACGATATACTAACTAAAAAAATTTTTATGCGGTGGATAGGGACCGCATAAAAGAAAATCGGACTTAGAAAATGCATCAATGATTTATGAAATAGATGAGAGAATGCTTTCAATTAAATTTAAATAATTAAATTAGACCTAAAGAAATTGTAAAAAGATTTAATTCTTCATTGTACATATACATGGAGAAGTTTTCAAGTTATACATTAAATAGTGGAATTGTCCTTCTTTTTACTTTCTTTTGGCTATAATTATTCATTTTAAGTGAGTACTTATGTCTAAAAATAAAATCATAAAAACTACATATAAATAGGAGCAAAAGTAATTAATTTATTTACCTTTAATCTCATTATAAAATGAATCCTTAACCACGTGAATCGTGTATAAAACTCTGAATACGAAGCGTATACTGTTCGCGCGTCGAGCGACATTATGTACAGTCCGCAACAAAAAAAATATATCACCCTGAATAACTTTCGTTCTAATGATCGGATTTTCACGAACTAAGTGTCAATCTTAATGGTTCTTGGGGGTGACCTCAAATATGCTAATTAATTAGTGCTAACTATTAATTAAGTTACGAAATCAGACACAAAAACGTACTTTCTCTGAATAAACATGTATTTTTTTTTACATATTTGGATTCTTAATCTTCAGAATATAGGGGGTAGCCGCAATCTGGGAAATGTGGTCCCCAAAGTTTGGTCAGGAGAGCGATTCAAAGTTTGGACCCCTTAATGTTAATTTCACTTTTTGCGTTTTCAGTCATATTTTAAAAACTAATTAAGCAATTAATGTTTATATCCATTGTCACTACTTAGTACGAGTCACGTTGATGTACACTGAGTGGCCAAATTATTATGACCACCCCTTCAGTACGCTGTTGGCCTATACCCAATACGGCGCAATGTGCGTCGAACAGTCCGTTCACAGTTGCTCCTTGATTAAGATCACTTGCAATTTGTCGCACTGTTGCTCTGCTATTGCGCTGCACAACCCTGGCCAGCCTTCTCTCTGATCGAGCATTCAGTACCCTGTGACGACCACAAGTCTGACGTTGAGACCCGGTTTTTGGCTTGATTGTCCATTCTTTGTACACATTAACAACTGCTGCTCTAGAACACTTCACAAGTGCAGCCGTTTTGCTGATACTCGTTCCGACACATCTCGCACCCAAAATCATTCCACGTTGAAATTCAGTTAAATAACTTTTCTTTCCCATATCTGAGCAAGCAACACAGTATAACTGATGACTCATTTGTCCAGTATTCCCGTGTTAAAGTTATCTTGCCCTCTAGCGGCAGCGCTGTGACGCAATAACTCATTTGCATAAAACTCTGAGGTGGTCATAATAATTTGGCCACTCAGTGTATATAGCCTTAATCTTAAAATAAATTTGTAAATTACCTGTCCACGCGTTTTTCACAGAATTATTTTCATAACTTTTTAGTTAAATTTTAACGCGAAATCTTATTTTTTATGCTACCATATATATTATTTTCCAATAATATACTAATGAATCGTTTTAGTACTTTAAAATAAAATTACTTTTTAAATTATTGCTAAGTTCTTATTGAAAGAAAACTTAGAATTATTGCCAGCTATCTAAGAATTAAATCTTGTTGGGAAATTAAAAATATTCTACTGATCACACACAATATCATTCGATGCAGAACAGCTGACTATTTACTAAGAATACTATTGTTTACGAAAAATTAAGATAAACTATTAATTTTCTTTTTTTTTATTGTTTCTTATTTATTCGAGTAATGAAAAGTAAATGCGTATGTGTGCACGGCGAAAAAATACAACAGATTGTTTTGTTTTTTAAATGAACAAAAAACTATGGACATACAATTTTATTTCGACATTGAAAGTTATTCTTGTGCGCTAACTTAAAGAAAGTTACCCTTTTGTTTTAAAAAGTTGAAAATATTTGCTTAAAAAGTTGTTTATATGATTTTTCAACTTTTGCACAGTTCAAAAAAATATTACTATATCAGGAAAATGTTCGATATGTCTTGTTTTGTTAAACAACTACTAAAATAAAAAATTGTAAAAAGCTTCGAAAAACGTGCTATTTTTAGAATCATCATCTCAAAAATTTTCCTTTTCCTCCATTTGACTTTTTTCTACTTAAATAACTTATAATAATAGTTTTAACACACGTTTTGAAGAAATTATGAATACAAATTTCTCCTAATATTTCGCAATAAAAAAACATGAATATTAATGATTCATTTATAATTGTTTCATTGAACCGGAGTAGTTAATTGTTTTCGTAATAATCGGCGTTACAACTATTTAACTTAGATTCTTTGGACTAGGGGTCACTTCATACATGTGTTTCGACATTGAAATTTCAAACATAAAAATTACAAGAACGCGTAAGCTGGTTTCAACTAACAAAATAAAAGGACAAAATCGTTGGCAAAAGAAGTTATCTGATGAAAAGAGTGTCAGAGTTTAAAAAGTATTGTGAAAACTGTAACAATTGTTACTCTTGTTTAATTAAGGGTATCATAAACCTAATTTCCTTTTAGTTTTTTAAATTATATTTTTTAAAGAACTAACGAAAGGAGTGTGTAAATAACATCAACTCTTTTTACTGCAAACTAAGTTTACTTAATATCATTTGCAAATCTTATGAAGTGCAAATTCTTGACCCGCTCCTTAAAATTAAGTTTTATTTTAATCGTAGTTGAAAGAGTACGGATACGTAGTTAAAGGAGATATGTGACATTCGGGAAAAAAAGTCGTGCGATAGAGATAGTTTTAAACAGAACGAATTAGTTCTTATGGTAGAAATGCTGACAATATCATCACAGCACCTTGGTTAACAAGTGCCATGAAAGAAGGTTCTGAACTTAAAATAATAATAACGAAATTCATGACTTTCCAAGTGCACGGATACCCTGTTAATATTTTGTCATGAGGCCTTGGCGGCGGACGACGTCATTCATTCGATTTGGCATGCTGTTGATAAGCTTGGCAGCAAATGGACGATCATTCTTTAGCTCCTCCCAAGCTTCCAGGACTTCGCCCCACAATTCATCACATGATGGAATGCTGGTGAGAGTTAGCTTTTTTTTTAAAAAAAAACTCAAACCTTACATTTTCAATGGGATTTAAGTCCGGAGAATTACTTGCTCATGCCATGGTTTCAAATGCCTGCTGGTTTAACCAGTTTTTAACGATCTTGCTACGATATATCCCAGAGTTATCTTGCTGGAAAACAAAGCAGCCATCGTTAAAATGATTATCCAAGACATCTGAAATCATAATATGCTCAAGTAAATCACGATAACGAGCTGCTTGCAGACAATGCCGGTAATTAATATATATATATATATATAGCATAATAAACAAATACAAAAATACACGAAGAAAATTAAGAAAAACAATAAGTTTCATTTATTGCGCATAAGCTGCAAGTAAATAGAACTCATAAAATAAGTTCAAAATGAAGATAAAACAAAGGAAAATTACAGACTAATGAAAAAAAGGAAAAAAAATTATAAAAATAACAGAAACTGGAAGAAAAAAAATCCAAAGAAAAAAGAAAATAGGATAGAATTCTTTAACAAAAATCCGGAAAATAAAGATATAATCTTTTCATCAGCCCACGCGATTATATCTGCAAAAAAGAGTGCTTTCTAATATTGTATTTATATAGCCAAAGCAAAATATATCAATACAATAGTGTGAGGAGCACTCAAAAAATTTTTACAAAAATTACAACAAATGAAATAGAACACAATAAGTAAAAATAACACGTAAAAACAGAAAATAAAATATAAAGAAAAAACAGAGTAGAACATAAAACATAATCTATAAAGCGAGTAGCGAAATTAAATGATTTTCCTTAAACGGGAAATTTTTCAAGAATGATTTAAAATATTTTCGTAACAAGATTGCAAAAGATGAAAACAATGAAAGCGCAAATTAAGATAGCGTAACTACAGGGATTTGTTTTAAAGTGCGTTCTTACTACATTACTGAAGTGCGTTTGATTTGATAGTTACCAAGGATGGGCCCGAAAATGAATGTGCGCAAGGTAATATTATACTGGATAATTTAAAGAAGTTGACTATAAATAATTTTACTAAATAAATATTTATTTAAGAAAGATAAATAGAAAAGAGAAAGAAGCATGAATTGCCTGTTCTGCACATAATTTTGGTCACGGATTTGCACATGGAAAAATTATATACATTAATCAAGAAATCCTTTCAGTAAATAATTTCAGCCACCTATTTGCTCGAAATAGATTTGCACATGGAAAAACTGTATAAATTAACAAGGAGACTTATTAGTCAATAATTTTAGCCACGGATTTGCGCATAGAAAAAATACATTAATTACTAAAGAAAAATTTTTAGTAATTAATCTTAGCCACGGATTTGCACATGGAAAAATTTTATAAATCAATAAAGAAATTCTTTTAGTAAATAAATTTAGCCACGGATTTGCCCGAGATGAATTTGCATATGGAAAAATTAAATAAATTAACAAAGGAATATTTTAGTAAATAATTTTGACCACAGACTTTTATTTTTTCCCTTTTTTTCATTAATCTGTAATTTTCCTTTGTTTTATCTTCATTTTGAAGTCATATATATATATATATACACATATATATCAAAATGCCATATAACATTTACTAAGTTTTACAATTTTACTGTGAATTCTATAAAATCTTGTGATTATGTATCAGAATAGCTAATTTTTTTCAGGTCCTCCTTTGCTTGATCATTCTTTTCTTTACTTACCTAAGAAACTCGAAGTGAGGTGCAAAAGCAATTAACCCTACAACTCTTCATAAATTTATAACTTATGAAAATTTGGTTTTAATTCAAAACTGTCATACAAATGACGTTAAAACAGTTTTAAAAAACTAAATAATGTCAGATAAATAGTTCAAGATTCTAAAATCGAGAAGCACTATGTTTTCCCGTTTTGTCATTCATTCAGTTTCTTTACGGTTGTTATCAGTTATTTCCCCTTCTATGGCGAGGTAAATTGGCATATTTTTAAACCTTCGCCAGATATATAAATCCTTATTGCGACCCAATTTTTTCAAAATTTTGTCTATTTTAAGGGTCAGGATTCCAAATATGTAAAAAAAAAAATATGTTTATTCAGAGAAAGTACGATTTTGTGTCTAATTTCGTAACTTAATTAATAATTAGCACTAATTAGCATATTTGAGGTCACCCCCAGAAACCATTAAGATTGACACTTAGTTCGTGAAAATCCGATCATTAGAACGAAAGTTATTCAGGGTGATATCTTTTTTTCTTTTGCGGACTGTACATAACTGACTCTGCCCTCACAGGAGATCGTTTAAAATAAATGAAGTCCAGATACATCGTTGAAAAGGAGGCCACATAATCAGAGTTCGTCCACAACATGTATATGTACATTTATAGGAAACATTAAACTGGAGCTAACGCCGCAAAAAGTCATATACCGCATAAAAATAAATCGCATAAAAAATGACCGCACAAAAATAGGTTTTACTGTATCTAAAATCAAAATCGCTCAGAAACATATCAATGCAAATATTTAATAAATATTTTCACTGTTCTTTAAAAAATCTTTGTTAACTAAATATCAAATATAATTTAGGCCATTTCTTTTTATATATGAGTAATTCTATACATTTTTTTTAGCGAAATGTAATTGCATATATTATGTCAAACATAATTTTTATGAAGAGTAAAAACCTTAACGTCTGAAGAAATCGAATTTTTAAGAAAGAAGAGGAAATTTTATTTTAAGTTTAAAACAATTGTTTCTGGTAACCTAATTCCATATTACCTTATCAGTGACCATCTAAAGCTTATTAACCATTTTACAATAATTTTTTAGAGAAAATTACATTAATACGCTTTTATAAAGTATCGTTAAAGAGATTCGTTAAAATACTTGGAACTTGATGATCAACTTCAAGCACCATATGTATTTAACATAGCAATGGTTTTATAGGTAAAAAGTGTGCAATCTAATACGTAAGAGAAAGGCGTTGCCTCATTTCAAAACATGTAGCACTGGATGGGGACAATCTTAAGCATATAAAGTTTAAACTCAACATCTATGAAGATGTAACTTAAACAGGGTGCGTAGCCAAATTATTCAACAAAAAGTAAGCACCTTTTAAGCACTCAAAAATTATTTTTAATATTTATTAAACTTGTATAATATTAATTTAAAAATATAATTAGGCAGGGTTGGAAAGTTTTTGACAATTGTTGGTTTTATCTTGTTTTAACCGTCATGTAAGGAAAAAAAAACTTTAGACAATTGTCAAAAATCATGAAATTTTGAATCTTGTAAAACGAATGGTGTTTTCATACGCTACGGACAGACAATACGCCGAAATAGATTGGGGTTGAATTAATTTGGAAAACGTTGATTAGAACAACCTGAACTGTATCTTTTTGCATAATTCGAAGCAAAAATTAACATAGTAAAGGAAAAATCTCATTTTGAGAAAAGGAAAATTCAGCACTTTTTAAAAACACCCAATGAAAAAAGCACCTTCAAGGGCGTTTAAAAAACGAAAATAAAAAATAAGCACCTTTAAGCACTTTTTAAAAACGCTATGCACCCTGTTAAAACGGCAACCTTAAATATTTGGTCTTCGAAGACAACTTTTGGCTGATTGTCTGCCATAATCCCTGAATAAAAACCAAACCATGAAAATGTCAGAAGAAAAAATAAGGTGAATGGAAATCAGACACCAACAATGGATGATATTGTTTTAATGAATGATAGATATATGCAATGCTTACAGTTTGAGAAACATAATAGTTAACAATTGTGATACAATGAGATGCCAAATTAACAAGCAAATATCAAAATTTAACAATAAAAAGATCATTATACAAAAGTCATTTCTTAAAAGTGGTTAAATTAAATTTTTCTGACCTTGGAATTTTACATACTAATTAATACAAGTACACTGTCTAACCATTTTAAATACATTGCATAGATTTGACGTGTCACCATCTTATAAAAATACTTTTTTTTTCAGAAACAAAAATACAAAGTCGAGCAGCTTAGGACCTCATTCAATACAAAATTAAAACTTAAGGAGAACTGATAAATTTATAATGATGTTTTAAAAATTATGGAAAAATGTTTTGATGCTTATGTGCCTACTGTTAAATACAAAAGTAATGGTAAAAAAAAGTGCATTAACAGCATTTTAACTTCAAAAATATGGTCTTCGTGATGCTCCTTCCACTGGAACACGAGAATCCCTAGGAAGAAAAAAAAAAATTTTCTTAAATCAACGGAGTAGTAATATAAGTAAAGTCACTATAATTTAAAAACAGTTGCATAAGCAATTCTCTTTTTGGTTCATTATTTCTTTTATTCCCCTTATCATAGCCACCAACAGGGATAGGAAAATATCCAGTAGACTTTACGAAATAACATAAATTTCATGATAATCGTTGCAAAATATACTTTTACCCTTGGAGAATTTTAGGAATTTTTATAGCCACCAAAATAGAAAAACTGCAATTCTTTGCAGTTATGGTTCCACATTAAATGATCTTAAAATGTTATGTATTAAGTTTATTCATAATTTTGATTAGAGATAGACATTTAATTCATCAAGACTGAATTTTCTAAATGAAGCTTGCTTCCTTATGTATTAGTGAAACTTATTTAAACATTTAAGCAAGCAATAATCTGCACAAAAATTCTATTTCAATAGGGATTTTTTTAAGGAAACTAAGTCAATTTTAGAAAATTTTCCAAAAATGTGCAAAAACCAAGAGAATTTATATTAAACCAGTAGACCAAGAGAAACTGACAAAACCCAGCAGTCTATTTGAAAATCCAGAAGAGTTAGCAGCTATAGCTTATGTCTCTTTGCTCTTGACTAAAATAAACTGATGGAAAAAGGATATCAAAAATGTTGCTTTTAACTAGCTTTAATAAATTACCCCAAATACTACATAGCTCTAATCTGCAGTATCTCTCAAAACATACAAATTATAAGGACTAAATTAAAATGAGGGGGAATATAACTATGTAGCATTAAACTAGAACTTTATCGGTTCAAATAAAATTATACCAGTACAAATTAGAAATTAGCATTTTTCTTATTTTTAGATTTTTGCATAACGAGAAATGTTCAACATTATACACAGTTTTTATCAGTTAAAACAATAAATATAAACTTTAAAAAAATCTAAAAACAGTCAAATGTGCCCAAAAACTATTACATTTTGAAGAAAAACGGTTTTTCTCTTAATCCAATAATGAGAGTTTACTTTCCACTTTTTTGAAGGTATAGATAGTTGTGGCACTATCGAATGGTACTCCAAAAATAAGGTAATTTTTTTTTTAATAAAATCAAAAATTATACCTAAATTGCGAGAGTATAGCCCTCGACACCGATTTCTTCACTTGGAATTAAAACTATATTTAAAAAAATTTATTGGATTATTGGCTAAAATAATAACTTGAAACAGCTATGCAAAACAACATGCAATTATTACTCATATTATTATTTAATGGAACCATTTGATTAATAAAAAGGCAGACCAATATCATTTCAAAATCAACCTTCCTTCATTCCATGAAAAATCAGTTGTTCAATTAGTTGAAAAACCAGGGGCATTCAAACTCTTGTCAACATCACGTTTCAAAAATAATATACTCATATTTTCAAACTAAATAATTGTTTCTGTTAAAATTGTTTTAACTGGAAAAAAATAGTTCTGTCATTAAAAAATTTGGATACTATAGTTCTAGTACTGGGATGGCTTACAAGAATTGCAACTGAATTTGAGGTTTTGAACAATATCAACTTGGAACTCCTCATCTTTACCACCCTAAAATTCACTTAGGATGTAATAACAATAGTCAACATAACTTATTGTTTACCTTCTCACAAAAATTTTGTAGTAGATTCACTTGCTTAAATACTATGAAAATAAGAGAAAATATCCAGACCAGCTTTCAAGAGTTCAGATTTTGTAAGTTGATAGAGTAAAAACTCATGTCATTAAAAATTGGCTTTAGCAAGAGGAGGTTGTTCTATATCTTTCTTAGTAAGTTTCACTGTATTTTTTCCGGAACCAAAATCTAAAGAACAATTTAATATTGCTTTCGCCAGAATCGCATCAAAATAACTTAGTCTGTCTATGTCCACAAAAGGAACAAATCTCACCATTTGCATGGAGCATTGGTGATGACTATGGTTATGAAGTTTAAATATTTCAAGTAAGGTTGTTAGGTCAATATTTAGAACAGGTTTTGGCAGTATCGGCGAGAGAAAGGGAATAAGGGCGGAGAGAGAGACTTCCCTCTTTGGAGTGTGCATGTTTTCACGGCAGCAAACAGCCTTAGACTTTGTAGTAAGGGGAGTTTTACTTATAGACAAACCTTAGGAACATACATGTTAAATGACTGGTTAATTTTTTCTACCTACGTCTAGAATAGGAATGTTTATCAGTACATCCTTACATGAGGATTTTTTTATCTTAATCTATTTGATTTGAAATTTTCAGAAGTTAATCAATTATTTCCTCCATTTAATTATTCTAAATATACTAATAACCAATACTCCAGATCAAACTTTTCCATTAATCTGAAAAGCTTAGTTTATTAATTTGGGAAAAATGTTAAGAAATTCTTTTTTTTAAAGTTAAAATTTTTATTATTGTTAGCACTGCATGTCACTTTTGCGTTAGTGGTTTTAAAAAACTGCATGTGTACTGATAAATAAAAATGAACCTAGTAGTATAAAATTAATAAAGAATATACTTCTCAATCTACCTATTTTCATGAAGTAGACAATCTTTTTATAGAGCATATTCACCATAATAGCTTTTGGCTGATCTGCAAATTATTATGAATTAAAGAGAGACAAGGAAAATAAATTTTACTTCTGTAACAACTTACTTAGGTAAAATTTTACTTTTATCACTTGTCTAAGAAGTAATATAAAGTCTCCAAACTAAGACTAGTTAGATAAAATAAAAATCTTAAACTTCTTAATTTTTTTAATAAAACTAATGATACATTAGAAGTTTAAATGGAACTAAATAAATGAAAATTAATGATACAATCAAGTTTAAACAGATTGAAAGATGAAACTAGTAAAAAGAGATTTGTTAACAACTGCAGAACAGAAAATAAAAAATTAACAGTATGGAAGTAAATTCTTAAAGAGTTAACTGAAAATATTAACAGATAAAAAATCATTAAAATCATGCAATAAGAAAAGACATTTTAAATACAAGACAAATATTATAACAGGTTATTTATCAACAGCTCAACAATATCATTTAAAACACAAATAATTACTTATTAATCAAAAAGATGATAAAATTAATTAAATGCTAGAAAATACAAGACCAAACCTGCCAAATTTTGCACAAGCATGAAAACCTATTTGCCAATGTTAATCATAGGAATTTTTTTTTTCAAACAGATTTTGGTGTTTTTATTGTAAGTAATTATGCATTAAATTGTGTTTCTGTAGTAATTGTTATACGACAAATTTTTAAACATGCCAACATATATAAGCATCATATTTCACTTTAGAATATTTTCTTGATGGCAACAGACGGTGCAAAAAGTGTGACCAGCCTATTAAACTAATATGGTGCAAAAAGTGTGACCCACATATAAAACTGATATGTTCTTATTTTGAAAGAAAAATTCTGATTAATTAAATTCATTCAAAGAAAAAACATGCTATTACATTATTTACTAAGAAGCGATTTATGTGCAGACATTTCTAGAAAAATCTGCATAGTTTGCATACTGGTGATCAAGATTAACAGCTCCATTACCATTATAGCTAAAGCTCTTAATTAATGGCAGTTTAAAATTTTTTTAAGTTTAATTAGAGAGGGAGAACATAGATCTTCTGTTGCACAACAAAGTACGTAGGTTATGAAGAAACATTTTGCGACTTTATTATAAAGTCTTTAAAAACAAAACTATTAAATGAATTCCACATTATTAAATGAATCAATGTTATGGATGACACAGTAAAATATAATTCTATGAAGTGTGTAGTTAATTTTCTGAAAATAAACATCTCTCTTTTCCACTTCCTTAAGTCTTTCAAAATGTCTGGTTCTATAACCGTATGTTTAATATAAAACTTGCTTTGTAAAAATTAATTAACAGTGGTAGATTCAAACTTTTCATGAAACAAAGTCCTGTTATTATGATTTTTGTGAAAACTCACATAAACTAGTCTGGTCTTCTTATAAATTTGAGTGAAACACATACAACTAAATCTGAATTTAGCATAGAATTTGGCTAGAGGATAGAATTTGGCATTTTTTTGGCTAGAGACACGATAGAGGAAGTTTCGGTTTTGCATTATAAATATTTAAAGAGCCTTTTTTTGCTTTGTTTCTGTCTACGTTTTCGATAAAATAATTTTTTTAAGATCCAATAAGAGACCCCAATTTTTTCTTAAATAATTATCTGACTAATTAAAGCTTTCTTTAAATACAATTGTTAAAGGTAAAATTTTTAAATTAAGATCTATTTTAGCAAGATATTTACAAAAAAGTACTGATCCTGTAACAGGATATTGCCAAGGAGATTCTAATAAGAAAGGGAATAAAGAAAATGTTAGTCAGAAAAGATTTTGTTCTCATAATAAACAAACTTCGTATCATTTATTAAGAGGATATGAGTTATATAAATTAATATTATACAACATTCAGATATGCTTTATTATTTTACCAAAATATATTGTCTAGTTTGGAGACTACAATTCTAATAAGAGATTATAAAAAAAGAAAATACTCACGCGTCTCCATAATAATCATTGGACCAATAAGAGGATCTACAAAAGTAAAAGTTTTATTGAAATGAAAAATCTGAGATTTAAAATTAGTAAAAAACTTAATTTAACACTGAGAACACAAATTTAACATGAAACAATATACTGAAAGGCAATTTTTTAAAACATGAAGAAATGATTAAATTTGTTTTCTTCTTCTGAAAGAGGAAGAAAAAAAACAGAACTAAATCCTTAATACAAAACTTAGAGAGTAAGAAAAAAATGTTCTCCCATAACCACAGGCAATGAGTATAACAACTCAGAAATTCACTATACACTGCAAACCAACTATTAATAAAATCACTATGAATTGCAACGCAGTGACCACATTCACAGTCTGCCAATTGTTCTCATAATGGGTAAAACATAATATGTCACAGACCATGCAGTTTCACATGACATTTTTTTAACAGGAAGCGTATGTATTGTTCATTTGGGTTTGAACCATGTTAATAGTTGTTCAAATAATCCGCACTTTGTTTGCATGATTGATACATTTGTTAAATAAAATCCAGGTGATTAGCTGTTTTAAATAAAATTATAACAGCAATCATTAAACAATAAAAATATATAAGATAAATTGCATAATTTTTATTACATTTTTAATAATTATGGAAAAAAATGTATAATAAAAAAGAAAATTAAAATTTTTTACGATATTTAAATGTAATTTTTTTGTAATTGATTATCCCACAAAAAATTATGCCGGGAAAATTATTTGTTTTACTTGTCAACTTAAAATCGAATAATCATGTTGTAGTTTTATGAAGAGATTATATGATTCATTAAAGCAGACGCTATTCATCTAGATACTTTTGATATTTATTTGCCTGAATGACCTATTAAATTATCTGGAAAAATCTATTTCTCAGATTCCTGATACAGAATTTCCCACTATATATTTAAAATCAACAATTATCTGGCATATTAGAATTAAGGTGATTATTTGTGCTTAACCTGACTATCAATTAAAAAATACAGATTTTTACAATCGTACCTGCTAGCAGCTGACATAGGAGGAGGAGATCTGCGAGAGTACAAGTAATCACTAGTAGATGGATATGCAGTGGCTCTTCTATCATAAAGATCTCGTGATGCAGCAACTGGCCTTGCATAGGGATCTCGAGAGGCCATAGAATAAGGTGAAGATCTGGAATAATAGTCATCTCGAGGAGGAGGCATAGGCGATCTTTCATATGGAGAAGGATAGGGTCTCATCCGAGGGCTCATTCCGCCACCATATCCTCGATCATTGTAAAAATCTCCCCTACCACCAAAAGGAGGTGGGCCATCATAGCGTCCATAACCATTAGAATATCCACCACCACGAGATCGGCCCCCGTAGCCATCTCTATTCCTACAGATCAATTAAAGCCTTTTAGTGAGTAGCAATATAAACAAAATATATATTATTTTTATAGAATCAAATATTATTAAAAAGCGTGATTTTAATTTCTTTTCTGTTTCAATAAAATGGGATTGCTTAAAAGTTTAATTTGCAAATTAAGATCTTCAACTTAACCTTCATAAATTTAGTGAGATTTCTAAGAAACCATGATCATTTACTTATTAGTTAATATCAATATATTAAACCCTCGATACTAAATCAAGTTTATTTTACAATTTATACTTTTATGTAAATGTTTTCACAATATAACAACCTAAAATTAAGCATCAAAATCAGTAAGAATTAAACTTGTAAACTAAGTTCATTCACATACATGAAAAAATAACTAGAACGAAGATTGCGATTGTGAAGAAACGATACTTAAAAATAATAAAATGGAGAGAAAATCAATAACATGGCGTGGGAATAATTTTAGTTTTAAACATATTTAAGATAATAATTTTTATTAATATATTTAAGTATAGGTCAGTGCTTAAATGCTTTAAAAAATTATGACAGAGCAAAAATATTTTTAAACTTTTATTTGATGGCATTTTTTCCTTTTTAAATTTATACCTATCAAATAAACTAAAATAATACATTCTTAAACAATCCCATAAGAGAAAATTAGAACACTAAAACAATTTCAGAAAATAAATTAACTTCATAAATTACAAAAATGCCATTCTTTTACAGTGGAAGAATGAGAAAATAAGCATTTGCTTTTGAAATCTATTCCCATAAGTAAAACTAAATTTACAATATATATTCTTTAATTACACTATTAGAGGAATCAAAACACTAATTAGTATTAGATTTTTAGAAAATAAATTAACTTCATAAATTTAAAGGAATTAATGAGATTGAGTCAAAAGACTTATCCAATTTACTTTAGATTCTTTTTAAACACAGAACTTTTCTAGATTTGCTGAACATTGTTTTTGCAACTTAATCAGAATATATTTTTAGAACTTATGCACTGTTTTTACCCAAATTATAATGCCATCAACCTGAAACACTCTGAATCGAGTAACAGTTTCTTATTAAGTAAAAGTAGATATGAATTATGAGTTTTAACCATTTTTTCTAAATAAAAAATATTATTTAAAGACCAAAAATTTAACTTGATTAATCAAAACAATCCAACAAATGTTAATTTTAAGAAATAAAAGTGGAACAGTAAAATTATAGGTATTTTAGGGGAAAATGTTTTTTGTGTTTATGTATGGTAAAGGTGAGTGAGAGAATGAGATTTCAGAGGTTTAAAAACTTATAGAATTAAATAATTTAAAAAAAATAAATAAATAAAAAAAAAAAAAAAAAAAAAACACTTTTAAGCTTATGACAAAACTAAATTATCTAATATACTAAATATAATTGAACAAATAACATTTTCATTTTTCTAAAGAAAAAATAAAACATTCATTAACATCATTTTAGACTACTTGCAAAGAATCACCCAAATAACATTTTTTGCAGCATTTTCTATAAGAATCAAAATTAAGAAGAGGTATTTAGGGAAACGAAATTTATGAAAAACTTTAGGGTACGTGGATTTTTCAAAATAAGAAAATACCATACAATCTCACTCTCAACAGTTATTCCCTGAGATTTTTGCAGTTTTTAAAATATTTATTTTTTTATATTACACTATAACGATTCATGAATTTCTTATTGTGCTTTGGAATTATCAGATGGTTTCGATCTTAATCCGCCCCTCTGATCAATAATTAGAAATTTTTCCAAAAACTAATTTCGCCTAATTATTTTTTTTTTTTTTTCATTTTACAGAATTAATTTTTTTTTTTTTTTTACTGGAGATCCATTGAATGAGATTAAATGAGTAAAAACAGAACATTTTCAACATTCAAAGTCCATCAACATGGGTGCCACCATAAAAAAATTTGAAGACTGAACTTTCTCTTGACCAATTAATACGATCTAGCTTTGTTTGCCAGAAGTTTACAGCTCACTTACTCCAAAATGTACCTTTCCATAATAATGGCATAAATATTAAATAAATGATTTGATTTTTTTTTCTCATTTGGTTAATTCACAAGTTAATAAACCACTAATTTTTTCATGAAGCTATTTATATGTAAAAAAATTTTTCTTTGCTTCATCATTATTAATTCAGTGTTTTAACTCCAGAATTTTCCTTTTTTAAAAAATAATCTCAACTTTGTTTAGCATTTCAAAATGTTAGGGGAAAATGAAAACTTAAACAAATTTAGATACGACAATAGTGCAAATTTTTGATTAAGCAAGCAGAGCTGTAGAAATTCAACCATTCCCATTTTTTCATTGCAGTGTGCCGAGATTTCACAATAATTATGAAAAATAATGTTTTCATTAAAATTTAATATTTATATAAAATGAACTAGAAAAATAAATAGAAAATGATTGTATAAAATGAACTTTCTTAAGGTAAAAAGGACATTTCAATTTAAAGAGCGAATGGAAAAGAGATATTAACTGATGAAATTTAGTCTCATAATTTTTTCTCAAGACTGATTTCAGTAGCCAAGACTGAAGAGTGGCACCCATGCATCAACAAGTTCATTTCTTTAATTTCTATCAAATAAGACAATAATACTTAAACAATACAATACAAAATTAATCACCTGTTCACTCCTCCTTTGGCACGGCCCGGTGCACCAGGTTCAGGGTGCAACTTACTTTTGGATCTCTGTAAAAGAACTTTTGATGAATGATTGAATTGAGATCATTTAAATCATATAATTTTATAATAATTATAAAGCATTTACATATTTAAACCTTCAAAAACAAATTTTTTTTTTACAAATTTCATTGAAACAAAACAAAGAAACAATAAAACTATCATTACAAAGTAGTCGAGCACAAATTGTTAATTACCTCAACACTGAGAGATGATCCCCTAAAGTGGTAGTTGTTAAGTGCTTTAATTGCATCTTCAGCTTCTTCGGATGTGCTCATATGCTGGAAGTAAAATAAAGACAATTGACATAGAATGGAATTGTTATGCAATAAAATCAACTATACAAATAGAGAAGTTTTTAATAAACAGAATTTTAAATTCTTACCACAAATCCATATTTGTTAATAACATCACACTCTTTTACCGCTCCATATTTTTCAAACAGAGTCTGCAACTCTTCATTAGTACACCCATCAGGTAAATGACCAACAAAAAGTTTTGTACGCTAGAAGAAAAAAACTTATTAACAGCTTTGAACATTAAAAAATAACCAAACACATTTCTTATTTAAAAGAAAAGGTACGACTGTTTCAAGAACAGGAAAAGGCTTAATAAATCATTAAAATATAAGTGTAGACAACGATACTTAATTGCGGTAACAGTTACTAAATATCGGAACTCCGGGAATTTTTTTATAGCCTCCAAAACGGAATAGAATCAAAACAATGATCACAGTAAGATAAAAACGATGTTTCTGGGCACCCCTGTGGCAGAATTTTTTCTGGCTTTCTGCGACAAACCTAACTAGAACCAATATCTTTCTGCAAGACAGTTATAAATATATCTTTCTGCAAAATATTTTTATCGTTATAAATATATGTGTAATGAATTTATAATAATAGATACACTTCGTGTTTATAAAAAAAGCCTACATGCATACAATAAAACTGTGTAGATTTTATTTTCTTAATTTCATAATATAAGTTTAAATTTCTTAATAAGTTTAAATTATTTAAGTTTAAATTTGCATAATCTTTGGTAATAAAGAAAAATTATAAATGTATAGATCTGCAGACAAAAATGCTTACTAGAGCATAAATTAAGATTACCCAGAACCTGTAATAAGATGGAACTTATAAAAATAGCTAAGAATGGACAAAAAGATTAAATTTATAAAACAAGATAACTGAATTTGAAGTATCAATTTAAAACAGTATGATTTAACAGTTTCATTATAGTAGTTATATCAGGTACAGAAACAAATCAGGTGAAAAAAATCAATATTGAAGTTGTGTAATCAAAATAATAAAATAGGATTGACTATATCCGAATTCTAAAAGCAAAAAAATTAACGCAATCTTTGTTTCAATTTTTTCTATATGAAAACAATTACAGATTAATTAGATTCGATTAATATTGTGCTGACTTATTGAAAGATTCTTTTTTTTTAAAAAAAAGGAGGTAAATAAAACTTTTTTCGTGATCAGATTAAGTTCAGAACGAAAAAAATACACATCGCTTGGGATTTGTAACAGAAGTCGCACTGTATTGTGTACATATATAGCATTGATTTCCCACGAAGTACGCAGCCGCGGTTTACGACTCAATACGCTCAAGTCTATTCAACATATAGAAACGAAATCGTCTTCATCAGTACTGAAACATCGGTATTAGAGCCATACTCATTGGATGCGATTTTTTTCGAATGCGTATGGAAACCTGTTTGATTCGCCTAGCGATTCGCCAGTAAATATTTTCCACCAATCTGGTTTTCATTCGCATGCCAAAAAATCGTAGATAGTGAGATATCTATTAGGCTTTATTTCATTTATCGTCAGATTGCGAGTGTATTTTTATATCGACGACTTAATTAAAAGGATATAGGCATTTTATCTTTAAAAAATATATATAGATATAGTTATTTTTTACCTTTGACTGCTTCTAAAATTTCTTGATTTGTTGGAGATGCTGTTTCATCCTTACTATCGACATCGCTACTAGTAAGAATATTTGGTTCGAATCTAGAACGTTTTTTTTTTTTTTTTTTTTTTTTTAATATTAGTAGCGGGGGAAACTTCTCTTCTTTTTTCCTGTCGCTTTCCAGAAAAAATATCTCTGACATCGCTAGATGTTGTCGACTTAAATCTTATTTGTTCTTCGGAATGCCGTCTTGAAAAATGAGTTTTCAAATTTTTTTTAATTATTATTGCTTCACAAGAGCAACAAATAACCTTTTCGCTAGACATGATTTTTTTTAAAAATAGATAAAAGAATCTTTTTACGCATGAAATTTTCCACATAAGTGCAAAAAGAAAACACAAAGCAAATTACTGCACCTGCGATAGAGGCCGAAGTCGGCAAATTTCCAAAAATAGCTTAATACAGGGGGAAAAATTTCTCCCCTTTTTATCCAGTAACTGTTTGTGTTGGAGATTAACGGAAGATCACGAGCGCTTTCCCCTTCCGCGGTACGCTAGAAAAACAATTATTTAAAAACTATTCAGTAAGAAAAAAAATTTGCAGAACCATTATTGCTTCTGCAGAAGTTTCTGTAAAAATTATTTTTTTGTAAAACAGCTTCTGTTTCTGCAGAATCTTTTTTGAGAACTTTTATTTCTGCCAAACCAAATTTTTTTTTTTTCCCCAAATAAAAAAATCTTTCTGCAAGAACTCTGTCGCTTTCTGCGACAATGTCGCAGTGTCGCCCTGTTTCTGCCACGGGGCTGGGCACACAGTCCAAAAGTATCTGCAAGTTCATATTTTTGATAGAAAAATAATTTCATTAAATATACAAAAACAGTTAACTAATATTTTTATTTATTCTTGTCAATATATATATATATATATATATATATATATATATATAAATGCACATTAACATTAAGATCATTAAAGAAATATTAATAGTTATACATAGAACTTTATTCATATAAAGTAATTATCATATTGAGTAATATGATAATTACTTTATATGAATATTAAAACTTCCCTTACTTTCCCCCCAAACGAAATTACCATAAAAGATTTCCTACCGTCACTGTAATCATGCATTTAAGCTATACAGCGATAGCCGCGTCTAGTTGTAAAAATAAGCTGATTGTAGGCTGTACTAGTGATGGGATAGCTAATCTTTGGGCTAAAGTGGCAGTTATATTTCTATTTGGAAGCAGCATATAAAAAACTAAACACTGACTTTCCTGCTTCATATTTTCCTTTTCCCGTACTGCCAACTTAATATATTTTCTTTTGCGCACGGCCAAGGCACCACCAAGGCGTGCGTCCGTATTATCTAAGTATGCCAATGATCAATATAAATAAAAAATTTACAATAAAAATCATACTTACAGGTGCACTCATGATTCTTTAAAATAGAAGCTTCAAACCTAAATAAAAATACAAGATTTTTATACTAAGGACTACAATAATAACCAGAAGTAAAACTCTTTTAGAAAACTAATGCTAGAATGAAATTACATATTTAAAATAGTTAAAATTTTTTGATTCCATTAAGAAATAATAAATATTTCAATAATCAGAGTGGTTAATTTCATCTGATATTACTCATAATAAAGAAAAATGAGCAAGAACTAAAAATACAAGAAAGTTTAAAAAAAAAAAAATTCCATCAACAAATAACTATGGAATTTAAGGTAAATTTAAAAAGGTATGGAATATAAAAAGGCAAAATTTTGAGGAAAGAAAAAAATAAAATCAGAATTAAATTATACAACTGTTTTTAAAATAATAGTGAAAATTAATAAAAACATTAAAGCAATAGCAATATATAAAACAAAAAAAGCTATGGTGGCAAAAAGGACAAACATCCCATCCAAGAAATAAAAAATAATAAAAACACAGATTTTGAAAGGTATAACTCATAACCTTCTCCCCCAGCAAACATCTACATGTGTTTTTAAAAAAAAAAAATTTAAAAAATTGCACGTGCAGGGTTATGTCCAAGCCAAATTTACTACCATTTAGTGGTATCTTCACAAATTCAACTTTAGGACAAACGGTATTTTCACATACTTTTTCTTAAAATTTTATTTTTGTGTCTCGCAAGAAATTATAAATCCATATTTTTACTTACTTTTTTTTGTGTTGATTTCTTTATATAATTTTTAATTTTCACAAATAATATCTAAATTTTCACAAATTTCTCTCAGAAAAACCTAGACAGACCCCTAAAGTGTCCCATTTGCGTTAGTAATTGGCACAACAAATCACAATATGGAAATATCTCCTTATTTTGCTCACCACTACTTAAATCTAAACAGATATATAAAAAGAGACTGACGAATGGTCATTTTCTTAATTCTGATTACATTTTTATTAAAAAAATTATCCAACAAAAGTAAAAAACAGCTTAAAATTGTCAACAAAATAGTTAATAATTATTAAAAACATTTGTGTTTCATGTGTCACAAAGGTACGCTTTAATCAGTAGGATAAACAGGAATGGAGAAAAGAATGATTAAAATCCAACAAAGGTTAAGACAGATAACAACAAAAACAAAAAATTAAAAATTTTCGAACATAAATGTAGTGCAGCAATAAGGTCATTTAAAATAGTTTTTATGTAGTAATTCTCTCAAAACCCAACATCAACGAATGTGTTACTATCCATGAACTTATTTTAATACTATATAACTACATCAAAACCTCTACCGTGATAGACCTTACTGCTATAGCATATTTACCTAATATTTGGATATTATTAATTTCTTGGCTCTTTTAACTCTATCTCTTTTAATATGACATATTATCTGTCTGACTTTAATTATCTGTTTTTAAAGGTTCATAGTTTTTATAGGCTATACATTTCTATAGGCATATATATACATAGTTTCTATATAGTATGTTTCTATAGGCATAGAGACTTTTTAATAAGTTTTTACTATCTATGGCTTTAAAAAACTTTTAATAAAGTTTAAAGGTGGTTCAAAGGTTATTAATTTCAAAGGTTTATTAGAAATTTGACATATGTAAATGGCCTAAAAAAGGAATATTTCTGTTGTCCACTTTCACATTTTTTCTAAAAAAATATGTAGATGTTAGCCAAGGGGTGGATACGAGTTATACTTCTCAACTTTGTTCTTTTCTGTGATGTTTTCTTTAGTTTCTTGTGGAAAGCTACCCAGTAGGGGACAAGACTTAGCGATTATTCTGCCTCAGATCACAATAATGGCAATCTCCCCCCTAACAAAACAAAAGGATTAATTTAATTCAATAGAATTAAATTAATCCCTTATAAATAAAACTGAAAAATTTTAAATAAAACTGAAAAATTGATATAATTTTTTAAAAATGGCATGCAGATTGCGACTTGTTTTAAATTAGTAAATATAATCTACATAGAATTTGCCAGAACATAAATTTTGAACTTAATATGTATAAATTTCAATCATTTCTTTTAATTTTTAGGCCAACTTATATATTTTAAATATATAATTAGGGAATGAGAGATTTGTTGATTTAAAACTTTATTCATTGCAACACCCGGTAGGCAAAAAAAATATTAAAACAGCCCCTTTTAGAAAAAAAGGTTGTGCACCCCTAAAATGAACATTTGAAAAATATGTACATGTAAAGGATTAATAACAATATATGCAAACAAAAGATTGCCAAGTACTTTACCATAAATACAATAAGTTTGGATCTGCATGACTTATTTAGTGATGAAATTAGGCCTAACCTAATCTACAGATTTCTTATGAACCAATAATATCTAGAAATATCATTAGCACCAAATTCAATAAGAAGCACAGGCAAATAAAAAAAAAATAGAAAAATACAAAACTTTGAGAAGAACTATCAATAACTTTCATTCAAAAAGAAAAAAAACATTTGGGAGCGCAAAAAAAAAGGAATCGGTGCACAAGATAACATTTCTATAAAAGTAAGAATGATAAACCAATAAAACTCAAATAAATAGGTCATAAAAGTACACAGATATTTAAGATAAAATAGAAATTCTATAGTAAAATGGCGTAAAAAAACCAACACAAAACTTTCTTCAGCAGGTGTTTTCGCGCCCAGTAAGGAGCGGTATAATAAATTCATTAAAATGATACAGCAACTTAAATTTCAATATTTTAAAAAATACAAGTACTTAAAAACATAATAAGTTAAAATTAACAAAAGTTTAATAAGAAATCAAAATATAATTACATACCAAAATTTACACAATAAACCGGTACGGGGACAAAATTAATTAGCGACGGAACGATGCCAATCTCATAAATGAAATTTGTTTCGATAAAAAGTTTAGTTGTTTTTATTTAGTACAGCCAAGAAATGGATGATCAAGTTCAGTCTCGTCTCAGCCAGTGCGTTTACTGAGAACGCTTCTGAGAAATATGAGAACCTGAATGGTGAAGTAAGGTAGGTGCTTTATTTACGTCGCACCAGAGCTGCACAATGTCTGGTGAAATATATTTTACGAAAACACCAATCAGGTTCCCTTTTTCTCTCGAGGATGACTTACCACATTATTTCGGTTCATTATGTTTCAAAAAGCATTTGTTTTCTCTCTTTCTTTTATTTACGTCTCACTAGAGCTGCAGAATGGGCTACTGGCGACGGTCTGGGAAACGCTGGTCCGGAGACAACATACATGCGTCACATTCCGTTTTACAAAGAGACACATTCATTTATCATCCATCTGCATCTTATGATTTTGATCTGAACCAAAGAACGGTCAATTTTCAATTCAGTACCCCCATAGGTATGATTTCTTATGGGGACCTGGAAGACTTTGTGACCCAACAGATTTAAGGTGTGCCAGTAACCATTTACTACACGGTTTTATTTATATAAGCATTTTCAATCTGATTTTGACATTGAATTCCGAATTTAAAAATAACAAAACAACTTTTTTTTTCCATTTTTTAAAATCCCGCTGTGAACTGATTCTAAAGACACGATTCTCGGAAATCAAGAACACAGACAGGGGCGGATCCAGAAATTTTTCCTGGGGGGGGGGGTTCTCATAGACTCAGATCCCTCTCCCCGCCCCCCCATAATTTTTTTTTTTTTTTTTTTTTCCCAATTTTTTTTTTTTATTTTTTTTTTTTTTTTGAAAAAAAAAAACACTGGGGTTTTTAATGCTAGTCTTCTCATTTATTTTTTTTTATAATGAACAATACATAAATAATTCAAGTATTCAAAATCTTAAAATAATATATGTAATGCGTCTTTTAGAAACTTTGGCAAATCTATCAATGATTTTTTCCAAATCAATTTCTCGATGAATGTTTAATAATGCGAATCCATTTAATCGTTCTGGATTTTGAGTTGCTCCTATCTTCACCTTTCTACAATCTTTGGTTAAACCTGTTGAAGCGCGCTTGAAGCGCTCTGTGCGCGTCAACATTATTAATGTTTACTATGAAACTATGACGAATTTCGCATTATGATTCTTGAAACAGTGAAGAACATAATTAGATGGAAAAAAATCGAATAACCTACCGATCTTTTTTCGACCTACTTAGGTGTATATGCCCCCTTGGATAATTTTTAAAACATTTATTTCTTATGTAAACTATTAAAAAAATTATTATTTGTATTTTTTATTTCAATTTTGGAGGGGTCATGACCCTAATGACCCCCCCCCCCTGAATCCGCCACTGAACTCAGAAATCAAGCATCACTGGCTGCGGTAGTTAAGCGGGTGGGTGACCTCTTTGATCAGCCAGCGTAGGGGCCGATGGGGCACGGTATCGGTCCTCGTTCAACTTTTCTACTGTAATGTCCTCGACAGGACATCGGGCTACCAAAGCGGATGAGACATCCCTCAGCAGATTACGTATCAAAATTGATATAATATGTTTTTGTCTTCAGATTATCATTAGAGATGTTTCCCGAACCGTCGCCTTACTGATGTATTGTGCAATTTCAGTGTGACGGGAATAAAGTACCTTACAAACAATTGTTCAAAAGTCTGGAACTAGAAATACTAGTAAGTTTGAATAGATAGATAATATTTTCCCCTCCCTTAAGTTAAATAAAATATTACTAAATAGTGTTTTCGCTTTAAACCTAAATAAATTTATATGATATGAAATTGGAATACATTGCATTATCATAATTTAAAAGTGTTTAACTAAAAGAATTTTAAATTGAATATTTTTGTTAATATTTTTTAACTCAAGCATCACAGGTAGGAATTAGATTGCTGAACAGCCAAAGTGAGGAAGTTTGTGATTTGCGCAAATAAAGGGCTACGTGGAATAATTGTGCAAATAATTTCTGAGTGGAATTCTTAATGGCAAATTATGTTTCAATTGAATAGTTTTTGAGCTATTAAAGTTTAAAAGTCGTTTATTTAAAAATTTGTTCCTTGGAAGTTACATGACAGATTTTCTAAAAAATTTTGCATTTTATCATTAAAGATTGCATAGATGTAAAAGCACGCCTTAAAATTAATATTTATTGACTGCTGTAAAATTTAAAAAAATAACATTTATTAAAAGTTTTTTTTATGTGGAATTTATGGAACTGTTTGGAAAAGAATTTTTTTATACACTGCTGGCCACCCAAATTGCAACACCAAGAAAGACAAGAGATATCACAACAAAATTTATTTTGTAGATAACGTGTTGACCAAGTATCAAATGATTAAATTTAGAGATTTCTGTGGCTTGTGGTTCCTGCCAAAATCAGTAGCCAGAGAAACCGCCACCGTAGGAGATCACCGCTGCCACACGCCTCGGCATTGATTCAAAGAGACTTTGGGTGTGCTCTTGGGGTACAGCAAACCAAGCAGCTTCACGTTGCCAAAGTTGATCTGGTGTGGCAGCTGGGTATGTAATCTGAGTCAATCGTTGAGCAATCATGGACCATATGTTTTCTATCGGCGAAAGATCCGGAGAGCGAGCTGGCCAGGGAAGCAATTCAATCTGGCGATTGATGAAAAACCCTTGGACAATACGTGCCACGTGTGGTCGCGCGTTATCCTAGTGAAATATGGCTGTGGGCAAGCTCTGAAGGTAAGGAAGGACAACTGGCTCCAGCACCTCGGAGATGTAGCGCTGGCTGTTTAAAGTACCGGCAAGGCGTACTAGAGGAGTACGAAATGATATCCAATACCGCTCCATACTACAATACCCGGTGCAGGATCACTGTGGCGGTGCATAACGCAGCTGTTCAGCATCCTCTCTAAGTCTCAAGACTCGAATGCGACCATCGTGGTGTTGCAGATAGAAACGTGACTCGTCAGTAATGACAATTTCATTCAATTCTGTCGTCCACATCCTTCTTTCATCGCACCATTGGCGGCGGAGACGTCAATGGTTTTGCGTCAAATGTAGACGAAGCAATGGACGTCTTGAGGACAGGCCACTCTGCTGTAAACAGCGTCGAATGGTACGCACAGACACTGGATGATGCGTTACAGACTGAATGCGCTGTGCTATGTTTTGTGATGTGACTGAGCAATCAGTCACTGTCATGCGCACAATTCGCCTGTTATCACGTGAAGTGTTGCACTGAGGTGGATGCAATCGAACACGTCGTACCCTCTTGCATCCAACGATCACATATCCGCATGACAGTTGTTTGGTTTCGTCCAACACGACTACTGAATTCCCAGAAAGATAATCCACAGTCTCGGTAGGCCACTATCCTTCCTCTGTCGAACTCGGATACTTGATCAAAAGATGATCGCTGTTTTCTACGAGGCATAATTGATAGTTTTTTGAAAAAAACACAAGATAAACACAATTGCCAAACTTGAAATCGTCGAAATCTCCAAGCCTTCAATAGCTCTTTGAAGTGGCGCCACAGGCGTGCGTAATGTGCATCTGCGCTGAAATTCTAATCATTTGTATATCTCACCTCCGCTAATGCATGTTGTAAATTTCATGTTTCCTTCAGGGTGTTGCATTTACGGTGGCCAGCGGTGTAATTTTATAACTGCTGCTTGTGAAATTGTTTCGATTTGCTTAAAAAGGTCTCAATATATAGGGAGATACGCTGAAGGAGATTTCTAGGGGAAAAAAAGGAAGTGAATTTGATGATAACTAAGGGAACCTTCTATCGTTCATACGGGTTGCATTTCGAACTGAATAACTTAGGGGATGAACTAAGTACGTGACATTTACAAACTGGCAATAATAAGGATCAATAGAAATAAAGTGGCTAATGAACTATTTTATTATAGATTTATAAGGAGGCGGGGGAAATAATTCTTTGCTATATTTTATTTACACTAATTTTAAATAAAAATTATGCAAGCATACTCAAAACTAATGCAGATTAGTTATGTTAAAATGAAAGCAAAAATAATTCTTTTACATTTAATATACTCTTATTGACGCAACCAATTTATGTTAATTTCTCTGATTCGTAAATATCCTAAAAATGTCCTTCAAATGTTTCTTCCACTAAACTCTTCAGTTATAAAGTTTTTTTTTTTTTTTTTATTGTTGTTGCTAAATCTAATATGTTACAATAACGCTTTTTACCATAATGCATTTGCATAGGTAGCATGTCGCTTATCCCCCCCCCCCCATTTTTAAAGGTTGCAGCTACAGTTCCCTGGTTAATAAATACCCTGCATCATCCATTTGACTTTGTTCCAACTACATATATAGAATCTTTTAAAAACCTTTTCGCAAACAATACGGAAATTTTTTTTTTTTTTTTCATCTTTGAACATGACAATGAACTAAATTTTCCCACTAACATAAATTTTTGAATTATAACTACATTTTTTAAGCATAATCTTTCATTCTTTTTTTTCCGTGGGATATTTTTATTTATTCCTCAATTAGGTATCTTTGAGTAAATATAAAAAATTTCTTGTTAAGTTTATGTAACTGGTGGAATGTGTTTTCTACTAACTTCAAGTCCTACTTTTACACAATATTTACACTGGTAGTGAAATAACAACTAAGGCACAATTTGTTGAATTCTGTCAGCAGTTAAAAATTTCAATGCTCATTTACCAGGTCTTAAAAAAAAATTGAAATATAAAATTGGAAGAATCAAATTTATTAATTAAATAATGGTATAAAATTTGAGTATTTAATAAAAATCTCGTGTTTAAATAGAAGTTGAAATTCCTGCATAAGTTTGTTTTAACATTCAGTAAATAATAACGACAGGGTATCTGCTACATTTTAGATTTTCAAATTCATGACTTTCCATGAGTAATTCCAAGAATTTTTCATGACTTAACGAAGTTACATCGGTCCGGCAAAAACACAACACTAAATTTAAAAAAGCATTATAATAACATTCATTGAAATGATAGGTATAACCAAAACTGTTATACTCTGCATCTTCATATTTATAGATTTTAAACTTAAAAAACAGAGTAAAGAAAAAGTTGATAAAATAGCTGGAAAAAATACAAAAGCAAATAATTTTTTTTCTGCAGAATTACATTCTAAAGATACTTTTCTTGTTCATCGGAAAGAAATACTCCCGATTTTTCTGATCTCATTTCAGAATAAAAAAAATTGCTAATGACTGGCTTGCTTCAGCTTTAGATTGATAAAAAAAAAAATTTAAATTCTGAAATCACAGAAGTTTAAAAGATAATTCGCTCTAGAAATGATGTTTTTTCTTTCATTTTTTGAAAGAACACTATAAAAACATTTAATATTTTAATCAAATATGACTGGGGATTTTGTTACGAATTCAGATATTCGGAACACTATAAAATTGAAAGGAGAGAGGGGTAAATTCCATTTTAAAAATTAGATTTTTCAGCGACATAAATCCAGGACTTTCTTTAAAAAAAAATAGTTAAAATCATGAAAAATTTTGTTCAATACCAAAATTCCTGACTTTCCAGGTGCACAGATACCCTCTACCGATTTAATTTATAGATTTTTCAGATTCTCAGGTTTTTTTTTAAAAACAGCATGTATATATCCAATATATAATAAAATCATAAATATTTATATAGGTACTTTATTTACTTTTATAGAGTCGCACAATGGGCTATTGGCAACGGTCTGGGAAACATCCCTAAGGAGGATCCGAAGACATGCCATCATGATTTTGAGCCCTATAAGGCGTAGAGGATAGTGTGATATATTTTATGACTCGTTCTTAATGAAGTAAAGAACAGAGTTTAATTTGTCTGTTACTTTGGATTGGCCAGAAACTGGATTTGCAGAATTATATTATACTGGTAAATTCGAAAGTTATAATTATCAAAAGGTGAGCCGCGATGGCTTAGGGGACAGAGCGTTTGCCTTCCAATGAGGTGAACCAGGTTTGAATCCCAGCGATTGCTGGTCGATACGAATCCGGCTTGCACCGACCTCAGTGCTCACGTAAAATATCCTCAGTGATAGACAGATCATGAGTTATGAGTCTCATTGCCGTCAGACTGACCGGGGGAGATTCTTGCTCTTTCCTCTCCATGTAACGCAAATGCAGGTTAGTTCCATCAAAAAGTGCTCTACGCAGGCAAATTGATAATTATACATTTCCTTTGGTTATATAATAACAGCAAGTTCTACACCAGATAAATTTGAGGACTCAGATAGTTATCGGACTAATCTCTCTACTGTAAACGGTGTGGGTACCTTAGGTCAGAAAATTTCAGTGTAGAAAAAAAAAAGGACATGGAATTGAAATGGGCACATATTGAGATAACATGCCTAAGAGAATTGCATTGACCAGGTCAACACATGCAAAGAAGAGATCAATGCATTAATTAGTAGAGTTGGAATGCTGCCAGAGAGAACACACTAGAAAGGAGATGATGGAGGACAGAAACTGCTACTTCACCCACCTTTAAGGCAGTTAATAAAACAAGTTAAAATTGCAGGCCATATATTTTTTTACTGATGCCATAGCTGCCAACTCTCCTGGATTCTCCAGGTCTAATAAAAATTTGCCCAGTTTTTATACATTTTAGAAAATTCTGTAAATTTCCTATTAAAAAAAATCCATTGTGAAATAGAATTTTTACACAATTTATTGCTGCTTGAATATTTAAATAAGTATTATTAACACATAATGAAGTGAGCCTCATTTACAAAATCAGTTTAACAGTTTTTTTTTTTTTTTTTTTTGTCTTAAAATTGCCAGTATATTTTTTTTAAACACCCTTTTTAAATTAATTAAAAAATTTTTTAACTATAAATAATGAATTACTTGTCTATTACTATTGAAAATCAGGAGTTAATTTAATAAAAATAAAAAATATTTCGAATTCATTTAATGTTAATCACAAATAGAAAATGTTTTAGACCATTTATAATTACAACAATGCATAAGGTGCAATTAACTATAAATGGTCTAAATTTGTGTTATTAGTGCAATCAAGTTTTGTATTTTGATGACAATAAAAATCCTTAAAATTCCCTATTAGTAAAATACTTAGTATATTATGATACAGTTATCCTAAAATTTGTAATATTCAGGGTATCTGCTAAATTTTAGATTTTCAAATTCATGACTTTTCATGATTTTCCATGGCTAATTCCAAGAATTTTTCATGACTTAACGAAGTCACTATTTTCTCCGACAAAAACGCAACAATAAATAATAAAAAAACATTATAATACAACCAGATTGTTATCTTTAATATTATATGGCAATAGTTTAAGATTTGTGAAATTCAAAAGTTAATATTGAAAAATTTCTTAAAGATAATGTAAAAAATAGTGCTAAGTCTTTTGTAATATGGAAACAACAGCCTTATGAAAATTTTACAGTGCTAAGAGGTTTACCGGGAATGTGCTTAAAATAGATTATATTTGAAATATAAGAATTATGTAATTGAATTTCAATAGCTTTTATTTATAGTTAAAATTGAAATATTCCTCTTATTATATTTTCTTTGCTACTTATTTAGGAAAAAAGATGAAGAAAAAAACTGGAAAAAAAATATAACCATCACAAATCTGTTTTTCCACAAATTTTTATTCATCTCCATTATCTAAGTTAAACATCAATACAGAAAAAAAAAATTTATTAAAATTATAGTTATTTAAATATAATGGCATTGGGCAAAACATTTTCAAATGAGACAAACTATAAATTCAAATATAAACAACCACATAGTAATTGCACAACTGAAACCAATGTCAGCAACTGCTTAATATTCATGGCCGGAATTATGACTTAAATAATGTTAGATTCTCTACTAAAGCTAAATGTCCCAAATTAAAATATAATTTGGAAACTTGACACAAGAAGAAAAGGGACAAGATAAGAGTGGGGATTTTAATCTTTTAATACTATGATTACATGAAATAAAATCATATACAGGCAGTTAATGCAAATGAAAAAATATACAGAATGAAAAACAAGAAGGAAATCTTTGCAACATGAACTGAATGATAAGAGTTAAATTTTCAAAGTATTAATAACTTTCAAGTAAATACATACTACTCAACATTGTTATAATCAAGATTATATGAAAGCTCAAGAATAATGCACTAATCCATCTCCGTGCACATTGTAAAATTCACACCTAAATAAATTACCAAAAACTACTTTTTAAATGCACATAAAGTACAAACTAATGGAAAGATCAACATAACATTTATTGTCAAGTTTAATTTAAGCGCAGCTTTCTAAACAGAATAAAACATAATGGAGTTTTATTATCCAAATCTAAAATGAATAAATACTGAAGTGACTGGATTTTCGGTTTAACAAGTCTGTCGAATAACAGGTGAATTACTCCACTTTACATGAAAAGGAAATCTGTGCATTTGGGTCAAGATTTAAGCATGATCAAGAGGATATTTATACAATTTTTTAAAAAAGAAAGAAGCAATATGGAAGCAACTGTACACATGAAGAGGCTACTTCTTTTTAACTGGTCCACGTGGGGGAGTAACTGGTCGTCCAGAGTTTAATCCTCCATATTGGTATTTGGCTTTTTTCTCAGATGGTTTCAATATCTACAAAAGAAGAATATTATTATTATCTTACAACATTGGAAAGCATATAACGACAATATTGTTAATTTTTAATAAAAAAATTAATTACATAAATGAAAAATGCTAATTCTGAATAAATTAATTATTTGAAAAAGATACCCAGTAAAGCAGCAATGATAATGTATATAGATCAACATTTTCTTGAAACAAGACGTCATAATTTATAGGCAGAAACAAAGTAATTTTACGAATTCTAGATTTATTTAAATTGCAATTTTTAAGGAATTAATGAATTTTTCCTTTTTACAGCAGGCATTAATAACTAAATTTGTAAATTATTGGCAATGGCTGTTGTAGAATCATCAATAAAAACATAAGTAAAATAAATTATAACTCCGATTAATTTTGTAGAAATCTCAGCTACAACCCTTCAATCAGGAAACCAGCACATATTAATTAATATTCAACAAACAAATCACAAATTTCTATATCAATCTTAAATAAATAAAATATTTACAAATAACTTTTATAGTAGCAAAAATAGTTATGTATTCTCACTTATACTAATCAAAAAAAAAATTATTTCATTTTCCAATACCAGTTGGCACATATGGATTGATCCCTATTGTTCACAAATAATCGAACATAAATCATAATTTTTTTTATAAAAAAAATTTAAAACATCAAGTTTAATGAATGATTTGAAAGAAAAGCATATCTTTAAATGAAAAATAGAAATACCTGAAAAGAGCACATAAGTGTTTCATCTACAGACATCATTCCACCAGCATTATCAAACTCTCCACAATAGTTGGGTGCAGAAAACAATGTAACTAACTGTCTTTTTGCAAAGAATTCATAACCATCTTCAACAACCTGCAAATAATTTAGATTTCATGAAGGGGGAAAAAAAACTGCAAGTAATGAACTAATAAAATGAGTATATCTTTCTTTAGCTACTGTTGGGTGCTTTAAAAATATGTATACACTCAGTCAGATTTACCTTTCAACTAAATACACAGTTCAGCACTGTGTTTGGAAGAGTAAAGTACTAAAAGCATATTTTTCTTTTAAAATTATGATTTATTCTAATATATACCTCTAATAAACTGTAGTAATTATGTATAAAATTATTTTGCAATTGTTTCAATTGAAATTAGAACCCTCCAAGCATTGAGCCTCTATGTAAAATTATTGAAATTAACTAAACTATTCCTGAGTATTTCATAGCATTTAACTATTAATTATTAACATTTCAAAAATATTCAATTTTGTTTCTCACATCTGCTAACATATTATTATAATTTTTTTTTTTTGGCTTTTATATAGCTTTACAACTCCACTTGAGACATAAATAAAGACTTTTGTGTTTTACTATTTTTCTTGGCAACATTGCACAATTCAAACCTTTATTTTTTCAACACTCTTTTTAACACACACCATAAGAATGATATTATCATGCATCCTCAAATGCCAAGCCAAGTGCAGATTAAAAACTTATAAATAAAAAAAACTATATATATATATTTTTTTCTTTTCTTCTTTTGATATATAATTGATCAAAAGCAATTTTAATATACAAATTACATTTGTTGAATGGGTAGGTTTGCAGATTTGAAAAAAGAAGGGAGGAACCTATTATAAAATTTCATTTTAAAGAGATGCACACTTGAAGTTATACCTGATGGGCTCTACATATGAGATCTAAATCATGCCGATTAAGAAATTTGCTGACAACATCAGCACCAAATGTGAAAGACACACCACGGTCATTTTCCCCCCAACCTTGAACATCTTTGTCAGGGTCAGACCACAACAAATCACATAACAGACCTTAAAAATAAATAAAATATATTTAAAAGGAATTCATTTCTACTAAGTTTTAAATTTTAAGACAGAAATCAACTGTAGAATTTGCAAATATTTTGTCACCTGTGTCAGGAACATCAGTGGGCCTCATAATCCTTCTGATTTGCTCCATAGACTGCAAATCTGGAGAAAGACCTAAACACATATGTTTTTTTTGTAATTTTTTGAACATAAAAATGATATATAACATAGAGGTTAGCGCCAACATACAGGTCTAAAAACTTTGCGACAATAATAAATGAATATTCCTAAATCAATATAAAATAGAAATCAGAATAACTTATGACAATAAAATGGTAATTATCTTACATGTTATATAAACGAAAAAAAAAAAAGTATTTAAATTTTTTAATGTAAGAAAAATCCATACCTCCATGGCAACAAAATATTTTTTCATCAATTATGGCAGCAATAGGCAAACAATTAAAACAATCAGTAAATGTTTTCCATAGCTTGATATTATAACGTCTCTTACCTATATAATAAAAAGAAAATTGCAAAGGATGATTGCACAAACTAATGTCTAATAAAGTAAAAAGTAAAGAAAGAAAAAATTAAAACAAATATGTTTGGTTTACAAAACTATTATTCAACAATAAAATTCTGTTATCAAATAATTATTTTTAATCAAAGCCTAACTTTCTTAATTTTTCCATAACCTGGAATTTTTTAAAATTTTCCAACAAAATCCTGGGTTCATTTTTATGAGTTTTGTGAAATATTTAAAAATTATTCTTTTACATCAGTTATTCTTTTGTGGATTTCTTTAGATATATGTGATTTCAGGGAATTTATCTTACCCATTCTACTGCAAGTAGCTACACAATTACTATAAGAGTTGACTTTGCTATTTATGTTCTTGCTTGTGTGTAGGCTTGCTTCGGCTTGAAATTTAAATTGATAAAAAAATAAAAATTCTTAAATCACAGAAGTTTAAAAGATAATTTGTTCTAGAAATGATGTTTTTTCTTTCATTTTTTGAAAGAACACCATAATTTTTAAAGAACATGATAAAGACATTTTATATTTTAATAAAATATGACTTAGAGTAGTGATTTTGTTAGGAATTCAGACATTTGGAAGACGATGAAATTGAGGGAGGGGGGATTCCATTAAAAAAATTAGATCTATAGGCGACCTAAATCCATGACTTTTTTTTAAAAAAAAAAAAAAAAAGTAAAAATCATGACATTTCATGACAAATTTTGTTCAATACTGAAATTCATGACTTTCCAGGTGCGTGGATACCATGTATATAATATAATTCAACCAATATATAAAATCTCCATCGCGTAACATGAATATAAATTGTTCTACAATTTACATCACAGTTATTAGCATTTTCTACTTTAAGCTTCTTTACAAACAAATTTATTGTAAAACCAGTTACATACAGCATTTGAAAACTGTAATTGTCTATTAAAAAAATCTGATAACAACAAATATGTTACTTACATTCATCATAAAAACCATAGATTCTGTTGATGCTAGCACATTCGTGATTACCACGAAGAAGGAAGAAATTTTCGGGATACTTTATTTTATATGCTAAGAGTAAGCAGATAGTTTCAAGAGATTGTTTTCCTCTGTCTACATAATCACCAAGAAATAAGTAATTGGCTTCTGGTGGAAAACCTCCATACTCAAAAAGCCTAAGAAGATCTGTATATTGTCCATGAATATCTCCTGTACACAAACATAAAGAACATTCATTCCAAGTAATTTAAGTAAAAAGAAAAAAAAATCACATGGGAACAATTGAGATTCACAAGACTGTTTAATGTAACCTAAATCTGATTAATTTAATAATCTATGACTTTTCAAAGGAAGAAAATAAAACCATACTAAAAGTAAATTCTGCATAACACTTCTGTTATCAGTTTTTTAAATTTTTATAATTTATAGAGTTATTAGCTGAGTAATTCTATTTTATAACTTGTGATTGGTGGAGCATCATAACTGTTTTGTTGCCTATGTAAATATTTGCTTCAACTTATGCTGATATTCAAAACCAGGAAAAAGGTGAAATCAGTTTTGTTACATAATGAACCCGCTTGTTTTTTTTGTGTGAGAAGGAGAAGTACACTTCAAAATAAGTATTTGTTTACATTTGGAATAAAGTTGCTCTAAATATTTAAGCTTTGACTATAATCTTGGTTTACAGTTAACTGCATTGCAAAGTGAAAAGATGACTAGTTGTCCATTCAAACTCTTAAATTTAAAAAACACAAGGCTTGGACATTTTATTAAATTATAAGACATGCATTGCATAAAAACATGTGATATACGTGATTTTAAAATGCACTTTATGAAAGTACATCGTAGATGATTAACTTAATAAAGCTTCAATGAAGGTAGGGTTGGTTAGGGACAAATAAAATAAAAATGGTTCAACTCTCATTTTTCTTTAAATAAAATAGCATAAAGGGCAAAAATCCTTTTGTATTGAAGAAAATGCAAGTTGCCTGAAAAAAAGAAAGAGTAGATACCATTATGTTATACATCAATGACTACAAACCAAAAAGAGAGGAAGAATTTATACTTTCATGGAGATTCTGATTGTATTTGATTTTTAATGAACAGCCATTAATATCATTAGAAAATTAATTTAGAGTATGCTTTCCTAAACTTTCAGATGAGAAGATCAATTTAGTTTCTTTCTTGAAAAAGTTCATTATATTTTGGACTCTAAAAGACATATATCAAGATAAATTTTATCAGTCGAAGAGAAATCAAAAAATTTACGATACAGAAAATCACAAGCATCTCATTCAAACAAAAAATGACTAATAACATACTGGTTTGTTATACTAATATTTTTTCTAATAATTTAAGCATTGTGTTTAAATGATTGGTTTTTCTTAGATAAAGAAAAAACTGTTTAAGAGCAGGTTCATCAAAATTTTCTTTCTTTTTGTTATTTAATTTTTAAACCTGAAAAGAAATAACTAAAATATGAATAAATGTTGAGTATTTCTTTTTTTTTGTTTTAGAAGAGGAATAAACTTTTGAAAAGAGGAGAATGCAGGTTTCTTAGTTAACCACTGACATTTTTTAAAACAATTTACATACATCAGACTATTTTATTTAATAAAAATAAGGTGAACTAAAAAATTAATAATAAAATATATTATTTTTGATTTCAAAATTACTTTATTTAGAACCGAAAGTTTTAACATTTTCAGAATAACAATCACTAATAATATAAATACTGAACTCATAAAAGTTTAAAAATCAATGCATCGAAATTTTTTTATTGTGTTGTCACATTAAAAAAATATCAATTGTTATCATTTTATTATTATTTACTCATACCAATTTATAAATTTGTAATTTAAGTGAATGATTTCTTAATTCATCATTGAAAAATTCAATTTATTTAATTGTTGATAGCAGGGTTGGCAAGGTTTAGGACACAGTGGATTAATCCACGGTTTAAACCGTCCTGTCCAAAACCCCTTTGACCAAAACCTTTTTACTCAAAATTTGCCACAATTTTATCTGAACAATATTTAAAAGGTAAAATAAACATTTAACTAATAACATATTGATAATTAAATCTAGAGAGTATTTGTTTTTAAAAGTATAATATTTTATTAATATTGTTTGACTCTTCAATTTAAACATTAAACAAAGGATCAAGTAATTAGTAATCAAGTTCAATTTGTCCTGTCCAAAACCCTTTAACTCAAATTTTGCCACAATTTTATCTGAACAATATTTAAAAGGTAAAATAAACATATAACTAATAACATATTGATAATTAAATCTACTAGAGAATATTTGTTTCTATAAGTATAATGTTTTATTAATATTGTTTGACTCTTCAATTAACATTAAACAAAGGAAGATTAATCAGTAATCAAGTTCAATTGGTCCTCTTATTCAATAGTACATAACTGAAGTTTGACCTTACCATACAGGTTAAGCTATAAGGGACTAAGTGCTTGGTTAGTCACAAACAGGTTTATTTATCTATAGTACTATTCAAGAATACTTTTATTTCATTCACGTTCGATTCTTTTAGCATAGTGGTGATACTATGCCCTTCAAAACTGTTAATAAATTTTCAGTTATTTTGTATTTCCAATTTAAACTAATATATTTATATTTAAAAACAATTTTTTTTTAAATAGATGTCCTTTTTATCATTCTGTAATGCAGACATTATAATTTTTAAAAAAATATTGTGAAAAATAAAAGGTTAATTTTTAAACAAATTTATTATTTTTTTAAACAATTATTATTATTTTTATAATTGCATTACTTATCCTTATGCAAAAACATAATTTATCAGTATTAAAAGCAAATTTATATTCAAAGGATAAGGTATTCACTTTTGTTGTTCAATGAATTGTGGAGCTTCAAAAATTATAAACCTTTTTCTATTATATTATTTTCCTTTAATAAGTAAAAGTAAATTGTATAAAAAATATCAAATATTTATTGATACATGTAATTATCATGTGTACAATGGTTACACCTATAGAATTTTTACCTTTTACCAAAGTTCAAGGTTTTGGACTCTTTAAGACAGTTTAACCCAGTTTAGGACAGTTTAACCCAGTTTAGGACAGTAAAACCCACATGTACTCTCCAAAACCAGTTTAGGACGTCTAAAACCCCAACCCTGTCTCCTTTATATTGAGGATTTAATAAATAGGCCAAGTAATGAAATATTTGCATTGCTTGAGCCAATCGCTTTGAAACTTCATGAAGACGAGGCTGTAAATTGTCTTTTTAAATATGTGTTAACCATACATGACATGCTTCATCTAAAGTTGCAGTGTCACTTTGCAATAGGTCTAGTGCATCACCAATAGGTTTTAGTTGCAACATTAAATCTTTAGATTGTTTAAACAAATTGTAATAATTTATAAGATTTGCTATGTCCCTATCAATAAGTTGCTCATTTTCCTCAATTATATACTGATAGGCTTGTCTGTTTTTCTGGTAATTTTCAATACAAGCCAACTGGCTCTTCCATCTTGTATCCCCTGGCAGTTGCGGTTTCACTGTATTTGACATTTCTTTCAACAATGCACTTGGTATGCGATGATCCCGAAAATATTTCTGCACTTTCATTATGTTTTGTATAACTTGATAAATTTATATTTAAAAACAATTTTGTCTTAAAAAGATGTCCTTTTTATTATCCTGTGATGCAGAAATTATAACATTTTTTAAAAAAAATATTGTGAAAAATAAGAGGTTAATTTTTAAACAAATTTATTATTTAAAAAAAAAAAATTATTATTTTTATTATTGCATTATTTATCCTTATGCAAAAACATAATTTATCAGTATTAAAAGCATATTTATATTCAAAGGATAAGGTATTCACTTTTGTTGTTCAATGAATTGTGGAGCTTCAAAAAGTATAAACCTTTTTCTATTCTATTATATTATTTTCCTTTAATAAGTTAAAGTAAATTGTATAAAAAATATCAAATATTTATTGATACATGTAATTATTATGTGTACAATGGTTACATCTATAGAATTTTTACCTTTTACCAAAGTTCAAGGTTTTGGACACTTTAAGACAGTTTAACCCAGTTTAGGACAGTAAAACCCACGTGTCCTGTCCAAAACCAGTTTAGGACATCTAAAACCCCAACCCTGGTTGATAGTAATCAACCATTTTTAAAATCAATTTTTGAGAAACTTCAAAATTTCACTGTGCAAGGTTTATTACTGCATTTGCTTAAAATAATAATAATAAAAATAGTAATTTGCATTATTAGAAAATGGGATGTTCTCAACATAACCAAAAATAAAAATTTAAGAATATGAAATAAGTTGGGAATCACTATTTCACACGATTTTAATTTCTGATTGCATTACGAATTTTTATTGCCATTCCTTATTTTCAACAAAAAATTAAATAATAACTCTATGAAAATAAGTTTCAGCAACAAAAACTAACACTTCCTCGATGTGACCATGTGATACTTAACAACCAGCAATAATTAGTTAATATAAATTGAACAAATTTATTAGTTAAATTAAATATCTTTTATCTAAAAATTTTATCATTATTACAGAAAAGTTTCAATTACAAATGTAGATTATCTTACCACAAATTTTGAGTGGAGCCTCCAGTTCCAATAAAATAGGCTGGCTAAGAAAAATTTCTCTAGATTTCAAGCATAATCCACGTACTTCAGCTTCGGTGAGCTGAACTGTTTTGCCAGGCCTACACCCTCGAACTGAAAGTTAAAAATATGAACATAATGTATATTATTTTAGCACTAAATTCATTATTCTGGTTATAAAAGTTTTTTTTCTTCCTTTAAACAAAAAATTTCATGACAAAAAAAACTGTTTGAGTGAGTGTAAAGGATCATAGACTAAACAAATTGGAAGATAATGGACAAGAAATAAAGGCAAGGCATTACCTTTAATTTCTTATTTATTTTCAATTTAAAAAAAAAAAAAAAAAAAAAATTCTTAAAATGTTTTTCATTTATTCAAAGCAAGGAAAAAAATTCATAAAAAATTATATTGAATCTTATCTATTTCATGACATTAACTAATATAAAGTCGGTGCACTATACCACAAATGAGGAAATAATACAAGAAAATTGCAAATTGAATTGAAAATTTTCATACTACAAGATAATTATAGCACCATACATTAAAAATAATTTACGCTACACAGTCTTTCTACAGCTAACTTAGAAATCAGAATTATGCTAAACATTTATTTACAATCAAATAATGAATAAGTTTAATATTATGATAATGAAGACAGATGCTATTTATGAAAATCTTATAAGTACTTCAATCAACAAATAAGTAATGCCAAATTAAAATACCATAAAATTGTAGTAACTTTACAAATACAAGAGTAGATAAATTCGGAAAAGTAGCAACAAAAAAAAAAGTCTAACTAAAGCAACATATTAATTTCGAGGTTTATATTAATAATAAAGTGAAACATCACTTAGAAACTTTGTTACAAAATCGGGTACTTCTCCCCTTTGAAGGCGCAAGCAATAATGTTGCTGATGAAAAGTCACTGGGTTTATGTAAATTGTTTTTTGGTAATGTCTATTAAAAAGAAAAACTAAAAAAAAAAAAAAAAAAAAAAAAACTGAATTTACTTGTGCTGTAGAAATAAAAAAGTGTCTAAAATTGTTTTCAAACTTTAAATTGTTTGTAACTTTCAACTTAAGAAACATAACTTTAGAAATCCACTTCCAAGTTCCTTTTTCTAGATTTCTAAAATGTTTGGGTATTTTTGGTAAAAATCTACAAAAAGGGAAACTTTCGTGTGGCTATTTTTTTAAATTCTTACAGAAAACAGGGAAAATGACGAATACATAAGATTTTCTAATAAGAAATTGTGTTAAAAATAATAGAATAATTGATGGTTTCATAAACAGCATAAGCTCCAAGTTATAATACAATGCCTAATCCATGAGGTGCCCTTTCTACATCCTAACCAACATTTATACATTCAACATTATACTTCCTTTACTTTTTACAAATAAAGGAAGGATTTTTAGTAGTAAAAGCATAACCAATCAAAACCCTTAGAAAGCTAAATAGCAAAAAAGTAGTTGAAAATTTTCAAGATTAATTTCATAGAGTAAAAAATTGTTCTTAAATGGTAATCAGAATCAGTTTTGGTAATTTTAAAGACCATATAAAATAATGCTCTGCGGAAATAAAAAAATTTCTTTTCATACTATGCCATT
Organism: Parasteatoda lunata; assembly: GCA_949128135.1. NCBI lineage: Eukaryota > Metazoa > Arthropoda > Arachnida > Araneae > Theridiidae > Parasteatoda > Parasteatoda lunata. The sequence goes on from OX421978.1 coordinate 36,530,558, forward strand.
GAATATAAATTTATTATCATGAACATCTAACAATAAACTACATACAAAAACTAATATTTACAAACTACATGATCTTTATTATAGCTGTGTTGAGAAAAAAATAAATAAAACTGCATACAATTGGGTTAGCATCACGTTTAATTCTAGGAAAAGTACAAGATTTTGTTAGCTTAGTTAAACAAAACGAATTATTCTTTGTAAATTTATTAAAGGGTTAACTTCGTTTTCTATTTAGTAAACAAATCAGAAAAATGTCAATATTCTCGATCAAATAAAAAAAATTACATCTTTTATCATTCTGAAGAACGCAAAATAAATTCTGAGGTATTTAAAATTTTATTGACCCAAATTAAATTGCATGCTAATGTATACTTATACGATGTTTCAATATTTGAAAGTTTAATATCGTAAATATCACGAACTTCTGTTGTTTTGAATTATACTTTATGAATCACTACAGACTTTTTAGGCAATTTTTTCAATTGAACCAAATGTTACTCAATTGAATATATTTTGGAGAATCTATATTAATACATTTTAATCTACATATTATTTTTAACAGACTTTTACCTTCCAATAACCTTGAAATAATACTATCGACGTTCAACTCGCTCTCCGCCATTTTCAGATCAGATGATGACGACAGAAACAAAAGCTCATATTATTGCCATCTATGCCTTAAAAAATAATTCGCAGTCTTGCGCAAGGCCTGAAACCCTACATTCTGAGATTTTCCCTTTTACTTGTTTCGTTAAGTATTTTTAACGAAAGAATTAAAGTGAAATGCAAGACCATTTTTAAATTAAAGATATTTAAAATCATTAAAACATTTATGCGAAAAATATTTGATTTTTATAAGCATGAAGCATAAGTTTTAAAATAAGTAGTGCAAAAAAAGAGCATGTGAAACATTGTTTATGAAGAAATTACGATTGGAATTCATCTTGACCCAATATAGGTATGATTATAAAATCTAATTTTCATAATACTGCTATTAGAAGATGAGTTAGTCAATTAAACAATTTAAAAAATTATATTTGGAGTTTCATGACCCTTCTATCCTACACGAGTGACGTAATTGAATGACTCATCCACGGCTCTTCCATCGGACAGTGCCAGCAAGTTGAGGTTCTAGGGGAGTGTTTAGCCCTGAACGTAGATCTTTGTACCTTCACAAGTTGCCAATACCCTGATTCCGTGTTATCCGGACCGCCATATTGGTACGTAGACATTCCTGTTTTTCTCAAAATCGTGCCCTTTTAGTTTCTTCAGCGGCTATTTAATTTTGTTATATGCATCTCCGTATTCCCTGTCTTCCAAAGATGTCGTAAAGTTGTTATCTACTTATAAATCTCGTCTATTCCGGTTAGCTGATCTTGTTTATTTCGTGACCTCTTCATTAGAAGCGTAAGCCTAACTAAAATAAAAATATTAAATTGATCTTCTATAGATATTTCGTTGATGCATGAATTTATTAGCTGCTGGAGCCTAATGTTTACTTTTTGTTCTTAGTAACATCTCTTAACAAATTGTTTGGTGATTTGAAAACATTTTGGTGTCAAAGCATAAATTGTCAGCTGTGCAACAGTACTTAATTTTTTTTCTTCAATAAATTGTTGCAAGCTCGCATGAAATTCATCTATCTCTTTCAAATTGAAATAAAATGATTAATTTATTGGGTCATGTAGGTGCAAATCAATAATGCAAGAATGTTATGGTTTGTTCTTAAAGAAATATCTATTAATGTAATTGATACACTTCACTGATTTCATTAAAATTCTTAAAACATTTTTAACTTGTTGAAATATATATTTTTCTTTATTTCAGTTATTTTGTCTTTAACTTTATTAATTTGCCATCAGTAAGTAATGCCAGTATATTTGTTACAAACGTTTATTTTTACACTTCTTACATTTAGCATTAGAAATCTTATCAAGTTTTACAGTAATTATTTTATCTTTCCTCTACAAGATTTAGTATTTTTAATGTATTATGTAATAAGTTAGCTACTGAATGCTATTGTAATTGATAATTTTGTAGCTTCAACAATACACTTCATTGTATTTCACATTTTTCATATATTAATCCATTTTTACATTTCATTTTGTAAAGAAGTTATTTTTCCAAACTCTTATTGGGTGTGAATGTTGTTTTGCAATAGATCTTTTTTGTGTTGGTGCAATTGCTATCTTCCAGATTTTTTATGTGAATATCAAACTTACATAGGAAATTTCTTATAAAATCTCTTTTTCTATTTATCTGGTTAATTATAGAAATTAAATCAAAGCTATTTGTCTTAAAAGAAATATTTTGTAAATAGAAATCAAATACAATAGTACCTATAAATTTAAAATTTTAAAAAACAATATTGATTTGTTAATAATGAAGCTAATTATCGTACACCAGTAACATGAAACTTCAAAGATAAACATTTTGGCTTGATTACGTATATTTATTGCTGCTTGAGAATTAAAATGAAGTTCATAGTTTAGAATCAGTGTTTCTCATATTAATTGTAGGTTCTTATCGTTATCTGAAGTGGAAATTTTGTATCCTCATTGCAAAAAATTAAAATATAGTAATAAAAGTGGGAAACTAGTTATGATGTATTTGAAAATATTTAAGATTTAAATGTAAAAAATGTAAGGGTGTACACCCACTTATCTTCAAAATTATAATAATCTAGTATATTATATATACTAAATTATAATAAAGTAATTATAATAATCTATAAATAATTGATCTAGTGTTGCTGCTAAATATTTTTAAACTATTTTATATCTTTCAAAATTGGACCCTTTACAATAAAACTTAGATTATGTGTGTTGAATTGTTATGTTAAACAAATTTTGCATAAATATAAATTTTTTTTAGTAAATTCAAGTGATTTTAAAAAGCAGTATTTTAAGATTTAAAAGACAAATTTTCCCTAGTCATTCTGGTAAGTTATCCATTACCATTTTTATATATTTATAAAAATGTTAAATAATTAAAATTAAGTTAGAGCCATCTTAATTTTTCTTTTTTTTTATTAGTGTTTCTGTATAAATTTACAAGTTAACTTCATGAATGTAAGAATTTCACGATTGGTTTTTTAATTCAACTAACCTAGAAGTGAATATCATGATCAGTAAACTTTCGAACTGAGCTTTCGATTTTTTTCAAAACTGAGAATATTTTTTAGTAAATGTATTCTATCGAGTCTAGTTTTAAGGATACTTTAAAAGAAGTTCTTAACAAAAGCTATAGACATTTAAACAATGAAATATAACTAATTAAAATTAATTATTTTATCTAATAAGTATATTTTCTAGATAAGGTGGATTAAAAAAATATAATGCTGTTAGTATGTAGTAAACTAAACTAAAAAGATTTTTTAAAAAAACTTCTTTGTTGTTAGATTATTTTAAAGGGCTAAAAGTCAAGTCATAACTTTTTTAACATGGTTCAAACAACATTCAATATTTATTGACTGATTTGTAACTATTGAAAGTCAATTGCAATTTAATTACATTTCATAAACTTTATTGTTAACTCTAATGTGTTTAAATATTACAATTTTCATTCTAATCCATATATATATAAATGAATGTCTGCATGCGTGTGTCATTTATAGATTCCTAAACTATCAAACTGAAAGTGATAAAATTTGACAATCAGATAGTTAGAAGCATGAGAATATTCTACGATAAACTGTTCGAGCGAGATGAGCGAAAGAGAAAAGGAATATTTTGATTGGTTATAGTCATTGTTTTAAATTTAACTTTATACAATTCAATTTTTCAAATATTTTAAAGAGTGCTTAGAGCTCTATTTGATCAAAAAAAGTTTCTTGCACGTACTTAATAACTTAATTATTTTTCATTCACTATGTCAGATAAATTAACTGAAATATATTATATTTATTACTAATCTAGATATATTTTCTTTTTATGGTAACAAAGTAACGAAATTTCAAGTATGCAAGCTGTTAAAAGCACAAAAGAATAACACATGCATGCTTACAAATTTTTGAATGAAAATTCTTTTCTCATGTAGATTTGCTTGAATAAACTTTCTATAAATTTGGAAAAAATTTTGAAAAACTAAAAGCAAATATTTAGAATGAACAAACTAATGAGTGTTTTGTATGTTTTAATTATATTTATGCAGGTTAGATAATTTCTTCATTGTTATTGTTGTTCATTGAAAAATGAGTATTAGTCATGCTCTTATGCTTTTTAAGTAGCATAAGAAAAATAAGCAGACTCTAAGAGTAGAAGCATTGACTATGTTTTTTAGAAGCATAATTGTTTTGTTTCTGTAATTTTTTTTTATTGCAGGTTATTTATTTCAATTAAAAAAATTTTATTTAAATAACTTATTGACAAAAAATTTTAATTTCTTAGAAATTAATTAGTTTTAAATATTCTAAAAACTGAATTAAATTCTTTAGATTTTAGACTAGAACATATTTCATAAGGGTTTAATTTATTAGCAAGCCTGGTTTGCAAAGGAAACCATATAACATTGTTTGACAATCTTCAGGATTCGGGAGCATCAGCAAACTGTGTCAGATTTCTCTAATATTACAAATTATATTTCAATGTTGTGATATCCAAATAATGTATTTGTTGTTTTATTTTACTATTAATATTTTTTAGATTTTGAAGATATGATATTTTTAGTATATGAAAAATGATATTAAAGTGCAAGAGAAAGATACCTCATTGAGATGAAGGACAACTTAGTGTTTATTATGTGACTAACTGTTGGTGTCTATTGAACAGGAATTTTCCTGTTTCTTTTTTAAGTATATATAAGGTCAGTTACTATCCTTTTGTTTAATTTCTATTTCATGTATGTCAGGCAATGTTAGTTTTGGAAATGAGGCAGTTTTGCAACTCGTGAGCAGTTTGTGAGCGGTTATTTTTTAAACTTAATATTTGTAAAGTTTTTATTTATTTATTTTTAAAGTTCTATCTATTTAAACATCTGAGTTTAGAGCTAGTATTCTCCCTTCTGTCTTTTTATGTATATTGATGATATACAGTTATTTTAATATCAAACCTTTATTTGAATAAGAAAATATAAATTAGTACTGAGTTGATTTTATTTTTATTCTAACTTTTTACTTCAAATAAAAACTCATGTGAATTAGCTATTAAGAAATGTAGGCCTGTTATGAAGATACACCTGCAAAGTCAGATAAGATTGAATTGGTTCTAGAGTTCATGTAAATGGTGATGGTCATTAATGGTATTTCAATTTGTTGAATTTTCTGCATTGTTCTGGGTTGACATGATTTAAATAACTTGATTTATTTTTTTTTTAAATCATTGATTTAAATGAATTGAGTTTTTAATCTTAAGTTTAAAATAGTATTATTTATAAGTATGTATTCTTTTGGGTAATTTGTTTTTTTATTTATTTATTTTTTATTATTATTATTATTATTTTAGTCTTAGTTCATTAATAATACTTGATGGTTTTATCTAAAGAAATAATGAAAAGAAAATGTATGTGAATTATTTTTAAAAAATTTTAGTATACATTTTCTCAACTGTAGAAGTGAAGTCCTAATTCAGGGATTGCAGATAACTTTCAACCTGGTATTTTTAATAGTTACAGGTGGGTCATAGATACCCCTTTTAGTTTTGAAGGGCTAAACTATTTAGGGAGTGGTCTATTTAATCAAATTCTAAGCAAATCATTGTCTTCTTGGGCAACAAAGAGTTATTGTATTGTATGCTATCTTAACTTTAATTTACTCGCCAGCCTTAAATGTTTGATTGTGCTAATGGCAAGTAGAGATATTGTTCTCTGCTAAACTTTTTCTTTTCAACTTGACTGAATTACAATTCTTGCTACAATTTATAAGGTGAGCTTGTTCTGTTATTGTAACAATTTTTTTTTAAGACTTAAATATCTTTTTTTATTTCTGGGCTTTTTGATAATTAAGATTTTAAGACTGCTTCTTTTTAAATTCGCCAATATTCTAAAATTTAAATCAGTAAAATACAATAATTGTAAACATACTTTGACCTCTTTGAAGAAACAAAGCAACAAAAATTTGAATAATGTTCATGAAAGTCAGAGAAGAAAATTGCAACATTGAAATTTAATACGTCACTACTTACATATCTCTTTGTCCTGCGATAATATTTGTATTTCTGAATATTGCTAAGAGATAACGTTACTAGTCCCACATTTTCACAATTTTCGCAGTTAGATTTCCCGCTTTGAATTGAAATCAAAATCATTTTGTATTTTCTGTTCTTTCGCTTTGATTAGTGTTACCATTGTATGTCATAATAGTTATGATGTTTTCAGAGAGTGAGTCCAGCGACAGTGAATTTATTATCTCTTAATCGAAAAATGATAGTTCTGATCTATCAAGTGAAAAATATTGTACGAAATATTTTTATCTAATTCTAGTAGTTTTATGCAGATATTTATGTTCAACACCTTTAAGCAATAGAGTTAATAAAAAGTTATAACCGTGTATTTTTTAAGATAATACTTGGGTGCATTGCAGCAAAAACTAAAGATCAGTGGACAGGACATCACAAATTTCACCACTAATTGGTCAAGCAATAAACTGCCTGGTCACAAAAAATGTTTTAGATTTTTGAATTTAAGATAGAACATATATTAATTTTCAGCTATAAAAAAAATTCATTTTTGGCTTTAGAATTTCGAAGAAAAAAGTCAGGAGGGGTTAAGTTAGCATTTTAAAGTGTTATAATAAGTCAAATAGCATAGAAAAAATGAATGAAGATGGTCTGAAAATATTAAATAATAATCTCCAAAAGGTAGTAAGAAATTTATTAAATTGGTTAGCAACTTTCAATTCTCTATTTTATAACTTTAAAAAAAATTTTTACCATCATACATAGTAAGAAGTTTTGCTTACATGCAGGGTTAGTTTATGAAATGAAACATTGATGAATTCTGCAAAAGAATGTTGAACAATCACCATTTTTACACCATCATTAGTTTTGAAAAATGACTTGAGTACTTAATTCACTCCAAATTTCTTAGAAATTAAGAAGTGTTCATTTTCTTTCTCTACATTTAGTTTAATAGTGTTCTTTGTTTTTTATAATTCATTATATGGAATAATAATTTCAAATTTTATTTATAATTTCTTAATTTTTGTTTGTTATAAAAAAGAATAAAATGTAACTAATTTTATAATTTTTAAAATGTTATAGGCTATTTTTTAAAGAATAGAAATACTATTAAAATCTTTGATAAAACTTATATGAGCTTAAACATATATAAACTAGCTGTATAAGTTTAAAAAAACGAACTAATAAAAAATACTAAAGATTTGAAAAATACTAAAGTTGAATTTTTAAAAAAAATTTTTTTTAAGAATAATACAATTAAGATTTCAAAATTTAAAAAAAAGATAAACAAAGGAGCAATAGCAAAACATAAAAAATGCAACTTTTTAAATTTAAATGCAAAATTTTGAAATACTGGGTGAAGTGTTAAATTTATTGTATTTATTTAGTTTTGTTAAATTTTGGCAAAATTTAAACCAAGATATTAAAAAAACAAAAAATAAATCCATGATAAATATAGCTATAACATCAATATTATAAAACAATGGTAGTTTATGCTTGAAGAAAAAGATTTAAAAGTACAATTAATATTAATTGCAAAAAATTTTGAAAGATGTTTTGTTCAACACATTGAAGTAATATGTAGTTTTTCTTATTTTAGTACTAACTAAAAGTAAACATGTCTGCAAGTGTAAGAACTCCACTACAAACAGTTCATGAATCTGTGACCACAGAACAGGCAAAGGTATATTTTGTTATCTTTTATTTTAATTTCAGACCTATAGAAATATTCTAGCTTACTAATGATATTAAAATATTACTCCAGCATTTAATCCAACCAAAGGTGTTGTAAACCCTTTATCATGATAAATATGTGAATGATTGATTTTTTTCTTGTGAAGTACATTACAGACTATTTTCTGAGCAGAATTACTAGAATAGTATCAAAAAATTATTCTAAGTATCTAGATTTTTTTTTTAAAAAATTTCTACAAAATAACATAATTCCTGTTCTTTTTATTAATTTTTTTACAGCTTTTTCTTGTTCTAGTTACAGTTTGTACTTTTTATTCCTAAATGATTTATTAAAAACAATGTTTGAGATCACTTCAAATATGATTCCAATTCCGTATTCTCCCAAGGAATTAAAAAGGGCCTGGTGCTTCTTCACAGCACTTAGTTTTTTGAAAAGGGGGGCACTCACTCAGCACAATAAAAATTTATCAATATGTGCAATATCATGTAATAACTGAATAACTCAATAATTTTTACCATCTTATACTATTTTATTTATATATTTAAAAAAATAATTTTAATTCCTATTATCTAAATAAGAGAAAATTTGCAGTTTATAAATAGTAATGAAAGGCAAGCTAAGAGACACTCTCTGTGCATAAATTTTTTCTTAAAAAATAAACTAAAAATATTTTTTGATAAACAGCTTAAAAGATTTTTCTATAATTTATACTGAAAATAACTAGAAAATAAACCTTTAAAGGTGCATTTAAAAACAATAAAAGATTTTGAAATCACTTAAACTTATTAATATACCCCCAAAGAAAGAGAAACTTATACAAATGTATCCAGTTAAGAATCATCCTAACAAAGCAAATATTTGTAATAGTAAGAATTAAACCTATAAATGCAGATAATTTTTGTGCCTAATTATTTTAACAGTTAATTCACTTTTATTAAAAGTAATATGAATAAATAGGCATTGTTTTTAAGGGATGGCTGTTTATTTTAACAAATAAGGGCAAAGATGGTGCATTAATAAGGATCAAAGAGATGGCAGGGTGGGCCGCCTTTCTAAAAACGCTTAGGGAAATTGCTGTTCCTACTACAAGGAATTATTCTCAACCATTTTAATATTTATAAACATTTTTTAACATATAACAATATGCTAAAATTGATGAAGATTCATTGTTTAAAGGTAAAGCTAAAAAATAATTTAATCTTTTAAATTTTTTAGCCAAAAGATATATTCTATTAAAATTTAATGAAATTATCAGCTTATATGTTTTTTTCTTTCATAATTTCTTTGTCATTTAACTGGTCATTCAAAAAAACTCCAGTCTGACATATAGATGACAACACTGTTGATAGAATTGATTTCTAAATAGCAGAGCAACTTTCAAACGATACATGTCAAAATTTAATACCATTCTGATTATTAGTTTAGTGGATACTAGTAATTTTAAGAGACCCTAGTTATATAATTTTTAAAATAATGGATGAAGAACCTTGTGTGGTTAGCATTTCTTTTTAAGTTTTGCAGTTGCGATATTCAATAAATACACAATTAAATTTTATTTATAAATTTTTGGCTCCTCTTGCTATTATTATTTTTGTGTGTATGTGTCTGTATTTTGCTCACTAAGAATTTAATATTTTTTTTTTTTAAGGATGGAGACCGTCACAGGGTATTTGGGTTAAATTCTCAAAGTCGAAGTCGAACATCTGAAGAACCTCATATTGGTCGATATAGGCTTCTTAAAACCATAGGCAAGGGCAATTTTGCAAAAGTAAAACTGGCTAAACATCTTCCCACAGGAAAAGAGGTAATATTTTTTAATCATAGTTTTGTATGCCTAATTGTTAACTGCATGGCAAAAATAAATATGCATCTAAAATTCACTAATTCTTATAACTTCTGTTTCAGGTGGCCATTAAAATAATTGATAAAACACAACTGAATCCATCCAGTTTGCAAAAGGTAATGAAATTATGATTTTTAAATAAATTATAAAATGAAAGTAAACTATCTTATTATAGTTCTGCAAAAAAATGTATTTACAATTAAAATTTTATTTTGATGTTAATAAATGAAATTGTAGTAAAAGATTTACTTTCAAGGCAAACTCTTTTGCGCAGACTGTCACTAATACAAGCCAGTGTGAAATGTTATCATTCAGGGTGAAAAGATGAAACTGGTAACCAAACTAATTCTTTAGCAGTTTATTTATATGCGGGATTTAAATAGTTTAATAAATTTAATTTACCACTGCTTAGCTCAAAGTAAAAAAAATTATATCGTTACACTATGAATTAATATTGACTAGATTTGTGATTAGACTGACATTGATTAAAGTGAAAGCAAAATAAGACTGTCACATAACCAATGCCTACATTTAAGCTACTACTTTTTTTTCCCATTTTAATTTTGTACGAATGCTGTTACAATATATCTTGTCCGAAGAGGTTAAACAAGCTGTGAGACCGGGATTGTTGGTAGGGCCCATGTCTAAGAGGTCGTGGGTTCGATGCCCGCCGGCCGATGACTGCCCGTGTAGTAAATGGTGACTGATGCACAATAAATCTGTCGAGTCACTAAGTCCTCCATGTTTCTATAGCAAGTCATACCTCTGGGGGTAGTGGTCCAGGAGTTTCCTTGTCTTCTGGATTGGTTCAAAATTGCAAGGCTACAGAGTTGAACATTAGTAATCGTAAACCCAAAATTGGGTCGGCTAGGTTATAAAATATAAAAAAACAAGCTGTAGAATGATAATCCCCCTTTTGATATCTTGCCTTACATCTGAGACAGAAACAAAACTTGTTTGTCCCTTAATAGTATATTACTAAAGATGTAAATTTAAAAATTTAGATTTCTTTTCAATATAAACTAAGCACAAATGCCCATGATAATGAATGCTATTGAACTTCTCTGCTTGGTAGTTATGTACTTTTAAAAAGACATCAGTCCTTGAGGAAAAATTTGAGGCCTTCCATCCAAAACCATAATACCTTCTTAGTCCTGTCAAAAAATTTACAGTCAGTATTTTGAACCTATACTAATTTTTGTTGTTGTCACTAGTGCAAAATATTTTGCACAATATAATGGCTTCTGATCCTTCTAATGTTTAGAAGCATCAAAATCAATTGAATCATTTAAAATTGCTGTAATTTCTTTCCATATGTGTTTGTGTAAAAATTGTGCATGCAGTTTGCCACTTGATTAAAAAAGAATTTCATTCCCAATAAATGTTTTTTGTTTCAGCTTTTCCGAGAAGTTAGGATTATGAAGATTCTAGATCATCCAAATATTGGTAAGAATAATAATTCCAACCATTTTCATAATAATTTAAATTTTTTTTTATAATTATCTCTTTGAATGTCAACTTTATGAAAAGCATTTCTAGTTCTCTCTCATTGTGAATTTAATTGTGTAATTGTGAACAAAATTATTTTTTTCTACTAATGCTGGATAAATGTATCAAAACTGTTAAAACTTTGTTTTAATTTGGATTTGTCTACTTCAGTTTATGATAAAATCCTTATAAGAAATTTTCAGACAAATTTTAAGCTGAATTCATGAGTTTTTTAGTAAAAAATCTGAAACAAAATACTTATGCCACACAATGGCTAAAAATTAGGACTTTATTTACCAGTCTAGAAGCCTTGATGTGTTAAACATTCATTTGTGTACAAATTTTAAAATTTCCACTTAAAAACAAGTTTTTTTTTAGCATGTCTTGAGTATTATGTTTTTGCTTGTTAATTTCATTATTTGTTAATAGCACACATTTTTGTTATTTTTTTGAGGGTGGGGGGTAATATTTTCCATGCATACGCAGGTAGAATCTATCGTAAGAATTTCGTGCAAGATATCACAATTTTTGTCATGAGTTGTTAGTTTCACAGCCTTGTGCTAAAAATACTACCATAGCCGAAACCCTAATATATTAAGCATTGCTCTAAATATTTCGTTCAAGATTGTGTCCTAAGATATTTTTTATAACATTCATAATCTTTTTATTTTTTTGTCTTCATATTTTTATCTTCTGCATGAGCTTTTTTTTTCTTTAAATAATTGTTAAAATGTTTTATTCATTTATAAATAATATTGACATGTTATTGCCTTGTAGTTAAATTGTTTCAAGTAATCGAAACGGAGAAGACACTTTATTTGGTTATGGAATATGCAAGTGGAGGTATGTTTATTTTCATGATCGTAGTATGGCATTTAGCTTTACTACATTACAAGTTATGTTACATATTGCATGTATGTTGCAGGAGAAGTATTTGATTATCTTGTTGCACATGGCAGAATGAAAGAAAAGGAAGCCAGAGCTAAATTTAGACAGGTATAACAATGCTTTTCTTCGATTGTTATTTGTATGTATGTACTTTTAAACTTATTTATATATATATTTCTTTCTTAGATTGTATCTGCTGTGCAATATTGTCATCAAAAGAGAATAATCCATAGAGATCTAAAGGTTTGTAATTTATGCTTCCTATTTTTTGATTCTGCACATTTTTGTTTATTTAATGTTAGTTTACATGTTATCTTCGATAGTTGGTATAATTTAGTAAAAAGTTTTGCAGAAATAAAGTAAGGCATTAAATTTATAAAATTTGTTGGGCTAATATTGGCCCATTTTAATAACCAATTATCATAATTAAGAGAGAGAAAATCCTACAAGCAAAATGCTTATCTAGAAAAAAGTGAGCTAAATAATAAAGAAAACAGCCTGAAAGATTTTTTTTTTTTTTTTTTTAATACCTTTCTAAGAATAAGGATTGGCTTTGTTTGATTTTTGTTTTAAAATACAGATTTTTCTGCTTTTAACTTCTAAATGTAATTTTGTGCTAATATTTGTTACCATTAGTGCGAATTATTACTATAATTTTTATTTTGTGCTAATATTGTCATTTTGAAGTTTCCGTGGTTTTTATTTGTAAGTTAAATTCAAATAAGTCAATGAATTAGTGTTCTTCAAAGACTAAATTTCTTCTCTACATACTCATTTCTTTTTTATACTATCTCTGAACTTTCAAGATATTTGCATTTTTGTCAAATTTAAGACTATCTAATACTCAGATATTATGAGATTTCTCACTAGTTAAGAAAGTTTAATTTGGACATAAATTAGCCTGTTTTTTTATTTATTCAAGATCTCCATTTTCAGTTAAAGTTTGTAAAGCTTTTTATGCATTTGTGAGTTATTTCAAAAATAGTTGTTTTCTAGGTGCAGTTTTTAAACTTCAGATGATGATATCAAAATATGTGACACATTTATTTTTGTTAATGATTTAAACTTTACATTTATTTTCTTTTTTTAGGCCGAAAATCTGTTGTTAGATGGCGAAATGAATATAAAAATAGCAGATTTTGGATTTAGTAATGAATTTGTTCCTGGACAAAAATTAGACACCTTTTGTGGTAGTCCTCCATATGCTGCTCCTGAGCTATTTCAAGGTTTGTTTTCTTAAAGATAAGTTGAATAGTGATAAAAACCATTTAGAATCAAATTTACTTTATTGTCTGTTTTAGGCAAGAAGTATGACGGTCCTGAAGTTGACGTTTGGAGTTTGGGTGTTATTCTTTACACACTTGTTAGTGGTTCTCTGCCGTTTGATGGAGCAAACCTCAAGGTAGATTTACTTATTTTTGGTGTAGTGTATATATTACTTTTTTTATATTTTGGTGTATACTTATATATTTTATATATACTTATTTATATTTTGGTGTAGTGCATATTTACTTGCTTCTCATCACAAAAGCCTACATCATTGTATATATTTCTTTTAATAATAATTGAAATTTTTTATTAACTGAATATTGTTTACTTATTCATAAAAAATGATTTTATAAATTTCTTTCAGAATGAGTTTTCTATATTTTGTTGTCTATCTACTATTTCTTAGATAAATTCAATTTGTGTAATTTCTTTTATGTAAAATTTTTTTAAATATTTTTATAGATTTTATTATTTCTTTAAAATATATATATTTTTTTTAAATTGAATTTTTTTAATTCTCTATTAATTTTTTATATAAAAAAATGTATGTGCTAGCATGTTGACTAAGATGAAAAATTATTATAAATGGAAAATATTTCTTTTAAGGAGGAAACTTTCTAGTAATTAATTTCAAATAAATTATTTCTTTTTGAATTTTTCATAAATTTGAATGAGGAAAATCAAAGATCAGAGGTTAAAGTTTCCAAATTTGCAGAGCTCCCTTAGGTCAGGGAAAACTTGGAATTCTCATGGAATTTTATTTTTACTTTAAAAAGCAGGGAATAGGAAAATTGCAATTTTTGGTACCTGGAAATTAATCAATTTTAAAATTGTCAGTAACAGTAATCAGTTATTGAGATTTAAGTTCAATAATTCCAACCTCTATTACAATTATTTATTATAAAAATTTCACCTTTTAGTGAAACTAACAGGTTTCCATCCTTATTCAAAGATGTTTTCTTCCTCAAAAAATGTAATATTTGGCATTGCAGATTAAACAATAAAAGTTTTCTGAGGGAAAATTTAATGGTTTAGATAAAATATGGTCTGGATTTTTATTGATATACCTGTGAAGTCAGATTCTGATTTTGAGTTAGATCCTTGGACTTTTGACTCCCATTTTTTGACAAATTTTAAGGTTGAGTGATATGAAACAAAATACAAAAAAAAGTTTTATAAGAATTCTGTCTTGCTTTGACCGAGTCATTTTTCTTCTCTCTTTTTTTTTTCTTCTTCTTTTTTTTTGTTGTGTTTTTTCTGCTAAACTGTGTTTATCTTAACTATTAGTTAGGTATTCACAAGCATTTATGCTCTCTCCCCCCCCCCCCCCAAAAAAAGAAAAAAACAATCAAGTCATCAATTTAAGATAAAAATTTAATAATTGAAAAAGAACTTAGAGCTTGGAGAAGCTCTTTTCTCATTATTTATTTAATATATTACATATTTATATTAAAGTGCAAGTTAATTTTGCTTATCCAATTATAAAAATTAATGATGTTTACATAAGGTGAGATTATTTACTTGAATTTGATTTCTTAAGCAATCGTATATTTATTTTTCTATCATAAACCTAATCATATGATTTGCCTAAAAAAATGTAAGCATTTAGATTTGTATTTAAATTATTTACATAAAAAATTAAAGCACAATCTTTTCTTTTTAAAATAAAAAAATCAGTTTGAGAATTATTTAAATTTTTATCCTTGATTAAAATGTTTATAGCTTACCCTATTTCAAAATTCTCTTCTTTTGAATAAATTATACTAAATTTATCAGATTTAATTAAAATTTATAGATTTTCAATTAATATTTCAAACTTCATTGTCATTATTGAGATTTTAGTGATAAATCTATAGAAAGCTTTTGACTATTAATGAAACTCAATTGCTAGAACTAAATTGTTCTAACAAAATATTAAGTTAAAGATAAAATATGTTGTCTTTAACCCATTAATCATAGCTATCACATTCTGTTTAACACTTTTTAGGAACTTCGTGAACGTGTTCTTCGTGGAAAGTATAGGATACCCTTCTACATGTCGACAGATTGTGAGAATCTCCTTAAAAAATTTTTAGTTTTAAATCCAAGCAAAAGAGCATCTTTAGAGGTATTTCTTTTATACTTAACTGTTACTTCAGTTGATTTAACTCTTGTTTAGCTTATTAATTCTGCTATCCATGAATTATTTAATTAATAAATTTCTTAGGCTATAATGAAAGATAAATGGATGAATGTAGGGCATGAAGATGAAGAGCTGAAACCTTACATAGAACCAGAAACTGACTTTAGTGACACTAGAAGAATGGGTAAGCAAGGTGAATTATGTTTCTGCTATACTGTAGGTAGCTGGTTTATCTTTCTCTTTTCATTAATAACATTTATCTGAAATAATCTTGTAACAAATATTAATATGCAGTAGTTTTGAGCACGCATTGCTATGCTTAATCACCCATATTAATCTCATTCTTTTTGTTGAAATAAACTTATTAGTAACAGCATGCACTTTTTACATGAAATCATTGTTATACATTAGGTTTTTAAAATTTTTCTCTCTCTTTTTTTTTTTTTTTTCCCCTCCCCCAAAAAGACAATTTTGAACGAGTTAGAGATAGTTCTTAGAAATTTCTCTTGAAATTAGGTCCTTTTATCAATTAGACAAAATTCAATGTCAGTAAATTTAATTGTTTGAATGCTTCAGTATATATACAGGGGTGTGTCCAGGCCAAATTTACTACCGTTTAGCGGTACCTTCGCAAATTCAACTTAAGGAGAAACTGTAGTTTCACAAAATACTTTTTCTTAAAATTTTATTTTTGTATCCCGTAAGAAACGATAAATCCATATTTGTACTATATTTTTGTGTTGATTTTTTTTAATAAATTATTTAATTTTCACATATTAGGTCTAAATTTTCACATAATAGGTACCTCTCAGAAAAACCTCGACAGACCCCTGATATATATATATAACCAAAGTGTTTTTTTTTAAGTCTAGATAAATATTCTTTTTAATTTTTCCTGTATGAATTTGATTCTCTTGAAATTTCTAACAAAAGTTTCTATGTTTGACTTTTTTTCTTTTCAACATTCAACACAACAGTAAATGACTAATTGTTTCTTATGATTCTTAAGATATTATTTTTAATGAGGAAATTGTACCAAACTTAACATAAAATTTTGATATCAAACAGAATATTTTTGCCATAAAATAAATTTTTTCCAAATGATGTATTTAATGAATATTCTTTGTTTAACCCTACACTGTGTGTATGTATATATATATATATATATACGAACACGTGTTCACAAAATTATGCATTTATTGTCTTTTTACACTTAAAAAATTAAAGTTAGAAAAGTTTTTTTAAAAAAAAAAAAAAATAAATATTAAATATAACAATTATTAAAAGCTTATTTAATAAGGGTAATTAAAATGATGCCTTCATTATTCATGATACAGTGTTGGGTTAAGAGGATGCTATATCACGAAAGAAACCTTTCCTGGCACATTTTGTTGCTTCTCTGTTACTATGTTGAAATTTTAAAAAAAACGTTAGCGCGTGTAAACAATAAAGTTTCAAATGCTGTAAAAATATCCAAATGCAAACGGATTATGGTAGGGTTACTTTCTCACTGTGGTATTTTACTTGGTTTATTTGTTTTTACCCAAAATCATTTCTCTCCCTCTATTTTAAATTAAAAAAAGTACAGAATTTGCCATGAAATGTTTCTCTTAAGGTTTGCATCCTCTTAGGATGAAATTTTTTTATTTTTTTTAAATCTTTTCTTTTCCATTATTTCTTCTGCAGAAATTCTGTTAGGTATGGGCTACACGCAAGATGAGATAAATGACTCACTGAGGAGCAAGAAATATGACGATATAATGGCAAATTATTTGCTTCTCGGCAAAAGGACTACTGAGGTAAATCTAATCATTAAGACTTATGTTGGGTAAATGTGCAAGTTTATTATTTTAAATTTTCATACAATTATAAGCATAGCTGTCTTCTGATTTATATTGATCAGTACAGTGTAGCCATCTTTAGCTCTTATGCTTTAAAGAAGGAAGTGAATTAATTTTCCTGTATTTAAGAAGTAAACAAAGTATCTATAAGCATTCGAAACATGCAAGATAGCATACAAGACTTTGAACTTAAGAGTTGTTTCCAAGTTTATTTTTTACAATTTTTTTTGCTATATTGTCCTCATCTTTTGATTTGTGTGTTGTCAGTAAAAAATATTTTCATTTTATAAAATATACCTGAGTTTATGATGCTTATTCTATATGCATCATAAACTCATTGTTTTAGCTGTAGCTTGTCTAACACAATTGTTATTTTGTTTTTGAATTATCATAATTTTTTTTTTTTTTTTAAACCTTGCCGATATATTTTTATATGCTTAAAAATTGTCATTAATTGAAGGTTATATAATTATACTTATGTTATTAATTTCTTACAATATATATATATTTTTTTCAGAATGACAGTTGCGATTCTCAATCTAGTTCTAGTTTATCATTGCGCACATTAAAGGCCCCTACGGAAACTTCTGGTAATAGTCAGTCCCCACCACACATTAAAGTTCAACGTAGTGTTTCAGCTAGCAGCAAACCCCGACGATTCAGTCATAGTAAGAAACATTATTAATTCTACTTTGATTAAACTGTCTTTTATAATTATGTGTAACAGAGTTATCTGCTCAATACTAAGCAGTATAACATATTTTATGCTTATAATTTGTATGGTCAGATTAAGAGATGATAATCAAAATTATTTTGTGCTACGAATGAAAAGAACTTTTAAAGCATATTTTGCATACAAAATTAAAATTTCATTTTTCAGCAAATGCTTTACCAACTGAAAAATTCAGAACTTATATGACTCATCTTGAATATGCTAAAGATTAAAATAAATTTTTAACTATAAAAAGAGAAAGTTACAATGTAAACATAAATCTAAACAAAATGTAATGACCAAAGATCTACTGAAATAATTCATAATAAAATTGTTTCAATATAGGAAAGATTAAGGTAGGAAATTTTCTATTAAAGAAGTAAAAAATTTAATTACATTTTGAATAAAAAAAAATAATTAATTTTGTATTAATACAGTATTTGTAATTTTATTTATTTGAGTTGCAATTGCAAATTTTGAGTTGAAGACTACAATTATGATTTTTAATAGATTTTTAATAATATTAAAACTTAATTTTGATATGCCAACAGCGAAAAATATACAAAATTTATCTCCAGTGTGTATTAGGGTGGAGCGCTCTTGTTAAAAAAAATTTTTTTAGAATATTTCTGATGGCATGTTTAATTTGAAAATTTACATATCTGCTGTGATGTAGGTAAAACTGAAGCAAAGATATCCTATGCAATTTATAATTGTAAATATAGCAAAAAAGAAATAAAAGGAACTTAAAACTATTCAAACCAAACCATTAGTGTAAAATTTTGGCATCAATTTTCTGGATCCTATTTTTGCCTTTCAAATGCCTTCTCTTAACAGTGTATCACATGCTTGCATTGTGTTAATATCTTTACTGAATTTTCAGCAGCTGTATCTAGCAGGGTTTTGTGAAATTTCAAGATTTTATTTTTTCCATGAGTAATATTTAATCGTGAAATTTAATTACGTTGATGAGTTATTTTTCAAACTTTGAGCAAATACAGTCAATTCGCTATAACTCGAAGTACGATAACTCGAATATTACTATAACTCGATTTTTTTATGAGGTCCCGACCCTTTTATCTTCAATTTCATGTTAATTATTCTCGATTACTCGAATTTTACTCCCTTTAACTCGATTTTTTTCAAAAAGATTACTAGATCTTTTAAAGCAAGAAAAAATATTTAACAAGAACTATTTATTAATAATTTACAACATTTAGAATTCAGAAGATGCATCTTAAGACGAAAACACTAACAGGTGAGAAATCTAAACTGAAACTTTTAAAGAGGGAAAGTCCCAATTCGGTGGAGTAGGCGTGATAGTTCGTAAACATAGCCTCAAACCGCTAAAAACAACAAGCTTTATGCTTATGATTTGCTGTTAGAGATTGTGTGGAAGAAGTGTTTAACTCTAAAGATGTCGAAGCGAAAATTAAAAACTCTGAACTTGGAAGATAAAATTAATCTTATTAATGATGTAGATAGAAATCCAAACATGAAGAAGAAAGATATAGCGTTGAAGTATGGAATTCCCCTGAATACCCTTTCTACGATATTAAAAGAAAGAGAAAATATCCTTAAACGATTTGAATCTAAGAAACATTTGTCTAAAAGAATGAAGATGTGTGCCTTTCCCCAGGTGGAATTAGCTCTTCTGAAATGGTTTCAGCAGTACAGAAATCGAGAAAATGCTATTCCCATAAGTGGTGTTTTACTACGTGAGAAAGCGATAGATTTTGCTAAACTGTTGAAAATAGACAATTTTCACGCTAGTGCTGGGTGGCTAGAAAAATTCAAGAGCAGACACAATATTGTATTTCGCACTCTTCATGGAGAAGCTAAAGCTGTCCCTCTTGAAGTATGTGAACAGTGGTTAAATGAAACGTTACCAAATTTACTTCAAGGATACAGTGAAAATGATGTTTTCAATATTGATGAAATGGGTTTATTTTTTAAATGTCTTCCAAATAAGACTATGATGTTTAAAGATGAAAACTGCTCAGGGGGTAAAATGAGCAAGGAACGTTTGACTATCCTAGTTGGAGGAAATGCGTCTGGGACAGAAAAATTGCCCTTACTTGTTATCGGAAAATACCGAAATCCCCGATGTTTCAAGAATGTAAAAACGTATCCTATGGATTACAAGTCTAACAAAAAGGCTTGGATGACATCAGTTTTATTTGAAGACTATATAAGAAAATTGGATCGGAAATTCTTCGCTAAAAAAAGAAAAGTGATACTCTTTATGGATAAATGCACAGCGCATAGTGATCTACCTAATTTGAAAGCAGTAAACTTGCAGTTTCTCCCGCCAAACACAACAGCAAAGTTGCAGCCGATGGACCAGGGTATCATAAAGTGCTTCAAACAGTCTTATCGTAAAAGGCTTGTCAGAAAAATGATAAACGATATAGAAAACAATTCTTTCAAAGTTGATGTACTTGAAGCCATGAGGCTACTTTCCAGTGCTTGGAATAATGATGTAAGCGAAACGACAATAAGAAACTGTTTCCGAAAGTGTGGGTTTTTTAAAGAAATACAGAGTGAACCTGTGATAGAAGAGCTTCAAGATGAGGAAATAATTGAGAACTCCGATTTCATAAACTTCGATGACAGCATTGCTGTTTGTGGTGATATTTCCGACGAAGAATTTATACTGATCACAGAAGAAAATGATGAAAGTGCTGCTGAGGAGGAATGTTCAGAAACAATTGTCCCAAACATACTTGAAGCGCGTGCATCTCTTGAAGTTCTTCAAAAGTTTCTAGAGAGTCGTGAAGGAATTGATAATTCCATGTTTGTTCACCTGCAGAAAATTGAAGATTTACTGTTTCTAGAGACTCAAAAGGGATTACTTCAACGTAAAGTGACGGATTACTTCAAAAAAATGTAAAATGTAGTCCAAATAATAAAGTAAGTTATTACATATATTATACTTTATAGTTTTTTCTTAAATATTGTAAGCATTCAGAAGATTTGTAATTAATAAGCATTAATTAAATAATCCGACAATATTTTGAAAGTCCAAAACCGAAACTAACGGTAAGTCGAACTTCCGATATGTCGAAGTTTTTCGTCAGTCCTATCAGATTCGAGTTATCGCGAATTCACTGTAATTGCTTAACATTTAAAATACAATACCATTCAGATAATTAACCAAGAGATAGTTATTGTTTAAAAATTGTAACATAGGGCTTTAAAATTGTAACATATGGCTGAGTTAAATCTGTTTAGATCTTATTTACTCACAGCTGTGCTAAGAATTTCAAATTATTAGGCAGTAAATTAACTAAAAGTATTAGCCAAATTTCAAGATTCTTAACCTAGAGACATTTTGCTGTTTGGGGGGGGGGATTAAATGAGCAATGAATGAGAGAGAAGATGAAAAATGTAGATGTTTTTTTGTCCTTTGAGAAAAAGAAATAGGAATTTTGATAACCTCCTAGAGCAGCAATATAATGATACATCTGAAGCAATTTTATGATATTGTCGTGAGAAAACATATTTTCTGCAAAAATAGTTGTATATCATGCATGTTGCTACTGTGAAATCTGTATTGACTCAAACTGCAGGGGGAAATTTTCTAACTTGATCTGGTAACAAACACAATCTTCTGTATTTTATGGTAATTTGTCTCATGCTTACACAATCTCTTTTTATTCTTACATTATCTGGGCTTAATATAATTCGAATCTGTTATGGGAGTACCTAGCTGAATTTGCAGTAATCTAATAAATACAGGATTTTAATTTTGAATAAACGTATAATAAATAATTTGAATCAAATAAAAAAATATAGTAACTCCCTTTGATATTTTTTAGATCGATAAGAATAATATATATTTTCTTTTCGGTAGAAAAATCATTTGCCAAAACACAATTTTTTCGTCGCGTTTACGCTTTTATTTTCACAATATCTTTTGTGAGAACAAGTTTCTTCTTCAGATGATCTCCGACATTTAACTGGATGTACTGGCCATCCACTGCAAGGCCAACAAGATGTTTCCTTAAATATGGCAATGTTAAGCCAAACTTTTTAAGAGATTTTAAAATACTTTCACATAAACCTTTCCCAGTTACATCTGAACAGAAGTGATGTTCGATATATGTACATCGAAAACATGTGCTGCAGACATTTTACTGAAGTTTGTATTAGCATGTGTGATGAATGAGGTGGGAGGAAATGTTCTGCAAGATTATAAGGGGAAGCTTTTAAACCTTCAGATCATTATGGTCTACAGAAGAATGTATGAGATTAGGGTTGGGGATTGTTCTGCAAGACTACTGGAGGCAGGGGAGGAGGGTTCGCTGGAAAAAAGCTGTCACAGTTTTAGGCACTTTCTGCTTCTGGGGTTCAATGTTTGGGTATCTTATTAATGACTGACGATCAATTTTCATGCCGGTTATGTTGTACTCTTTCCAATGGATGACTAACATTTTTAAACCTAATAATAAATAAGATGTTTTAACTATGTGTGAAAATGAAGTATGCAAGACAGTAATTAACGCAATCTCATATTTTAAACTAAGATTTATAGTTTTCACAAAGTCTGATACCTTAGTGTTTTCTGCAGTTTACATTTTGTAAATTTAACATACATTATAAATTTAACAATGAGCTGTGGCAGACTAGTAACATGTTAAATCTGCTACCGTAAGCCATAGTTTGAAGATGCTTGTGTTAAAGTAATAAATTTATTCTCTATTAACACTCATTAGTAATGCTTAAATATTTTGAAAAGTAATGTTATAAAACCTAAGTAATTAATAATATAAAAACAAACTTTTAGCAAATCAAACGCCTGTGACGAATGGCCCTCCTCCTCCGTCCTTTAAGAGGCAAAATACTCTTGAAGCAGGTGCTGTTAGAGAGAATCCTCCAGTGTCTACATCACTAGGCTCTCCCACAATATCTACTAATCCTAGACCGTCAAAAACTAATCAGTTATCTCAAGAAAATTCAAGTAAGTTTCTTTGTAAATGTAATTTCATTTCTGTACATAAGATTTTTATCATTTTCCAAATATTAGCTATTTTACCTTGAATCTTAAAAACTCTATCAGTAGAAATTCCCAACCTGTTCTTTTTAAAATGTATGAAAAATTATCTAATAAAACTTAAGTCATTGATTGATAGAGATTGAGGCTTGATGTTTATATTTTAGATCAATAGTTAAGATTTTTAAGTAAGCTTATTTGGTAATCGCCAATTCATTTATATGTTTTGTCAATTTAACTATTCAATGAAACTAAACAAATGAATTTTAAAAAAGATATATTTTCAGGTTAAGTTTAGGAAAATTGTGTTAATTGTAAAGTAACTTACACTGCTCATAACTTTCTAAGTAAATCAAGAAAACTGGAAAAATGGGTGAAACAGAAGATGAATATAATAGTTCCGAAGTATTGTGAAACAAACTAAAATCAAATATTGAATATAGTATAGATATTTTAATTCTGTATATCATTTTATTTAAGAATTGGTTTGAGCACTCGCATTTGATTTTAAAAAAATATATATAGTATGCTGATTATAATTGTGAACTCAATATTATGTTGTGTTTTTTTAAATAGTTCATATATTTTATAAGTGATTTGTTAATTTATTAGCATTAATAAAATCTGAAAGTTATTTACTTACTACAGTGATTTGCATTAAAATATTGTATAATTATATTTAGGGTTAACATCGACAATGAAAATACCTACTAGATTGTCCATTAGGACCTCCTAGTTATTCATTTAGTAGTCCAAAAACTTAATATAGTAGACAAATTTGAAAAAAAAAAAATTTAACTTTACAATAACATATTCATGTTATGGTACATATCAAAAATTATTAATTGTAATTTATAATACCCTGAAAGTGCCTACCCTATAATGAGTGTGCTGAGACCAAATAAATAAATAAGGAAAACAGAGAAAGAGCTAACAAAATATTATGTTAATAATAAATTATCTAAAAATTATAAATTTTAAATAAATTCATTTCTAAAGGAGCATAAAATGTTTTGTTGATGAGCAATTATCATAGATAAAAAAAAACATAATAACATAACATTTTAATTTATTAAGAAACTAAAAAATAAATAGCTTGGAAATCAATACTTGCCACCCCTGCTTCACGTGCATTTCCTTTTTTTTTTTTTTTTGCAATTTTGTGATAGTTTTCTATGAGGCATGTCAAATCTTGAGCTGTTAATATTTTACAAGAATTAATAAATCTGTTTTTTATCAATAATTGTAATAAATTTTGTGGCTATGTTAGGTTCTGTTCCATCTGGGGCTAGCAGTCCTTCCAAAGTAATTGCATCAACTACTCGAAAAACTGCTCACACTCCATCAGCTAGTGCAAAATCTAACTATAGTGGCATTCCCAGGAGAAATACTTATAATTATAGTGAGAATAAAACACTTTCATCCTCCGATAAATCTGGTAGCCAAGAAACTTCAAACAGGTATGGCTGCAAAGCTTTTATTTTTTATAGATTTCTCTGAAATTGCATGCAAAATTAATACTATTTTTAAACATTTATCAGCTTGTCTCAATTGCATGAAAGCATATTAAATACTAGCTGAAAAATTTCTTCATCCCAATCTCCCAATTTTTTATACGCATCATCATTTACATATTTATTATTTCATCGTGCACATATTTAATTACATTGCTAATTGAATTTAAAATGGTCTCTTTATTACTGTTTAATTGCTTATATCTTCTCTTTATGCCTCTT
Organism: Parasteatoda lunata; assembly: GCA_949128135.1. Lineage (NCBI taxonomy): Eukaryota > Metazoa > Arthropoda > Arachnida > Araneae > Theridiidae > Parasteatoda > Parasteatoda lunata. The sequence goes on from OX421978.1 coordinate 36,555,262, forward strand.
AAACATTTCTGTCTTTTTCTAAAGTGTGTTTTATTATGCTTCATTTGTATATATTTAGTTTTGCTATTTGAATTGTTTGTTTACTAATAGCTTCTTAATTAACCTTATTTCTGTACATATAGCCTCATTTACCTAACATCAATAGTTTTTTAAATACATTTTTGCATATTCTTGCTGCTGAAAGTAGCATGGCCTATTTTTAGCTGCTTAATCATTGCCAGAATTATTCTTAAGTATTTTTTTAACTGCATTTGTATAATTTATGCTTTTTTGGCATTAATTTTAGTTTAATGAGAACGGTTTATTTTTAGTCTAGTTTATTCATCTACTTTGCTTTTCTCTAGTTAATAAGATGACTAATGAAATATCATTATCTATTTAAATTTTTTTTAATAGTGCTTTAGAATTGACAATTCTGCACCTTCATTTGCTGATTAATGAACTTCAGTTTTAGAAACTCTTCACTGATATTAGTTGGGAATAATGAGGTCTATATGTGCAGATTATTGACTAATATATTCTGCCATTCAAATCTTAACCATTAACTTTTTCTTAGTAACATCCCACTACTTGGCGATAGAACTCCTGTACCTAGGCCTAAAGGACATACTAAGTCGGCCTCTGTCTCTTGTACAGGTCGACAGGAGCTTTCGTCTTTTGACTCGTCAGATCCTCTCAGACCAAGGTACTGTGCATGCAGCTTTAATGAGCTGTGATTTTTGCAATATTGCAAGAACACACTTGAAAGACTTCCCCTTTTATAATTACAATTTTAGTTTTTCCTTATTGACACATTTTAACAATTCTTTCTTCTTTCAATGTGACTAACATATTTATCAGCAAATTACTCAATAATGTTGTGCTTATTAGTTTAGTTAGATTATTTTGAATAGTTTTATTATTCTAAAACAAAGAAATTTTTTAAGAGTTTATACACAGAAGGACTAAAAACTAGAGGAATTAACTTCTCTGGGTGTCGGATGCTCCTAGGCAACTAAAAATCATTTATCAATCTGGGTACAATATTAATCGTGGTCCGTTTAGTCGAGGTCCACTAAAATTTGACCTAGTCCACCATTAAATAACCATTAGTCAATGTAAAAGTATAGTGAACTTTTCTCTCTCCCTCTTTTTTTTTTTTTTTTTTTTTTATCGTTATTGTTACAAAATAGCATATTTCATTACACATTTTTTACTGTAATTTTTTTTTAAATTTAAAAAATTTTTAACTTTTACATTTTTTTAACAAAAAAATTTAATATAAAGATGCAAAGCGACTAGTGAAAATGTATGCACACTAGTAATATCTTTTAGTCTTAAAACCATGGACCTGTAACTTAGTTTTCAAGTCTTAAGCTGTATCCACAGTACACAAGTTATATCCGATTGATAAAATTGAAAGTTCTGACCAGACTTAAATTTTTTCTGGAAAATTGAAAATCAACAAAACTGCTCTTGCCACACTAAGCATTGCAACTGTGTTTGGCTGCTTGCAAAATGTTTCCAGGTTCAAAAATTGCTGCAAAGTGCAAAAAAAAGTGCAATTCTTAAGAGTTTTTCCAAATCTACCTCTGAAGAAAAGGTAATAGTGTTGAGAAAAAAAACAGCAAAGTTTATTATCTTCACTAATGGGAGTACTTTCAGGGGCAATCAAAATATATCCCTATTTTAACAGCATTTCATTTTCCACTCTGCAATGTTGTGAATCTGTGCTATTTAGGTGCATCCAACTCTTTCTAAAAGTATGTTCCTCTTTTGAATTATCCAGTATAACTGTCCTGAATGCAAAATCGTATAAAATATTCTGAAATAAAAAAGATAATACTTCATTGCTGTTCATTGTTTTAACTCAGTGCTAGCTAACATGTTATATTTAAATTCATATTTTTTTTTCCTATTGTGTTTCTCACTATCATCCATTGTTTGTAAACATAAATACTTAGCCAACAAATAAATTAATTTTTTAAACCTTATTCCCTTTTAAAAAGTCAATCCTTTACTTCGTGGGAATTTGTTTTAAGTCTGAATTATTAAAATTTTTTAGTTACTGAAGGTTTCCTATGCTTCTAGAAGCTCTTATTATTATTTATTAGTTGGGGAAAATTTTACATATTTTCTGAAAAATAATAAGAACCATGTTGTTTTTAACCAAAGGAATTGGTCTAATATATTTTGCTTTATTTATAGATAAGTTAAATTCAATAAAGTAAATTACTTAAAGAAAGACCACAGTTTTTTTAACAAAAAAAAGTATGTCTATAATTTAACAAATTATAAATTAGTGCCTTGTTATTTGCTATAAAGAATTGAATGCATGTTTGTCAAAAAAAAATATCCTTATATTATGTACCATATTTAAACTTTAAACGAGGGGGAAATGTGCAAATTACGCTTTTAAAATTTTAAGTTGTTTATCTCTTGTGAAAATAACAATGTGGATAAATATTTCTAACTTTAAAATTATATATTTTATCAGTGATCAGAAGTAGTGGACTTCAAATGTTTTCACTACTTTTTCCGTAATTTGTATTGTGCTACTTCTAAGTAGCATAGTGAGTAGTGCGATACAAATTACGGAAATAGTAGTGAAAACGCTTGTAGTGCGCTACTTCTAATCACTGATAAAATATATAATTTTAAAGTTGGAAATATTTATCCACATTGTTATTTTCACAAGAGATTTCACGAAGATAAGAGAAATCTTCGTAGGACTTGTTGATGGATGTAATAAAAATGCCGTTGTGGCTGAGCATTAACAAGAGTTACATATTTGAAATCACTTGTAACTAATATTTAAGTTAACCATTACGAATAATAGAAAATTTATCTCTTTAGTCTCATTTTCACATGGGAATGTACACTCGTGAAACATTTATTTTGTTACAACAGAAGGGAACATATTTTTAATGTAGTACTTAAATTCTTAGAGAAAATAAAAGAGCATTAAGCATATAACAAAATTGCACATATTTGACTAATTTCTTAAATTAAATATTAACTCCTGTGGCAGAATTTTTTCTGGCTTTCTGCGACAAACCTAACTAGAACCAATATCTTTCTGCAAGATATTTTTATCGTTATAAATATATGTGTAATGAATTTATAATTTAATAGATGCACTTCGTGTTGTTTTAATTTGCATAATCTTTGATAATAAAGAAAAATTATAAATGTATAGATTTGCAGACAAAAATGCTTACTAGAGCATAAATAAAGATTACCCAGAACCTGTAATAAGATGGAACTTATAAAAATAGCCAAGAATGGACAAAAAGATTAAATTTATAAAACAAGATAACTGAATTTGAAGTATTAGTTTAAAACAGTATGATTTAATGTTTCATTATAGTAGTTATATCAGGTACAGAAACAAATCAGGTGAAAAAATCAATATTGAAGTTGAGTAATCAAAATAATAAAATAGGATTGACTATATCCGAATTCTAAAAGCAAAAAAATTAGCATAATCTTTGTTTCAATTTTTTCTATATGAAAACAATTGCAGATTAATTAGATTCGATTAATATTGTACTGACTAATTGAAAGATTTTTTTTTAAAAAAAAGAAGGTAAATACAACTTTTTTTGTGATCAGGTTAAGTTCAGAACGAAAAAAATACACAGCGCTTGTGATTTGTAACAGAAGTCGCACTGTATTGTGTACAGCATTGATTCCCCACGAAGTACGCAGACGCAGTTTCCAACTCAATACGATCAAGTCTATTCAACATCTCGAAACGAAATCGTCTTCATCAGTACTGAAACTAGAGCCATACTCATTGGATGCGATTTTTTTCGCATGCGTATGGATGCGTGTTGTAAGTGTTTCGCCAGTAAATATTTTCCACCAATCTGGTTTTCATTCGCATGCCAAAAAATCGTATATAGTGAGATATCTTTCAGGCTTTAGATGTTGTCGACTTCCATCTTATTTCTTTTTCAAATTTTTTAAAATTATTGTTGCTTTACAAGAGCAACAAATAACCTTTTCGCTAGACATGATTTTAAAAAAAAAAAAAAGAATCTTTTTACGCCTGAAATTTTCCACATAAGTGCAAGAAATATAAAACTGTCTGTTCTCATAAGAAAACACAAAGCAAATTACTGCGCCAGCGATAGAGGCCGAAGTTGGCAAAATTCCAAAAATAGCTTAATAAAGGGGAAAAAATTTCTCCCCTTTTTATCCAGTAACTGTTTGCGTTGGAGATTAACGGAAGATCACGAGCACTTTCCCCTTCCGCGATACGCTAGAAAAACAATTAAAAAACTATTCTGTGAGAAAAAATTTTGCAGAACCATTATTGCTTCTGCAGAAATTTTCCGTTTCTGTAGAAATTTTTTTTTTTGTAAAACAGCTTCTGTTTCTGCCGAATCTTTTTTGAGAACTTTTGTTTCTGCCAAATAAAAAAATTTTATTACCCAAATAGAAAAATCTTTCTGCAAGAACTCAGTCGCTTTCTGCGACAATGTCGCCGTGTTTCTGCCACGGGGATATTAACTATTTAGAAAAGAATAAAAAGTTGAAGGTTAAATGAACAAATTGAAAAAAAAAGCATGTTTTAAAATAACAAACTGGCTTAACTGACTTGAATAAATACTTTTTAATTCCTCATGTTTAATATAAGCCAATTTTTTATTCAAAATCAATTTGAACATAAGTGAAAATTAAGTTAGCCTGCGAAGTTTGTCTTATGTTTAATGACATAGTCTGTTAAGAATTTTTTTTTTAAATGGCGGGTGCTTTGGTTTATTTTCCATTGGCCTCATAAATGCCAGAATTGCTACCCATCGGACAACTAAGACTTAGCCACAGCGGTGAAGTAGCATTAAAAAAAAAGTAGTTGTAGTTAATTATGTATTTGTAAGAAAGTACTGGTAAACTACGTAAATGTTTTTCCTACCACTGTGTATTATAATGTTTGGTATTTTCATCTTTATTCCAGTGTTATTTCCATCAAAACTGCTTTCCATTTACGATTCGCAGCATTTCAAAACATTATTGAAAGATTAAAATTTATACAACCGCTGAGTTTTACTAGGTGAATCTCCTAACTATTCAAAATAAAGCTATAGATAAGTCATTCCTTCAGTTTTTACGCATTTAGTGAATGTAATGATGAAATATATGCAATTTCTTATTTTCACTTTATTTAGAAGGTCTTCATTAGTTAACCAAACTTTCTACTTGTAATTGGTATCTAAACTTTTTTTTTCTAAATTATTTAAAAAAAAATGCTAAATGTTTTTTTGAAAAAGCAAATTACTAACTTTATTTTTGTTTCAAATGTTATGTTTCTAACTATCTATTACCCATGCAGCTGAAAAAATATTAGAGAAAAAATTATTCTTTATTTGTTGATCACTAAAATAAAAGGCCATTTAAAGAGACTCATGAATTTGAATGTTTCTAATTAAGAATTTTTTTTTTTTGCCCTTTTAAACAAAATTTTCATTCTTTACAATATAAATAGGACACATGAGATCTAATTTGTCGAGAAACGATTGCTTTAAGAAATTGCTTATAGTGTTATCTTATGATTGTTAATTTGATTCTTATGGTTTTAGCACTGCGGCTATTGCAAAACAGCCTGCAGCACTGTCTCCATTGCCAGCTGTCAGCAGAGCATTTCCCAGAGGCACTGCTAACAGAAGCACGTTTCACAGTGGGCAGACACGTGAGAGACGTCTTCTCAATACCTGCAATGGGCCACAGGGCATGGTTCCTCTCAATTCCCAAGACATGTCTTCTATGAATCACTCGGGAAGACAATCCTTCTTTAGCAAGCTCTCTTTCAAATTTAGTAAAAGGTAATATATCTTAAAGACAATCCTTTAAATTTAAATATTAAGGTGACCTGGATATAAGCATAAGTTCAAGGTGACCCAATTATTTTCTTTTTTTTCCAAAATGATTAGAAGAATAGTAAAACTGTTTTAATAGTTTAGCGTCATCATAGTGCCATTTTACTCAATATCTTGCAATCCCATGATAGTTAAACTCAACAAATGACAATCTGTAATGTAAATTACGCATCTTTTAATTTTTTTAAATTTAATTATAGGAGATTAGAAGTTTGTAATTGCTTTGTAAGAAAGTTGTTTTTTATTATCAAAACAATTTAATTCTAATAAAAATTAAAAAAGATTTTGAATTGAAATACATGGTTTTTATTGAATATGAAATCAGGAAAAATTTATCCTTTTCTAAATCTTTTAAAGAGATGATGCAATTACTTTCATTCCATCAAATAATAACTTCTTTAATGTCTTGGCAGCCTTTCGTAGGCCAAGGCCTTCTTTAAAATCTTTTTCCATTCTGCTCCCTTCCTTTACAAAATGTACCAGCTGTTTTCTCTCAATGTTCTTTAATCCATATTAATGCAGTCCTGTCTACCTATCTTACTCTGGGAGTCTGCCTTTGGTGAAAGGTCCGATTCATTTATTAAAATTTGAATGTTATAGAGGATAGAACCATTCGGCAAATGGGCCTAGTAAGTCTTATATGGTTGGTAATGTCTGCCTTCTTAGATAGCCTATACCGCTTATTAATTTATCTGTACCTCAATATACCATTAATATTCACTGTGTCCTGAATTCTTCTCAAAACTTCTCTCTTAAATATAGCTGGTTGATTTTTCTGCAATTTTGTCATTTCCTGGGTTTTCAAACCATGTTTTTTAACAATTTTGATTATTGTAAATTCAATAATTTGTAACATGATAAAAACAATTTTAAAAAATAAATAAATTGGTATAGAATCGTTTCTCAGAAATCAACACATTTGCAAAAATGTCTGTAGCATTCATATCTTTTTTTTTAACATTTGTTAATTTTCTGGTCTCCAAATATTAACCCGTTCCATTTTGCTATTTTTCAAAATATTTAAGAAATTGAATATTTTGCGTTTTTTGAATCAACTCACAACTTTGCCTTTAGTTTCTGTCTTAAAGGTAGTCTTTTTAAATATGACTCAAAAATAAAAAAATTTCGTTGCTTTATAATTCAATTTTTATTTTATTTCATCTTTACCAGGTCTCAAATTGATAAAAAAATATATTGTTTTTAGGTATAAGTTGTAAACGTAACAGATGAACAAGTTGCATATATTTTTAAATGTAAATAGGATAACTTGGCTTCTCATTTATCAGTTATTTCGTTAATAAAGTAATTGATAAATAATTTCTTATTTTTCTATTAATCTCTAGTATTTCGTATTGGGGATTACTATGTTTTGCTTTTAAAATATGGTAAATTACTGTGATTATTTTACTGATTTGTTACTATATTGGAGTCCAAAATATTAAAAAAATCTTGCATAGTAGACTAGTTATAAGTAACAACTCAAAGTTTTGAATCAGCTTAAGAATTTAGCTGATTGAAAAGCATTACCTAGGTCTTGTTGCTAAAGCAAACTTGTGCAATTTGCAGGGAGAAACCAGGCTGACGTTTTTTCTTATTTGTATCTTCATCAACTTTTTTAAAATTGTTAAAAGTCTAAAAAAAAAAAAAATTCCCTTGCTGTAAAACTAATTCTTATGTTCATTGTTCATTATTTGTCAGATCTCAACCCTACTGTATTGTTATCAATATAAATTATTAAGGCAACTGTTTTTAATGTTTTAAGTTACAAGAGCCACTTCTTTGCAACAATCTTACTGGGAACTACATATTCTTAATAATTATATTTTTAAAAAATTAAACAACCTACCATATTTTCCTCAAATTAATTTGTGTTCGATTAGTAAAATAGTGTTTTTATTTTGTGTAATGTTTCGTATATTTTATTAATTCTAACTTTTTTTTTCAATAAAAACTTAATATGAAACGGTATTACATAGAAATGAATTTGTAATCAAAGAAACAGGAATCTTCATCAAAATTCTGTATTGTCACATTTCAGATGTGTGAACATGTGTTCTTAGAAATTTCTACTCAATTTTATTGAAGTATTCTCAATCGGATTTTTAAAAAATACTCTATACAAACATATTTTTTAGTGGTTTTAGATTATTATTTTGTGCATGTATATAAACCATCTAAAGCAATGTAAACCATCTAAAGCATAAAAAGTAGTAAGAATTTAAAAATGGTGCCTCAATTAGGGTTCATTGGGTATGATGTTGACTGATTTAAAATATTTTTTCATTTTAAAAGTATGCAGTTTTAAATAATAAATTAAAAATAATTTTTCCTAGGAAATTATTTTCATTTTAGAATTTACACGAGGTCCCTGTTAAATTTATTTTTAAGGTCAATATTGCTAGAATTGTCTAGTTTCTCAATAAATTGGATCATTAACTATCCTAATAATTTTATCTCTTTTTAACTATTGATTTTATTCTTTCTATCTTTTAAAATATGCTATTGGTTATAACAGTTTTGTTCAGATATTTGCAGATCTTATTTTGTCATTTTCCCAAGTATATAAAATTTTTCTTTCTTTTGAAAACTGACTGTAAATTTTGAGTTTTATCTGAGGTTAGGGATATACTATCTTTTGCTTAAAGGGCGGATGCTGATCTCACTCGTATCAGGCCTGGTAGTAAATACATTCCTGCAAAATGATTGTGATGCTGCCTAGTCTCTACAGCTTCAGAGTCTCCATTCATCCTTTGCATGCAAAATAAGAACTTTTATGTTACAGAATTTATTTCAAATGAGGTGCAGTGGTAAGATACAATGGGGAATAAGAACTGCTCTTTCTCTTGCAATAATAGCTGTATAGCTCTAAATCCGGTTTTACGTTTTCTATTGTCAATATTACTAGTTTAAAATATTTATGTTTACAATTTTATTTATTATAATTTACAATTTAAGATTTATTTCATTGTCTTAAAAGTTTTTTTTGATTTGAATGTTTTCCCTCATGTTTAAATAATTTGGTTTTATTGTAAATGTTTGAGTATGTATTTAATTTCTATCTTGTGATTTATGACCATTGTATATATTTTATATACACAAAAATATTTTTTTTTTTTTTTTTTTTTTTTTTTGAAGACATTAACTTTCTTATTTGTACCATAAATTATCATTCCTATTTGGCCAATGAATCATACTGTCAGTTCAATGTGATTGCTTATTTATTAAAACTCATTTTTCCTTTTTCAAAATTATTCGAATTTATTGGTGTCTTTAATTTGATACTTTGAATAAAATGTACAGGTTAAATCACATAAGACTACTCTGTTTTAAAAATATGAAAGTGCTGACATTTCACATCAGTACACAACTGTTCAGCATTACAGTACCTAATATCTTCAATGAAATGTCACAAATGTTTGTATGGCTGGTACTTCCAACGATTTCAGTGAAATTAGCACAGGCTAGTTTTAAGTGATCCACCCCGTAGCAATTTTTATGTTACCTCCTTAGCTTTTTTTTTTTTTTTAAACCAAATTTTATTACCTCCTGTGTTTAAACTCCTAATTAAACGTTTTCCGTTTCTATATTTATACATTCTGCAATATAGTTGCTTATGAGCTGTACATAGATATTTTAGCGTCTTTCTTTAAGTTTGTGTTGAGGCTGGTCCTCACACATGAGTAGGATTGGATTGGCAAAGATTATCAAAGTCAAAGCAGGGCAACTTCAAAATTTCTGATTTTTCAAATTGTAATTTTTTTTTTTTTTTAAACTAAAAAATCTAGTTTTTATCCCTGTGTCATAATTTTTTCTACCATAAATTAAGGTAATGAACAATTAAAGATGTTTTCCAACTATAAAGTTGCCTTTTTAGTAGCTTCATTTATTACCTTTATACTTTCATTGATATAATTTAAAGTTGTGAAAAGATTAATTTTAAGATCTGTTAAAAAATTAAGATTTGTAATAAAGAATTCATTTATATTGTCAGAATTAATTTCTTTGGTTATTTTTTAATTTTGAGACAACTATAGTTCTTAACACTCAATCTTGATTCTTGACAATGAAGCTTCGAATCATTGACTGAAAATTTGAATATATGTTTTTTTTTTTTTTTATGTTTGGCTTCCATTTTAATTTAAGATAATTTCAGTTCTCAAATCGTTTAAAAATAGATAAGTCAAATGTGTATTGAAAAATTTTAGAAAAATCAATGGAAAAGATGTTTTCACCTTTGGGGGGGGGGGCTGAATGTTATAAGTTTTCTATATTACTCCAGTAGCAGAAACTGTGCTGCAGATGCACTGTAAATTGGTGCATCTGTACTTATCCGTAGAGTTGTTTTTCTGTTTCATTGTGATTGTGTTTGTGTTCTCCAGAAATTCATTGGCCTTCTGTCAAGCTTTTTTTTTTTCCCTTAAGAGATTTATTTACCTAAATACTTAAAGCTTGATTTGCTATCTTTTTGAACCAGTTTTATTTATAAAATAAAGAAGAAAACTAGTCTAATATTTTTAAAAATTTATCAAATTATACTGCAGACAAAATTTAAAAATTCTGCTACTGGTTATGTTTCTTTCAGTTTGTGAACATACGATTTGTGTATATTTTGGTTATAAAAATCATAGCATTAAATCAGAATTAATTTTTCTGGAAAGCTTTGTTTATTATTTCTTAGATTATTTTGTTGAATACATTGAGTATTTTTCCTCCACTTTTAAATAATATTTTATGATGTTGTACAGGTATTGGGTATGGATAGTCAGGAGTAAAATGTGTATATATTCTGAAGTTTTTACTGATTCCTAATAGAAAAGTATTTTTATTTAACTGACTCACAAATGTTTAGGTTTGAACATTTCCCCCCTATTCTATAGGTTGATTCTAGTTAATATTTGGTCAAGGAATTCAAAATCTGAAACAGTGGTGCTAAAAAGTTTATCATTTACAAGATTTGAAAAATTGAGCTTAGAAACAATATTTTTAGTACTTATAATATTTTTAAAAAAAAGTCCAATGTGAAAATATTTCACTCTTTTAAAATGAAAAAACATTGTAAATTATTTTCTATGTGATTTATCTTAAAATTATTTTAAAAATAAGTTTTAGGAAGTACATTACAGAAAACCTAATGTAGTTCTATTTCAAATTTTTCCACAGATTTAAATACTAAAATTTGAAAATTAAATTTCTTATTTCGTTAATATTTTTTTTCTATTGTGGTTATAATTCTTTATTTTACATTGCTTTTCCAAATTCCTACATTTCATGCAGTGGCATATTTTTTTTTTTTACTTTAAATTTTTCTTCAGCCCTACAGCTTTTCACGAACCAAGATAGCCTCCCAAGTTTTCGTCACCTGTCCATAGCTGGCAGGATAGCCTGCCATGTGCTCTAGGTTCCTTCAAGCATGGACAACCTATATATTGGGTGGTCTTTCTTTTCACTGTTTTTCTTCACTTCTTGAGAAAGCTACCTTTTTGCTGATTATTCTGCATTGTCAATTCTAAATACGATCTACTTACTCTGTTTAATAAAATTCCATCAGTGTGATCCTTACATTAGTACAACAAATACATGAAGTCCCATTTGCTACTCCATAAACACAATGTCATTGTAATCCTCATCAGAATGTTGGACCTGAATGTTCATTCCATTATTGCAATTATCCATTTTTTTTAATTTTTTTTTTTAAATACTAGAAAACAACAATAAGTTAAACATTTTTGTGGTATTCAAAAGATGTCTTTCCATTGACAAACGTCTAAAGGAAATAATTAAAATAATTTCTTTTGATGTTACCATTCAATAAATGCAAAAGATATAAAATTTTCTGTGAATGAAGGAAGAAGTGGTCTTGAGCATAATCTATGGTCATAAAAATGGATTCTTCACACATTTTGTTAAGTTGAACCAAAAAAAATCCTTAGTTTTGAATGTTCTTTCCAGCTTATAAAGCATGACTTGTATAGGCAATTTCAAATTTATGTGGCAAATATTAAACATTAAGCAGTAAAAATTACTCTTATGTAGGTAAACATTAAAAATTAACGATTTCAGAATAAAATTAAAAAAAATATTTTTAGATTTTTGAATCATTATCCAAAAATTAACTAGAATCATTTAGAATTCCTGGGATTTTTTTCTATCCTAATTTTTGTATTTGAACTTGCTGTGTTTGAAATTTTGGGTTGTGATTTTGAATGTTATTTTTTTAGGTGTCAAATATTATTTGTTAAATAGATTACTGCTAAAACTTTGATTTTAAAATGAGTAGTTGCTTCGCATTCTTTGTGACTCATTAATTTTCCTCCCAAACAGAATATTTTTTCCTTGTTTACTTTTTCTCTTTTGATTCATATTATTAGTGCAAGTCTTATTTGTATTTAACCTATCATTCATATATTATTTTAGTTACATTTTCATAATTTTATGCTATCGAATCATATTTAGTAAAAAAATAATATTATTAAAAAATTTAATTTCACAAAATAGTTAATATTTTATATATCTTGGAATTGTATTTATTGCATGAACTTTGACATTTAATAACAATTCCTCTTTTTACAGAAGATTGTATTAATATTATCTTTTTATTATTGTGCCAAATGCTCTTGCTAGTGCCTTGCTTTTAGAAATGATCATACTTGTATAGTAATGTATATAAATATTGGTTTTGTCCTACGTTTACTTTTGTTGAATTGTTTGTTGAAGCACTATTATTATAAAAACTTGTTTCAAAAATAAGTTTGTACAAGAGTATTTATCTATCAATAAAGAATTTTGAAGTATTTACTTTGGTGTGTTTACTATTACATAAAACTTTTACATTGTGATATATATATTTTCAATAGTGAGACGCTTCTGAAAATTATGGGTCCTATAGATTTGATATTTCCGTATCAGTCACTTTTCATCTAATTTAGTTTAAATGTTAATCCTCTTTATTTTGTGGCTCTTAACTCCCATCTCATATTTTCCTCCTACAAATTCCAAAAGTAGTCTCCCTTTTTCTTTAGTTTCCATTTTATGAAATATTATTGAATTAGTATTTTTCCCTTTTTATGTGTGAAATTATCTTGTTACTTAGCTATTCTTGTTTGATTTGTGAAAATATTTTAAACAAAGCATTCATAAGCATTGCATCTGTGATTGTTTTATTATCAGATTTTGCATTCACATATCTGCCAACTTTTACGCTTTCCGATTAAGTGTTTTTTCCTTGTGGTAATAAAGTGAAAATTGTAATGAGACATTCAATTCAGATAGCCAACACTTACAATCAAATAATTAGCAGGCCTATTTTAACTATATAAATGTAATTATAGGTAAATTCATGCTAAATTGAATATGTTGAAATTAAAATCTGTCATGAATGTAGAAATTTTGTTACCACGTTAAATATAAAAACATCTTCTGCAAAATGCGAAAGAGTTGGTAGATATGCATTTATATTGTTATAAAAATTGATGTGGTATGCAGTTAACAATATAATTCTTCTGTTATAGTGTATGTTTGTTATGTTCTTTTAGTATATTTGCTTGATGAGTTAAAGTACTAATTAATATTATTTTGCATAAAGTATATTTTTAAGAATGAAAAAAATGTTTTTTAAACCCATATATCCATCTATTATGAACTCAGAGTATAAAATGTTTGAGTTATCGTGCATACTTGGAAAATTTTTACACAAATTTGCTAGATAATATTATGGGTTAAGCAACGTCAATAGTAATTGTGCTTTTTTTAAACAAAAAATTTTATAAAGTTTTACCTCCAAATAAGATACCAGAAAAATATTTCATTATTTTTATTCAAAATTAGTTTATTTCAAATAGGTATAAGATGCTGAAATATTTAAAGACTTTTTATTTTATTAGTTTATTATCAAGCAATGTATGCTAAAAATATGTTATTACAGTTTCTGCTTTTAATGAAAGAATTAAATATATTTAAAAATTGTTTGAAAAATCTGTGCTTAAAAAAATGAACATTTGTAACAACGTTCTTAAATTCTAAAGTTGTATTGCAATTTTATTTTGTTATTAATAGTGTATAGTGTGCAGCTTTATTTCTTCTATTAACACTTTCTAAACACTATTTTATTCCACTAGGACAATGAATGATGACCAGGTAAAGCCAAGATCTCTGAGGTTTACTTGGAGTATGAAGACAACATCATCGCGAGATCCAAACGAGATCATGCAAGAAATACGCAAAGTATTAGACAAAAATAACTGTGATTATGAACAGCGAGAAAAATTCTTACTATTATGTGTTCACGGAGACCCAAACACAGACTCTTTAGTTCAGTGGGAAATCGAAGTGTGTAAGCTTCCCCGCTTGTCACTGAATGGTGTGCGTTTCAAACGTATATCCGGTACATCAATAGGCTTCAAAAACATCGCTTCTAAAATAGCCAATGACCTCAAACTGTAAAAGTGGTTGAACAAATGTTATTCTCATTTATAGCTCGGTAAATCCAATGTTGGAGAGGATTCGCTGGCAAAAAAGGGTGCATTGTATAAATCAGTTGGCGCGATCTTATGCTCTTGTTTGTGCTGCCTATTCTAATGGAAGTTCTAGGTGCCCACAGTTCATAATGCTTGATAGCAAATATACACACTGTTTTGTGGTTATTATGTTTCAGGGGTAGAGTATTTACAGTACATGACTTGTGACTTCCAACTTATGTACAGTTTTCTCATTTAGTTATTAAATTCAAATTAATCCTGGCACACAATAGAAATTTATGTAATCTATGTTTGTCAGTCCTGTCATCGAGGTTTGATAGATGACTGGTCTATCACTGTATATAGACTTAGCACTTGGTATGTAGAATTGTTTAAGAAAAAAAAAATGCTGTCATCTTAATTTTGAATCCCATTTTTTTTTATATATTGCCTCTGGAGAGTTGAGGTTGAAAGAGTGTACTTGACTGTAAAAATTGTAAATTGTGGAAACAAATGGTAATTTGGAGAAATTTATATATAAATATATATATACATATATATAATAGAAAATCCCTTTACGATACTGGTACTTCTATGTAACTATCCTTTTGCTTTGTTGTAAATTTTCCTCTAATTTTAGATTAATATAAGATTTTATCAACTTTCTTTGATCTTTCTTTGTGTGTTGAACATATAAGATTTTATCAATTTGCACATCTGTATATCTGGCACATATCACACCGTAAAAAAAGTATTGGTTATGCCAAAAGTGGCAGATTTGTAAAATTAATTTAAGATAACACAAAGACTTATGAGGTGCAAAGATTACTTCGTTCTGCTTAGGAAAAAGTTTAAATTTTTAAAATTAGTTGCAGAGTTTATAAATACAATAGAAAAACTAAAACATTGCTTTTGTTATCAGCTGTTACAAGTGAAATATTTGCACTGGCGCATCTGTCAATTTTTATACTTTGTCTTCTTAGCATTGCTGCAGTGATTGGTGGCTATTTTAAAAATATTGTTTTTCTCAGCTAGCAGCACCACCTTTTGATGAACTAATTTTAAAAATCAGAGGGATTGTAAATTCGTTTCCTAAGCAGAATGCAGCAATTTATGCATTTCTCTCTGCTTCTATTTTTTCTCAATCTGATTGTTCAAATCCTGATAACTGCGTTTTATTTCCTTTTTCACAATTGCCAGGTGTGATTTGTAAATTTTTAAAGAACAAATCTATTGAAAAAAATTTCTTGCAGTATTTATAGCTTTCCATTCTTAAAGAAACACTAATACTTTGTTTTTGTTTGCTTTTAACTTGTGTTCTGACCTTTGTATTTATAATTTAAAAGTATGGACTTGTGAAATCTCATATTTTATAAACAATGCCCTTGTAGGTATAGTTTTTTTTCCTTGACTTGCTGAACTTAGATATTTTGCAAAACGAAACAAAAATATTTCAGTTTGTGTAAATATATTTTTTTAAAAAGAACAAGGAAAATCAATTCCCTGTGCAGACTTTTGACTGCAATGTATTATTATGTAAATCTTTTTGTGAAAAAAAAAAGTGTTATGCTAGAAATTGAAGGATCTGTTTTCATGCGCACGATTTCTAGCATGCAAGTCCTATTGTGAAAAATTCAAGTCTTAATAAACGTTGATTTGTAGCATATTTATATTAATAACAGCAATACAAAAGATCTTGGGAGACTACAAGGGGCTCGTGTTTCCCTTAGTTAAAGTATCTCTAAAAATCTCATTAATTGGTTGATCTTACCCAACATCTTCCTTTCCTACTTTCCGTGCAGCTGCGAATGTGTTTTGATCGTCCATGTGATAGTACCTGTATCATATTATTTAAAATAATAAATTATAAAATAATGATTTTGCTAAGTAAATAAGATGATATTCATTGTTATTACAACCATGGTAAATTCTAACACTAACACACATTTTATCCATTAACATCTAAGTGAGCTCTTCTGCAATTCTCAAAGACCATTGTGCAGAGTGATCATAATGAGTAAAGTTATACATTGTTGTTGCTATCATTGAAAACACTAACAGACACATTTCATCTATTAACTTCTATATAAGCACTTCTGCTATTTAACTCCTGCATCCCACAGTGGACTGATTGTAAAGACACGAAGTAAAACACCCAAGTTAAGCCTCATTGGCTGCGGTCAGTAAACGGGTGTGTGATCACTTTGAACATCCTACGTAGCGACAGAGAGTGTGCGGTATCAAAATTGTGATGGCTCGTCTTCGAGTCATCCTCGCGAATGCCCAATGCGTTGCCAATAGCCCAATGTGCAGCTTTAGTGCGACGTAAATAAAATACCTACCTTGACTAGTTTGCCCTTACACTGTACATGCTACCCTAAGTTGACACCAGTTGGCTTACCTGTCTTTTTTTTCTTCTTTTTTTTCTTTCGGTATTTCTGTTTTTAAAAATAAACCCGTTAAGAGGTTAAAAAGAACAATTTGAGTTAGTTTGTACAGGGGGAGGTCATAATTAAAGTCACCCTGCTTACACCAGTATTGAATGTGTGAATCATGAAATATGCTATTTACTGAGGACTCAAATTAGTGAGGAAAACTGTTTTCAATCTCTGCACTTGTACATAGCTTCACAATTTTCCCCCGATTCTTTTAATTTAATTTTTTTTTTTTTTTTAGTTCATTCATGGCAAAATGCATAAAGGGTTTTAAATTACCTGTGTAAAATTTAGTGTATCGGATGTGAAAGCCACCATCGCTTGTATTAAATTTTTCAAGAGAACTGATTCCTTTACATGTTTCATTGCACTATAATAATGCTTTTATTGCTTATTTATAGCACTAAATCTTCAATTTATTAGAATTAAGAGAACGCTACACCTCCGAAAAATTCACGACAAATTCTTTTTCACTTTCATAAAAAAAAAAGTTAAGGTAAACCTAGAGAAACAACGAAGTTTCTAATGCTAAAAAGAAATTTTTAGATATCAAAGTGCAAACAAATTATGACAGGATTACACACTGAAAAAGTAATTGGGCATTAATTTGTTTGCATTTTGTTATTTAGAAAACATTTTTGTGGCATTTAATAATTGTTTTCTTTTCGAAGTTTACCTGAAGTCACTTTTTCTTTCTTTAACTTTTAATAGACCAATGGCGAGATGAAGCAGAATTTACCACGAAAAATTTCTCTGCAGTGTAGCGTCTATTAAGACATGGTGCTCGTACTTGCGTAAAAAAGAAATTATATAGGAAACTATAAAAATTAGATACAACGCTTTATCATCAATACACTTTTTTACAAATTAACGTTCACAAATCGGCAGAACATTTTTTTGTCGAATTAGAAAGAATTTTTTTTTACTTTGAATCCTAAATTTTCACGGGTATAAAAGTGGCATTTCTAAAAGCTTCAAGCATGATCTTTTAATTGGGCCAATAGTTTTGTCTTCCAAAACATTTGCTGCATAAGGAAAGATTGTTTACATAGTGTTAGTACAGAAGTTTTCATAAGTTTTATATCCGAGAAATAATTAGATTTTATATTTCAAAAATTAATATGTATCGTAAAAAGTAGTTTCGTGCTATCATCAATATAAAATGAACCCTGCGAAAGGGACAATGTATACCTGATTTTGAAAATTTGAGGAGCTCAAATTGTGAAAACAAAAATGATTTGTTGGTTATTTTGTTTGTGTTTAACCAGTTTGTTAGTTGTTAAAACATGTTCCTAAACATAAAGTTTAGGTATGCTTTTAAAAAAAATACGCTTATGGTAGGAAAAATTTAATAAATATAAAAATGCTATCCCGATTTTTTTTTTTTATCGCGCAGGTCGTTGGGCTACCAAAGCGAGGGAACCATCTCCGCAGAGGATCAAAATGTGTTCGGATCTCTGGAATTTTTCCCAGATCCTCACCAATAGCCCAGTGTGGCATTAACTACCAATTTTTTTTTTCACGTTAAATTGATACATCAACGATACGAATGATGTATCAAAGAATTTAAAATTCATGCAAAAAGCAGATATTTTTCATTAATGAGAAGAAATTAGCTTTTAAAAAAATACATCTAATGAAGAAAGTGTATACTAACATGAAAACATTTAAACGTGTAGGAAAATTCCTACAAAAACAGGTGAATAATGAGCTAAAAGTTATAGAAAAAGTATGCTGGCCACGGATTCCGAACTTCGACTTCATACGTTTTTCCTGGCATAGCTGCAAATTTTCGTCGTCATTTGGAAGGATTTTTAACAAATTGGTAGTGAAACAATTTGAGTACAGGAGTTTTCTAAAAATAAGATACGTTACGTACACTTGAATCAGACCTTCCAAGCAATTTAATCCTGCGTACAGTGGTTCAACAAAAGTATGGAAACACTTCTAAACTAAGTCTTAATAATAAACATATCAACAGTTTAGAATGCAATAATTAATCGGTCTTTTGACCGATTATGGTATGTTAAGTACTAAGTAAAAAAAATTTCTTTTTGCAAATGTTTTGGAAGATTATTAGCAAATTTCGATATCGTTCAATAGACTTAGACTGATGTGATATTCGGAATACCTGTCTTCGAAGCGGACAACTGATTCCTTCATATGAAGTGATACTCTTGGGCGACTGGAATTAGACAGTAAGGCAGGTTGTGGTGAGAGATGGTAGCAGTCATAAGTCTATACATTATAGCTGGGATCAATTAATAGAAATTTTATGCATATAATTGTGTTGAAAAACAAAAGCTTTTAACTTAATGAGCTCATTTTGGTCGATGCAAATTTTCCATGGTTTAATAGGACACCATTTCTAAAAGCTTCATAATCGATGTGTCTAAGATCTTCCAAAACATTTGCTGCTAAAAGAAAGATTGTTTGCATAGAGTTAGTATAGAAATGTTTCCATAATTTTGTCAAGACACCTGTGTGTTTATATTATTAATTTGTCATAATGCATATAGAGCTGTATTTATTTATTTTTTTAAATTTTAAAAATAAAAGTTTATATTTTAACACCTTCATCGTGGCAATAGTGCGCTTTTATCCCGCTGTCGGCTTCAAGAGTTACCTCGCGACTCTAAAATTGAAACAAAACAAATTTTTCAAAAACTTTTTTATTTTACTTTAAAAAATAGTGATCCATTGCAATCAATGACAATGGTCTGTGTGGATATACCTGGAATACGAGTTATCTCGTCTGCCGCGAAGAAAGAGTTAAGCGAAATTGTTGCTACCTCTAGGAAAAGGTTTCCTCAATTGGTTGGCTGATAAAGCCCCTCTAGGGTACCACAATAACTGTAATAGTTTTTTTTCCACTATAAATAAATAGCCTAACAAAATAACGTTAGATATTAAATTTCTTGTCAGTGTGATCTTCCGTATATTGTACGTTATTATATCTCCCAGGGTTTCTAATCGTAGGTTTAAGGTTTCTTCTGCTAAAATCATTAAATACTGTCCTTTCGTAACTGACCTTGACTTCTGTGAATCTTTCTATATTTTGAAAAATTCTTGGTTAGTAAATGATTTTTAAAGTATCCCATTTCCTGATTTTCGTAATTTTACTTCAATTTAGTTTCTACGCCTTGCTCTCATGGGTTTTTCACCTTACTTTCTCCTCCCAATTGTTTCCTTTTCTTTTGTTCAAGCTTGTTCCTCCTACTCTACTGGTCATGTCATTTTTTTTTCCTTATTGCTTTTTCCTGGTAATTCTGGCTCTTCGAGACTGAAGAAGGTTCTTGCTAAAAGAATAGAAGCTATATATCTGTCTTTCTACAATATTTTGTGCTTTAGCATTGTTTAGCTTTATTCACATATGTAACACCTTGTCTTCATTTGGCTCCAGGGTTGAAAATATTTATATATCCTCTTTTCCTTGCTGCTCAAGAATCGTCTACTCTTCAGACTGATTTTGTGATTTTTTTTCTCAAAACTTCAGCGTTTAAGATGATGGATACGTTTTCTGAACAAGCACTCCCTGCTCCGTCGGAAACAACAGAGGGGCTCCCCGCGATCTTAATAGAGCAGTACAACCGATATCAAATTCTATTAAATTCACTAAGCAAGAAGAGACGCACGATTTTACTTAAATTAAACCTATTTGCGACATCAAACACGTTTTCATAGTTTTACTTTTACACCTTCTGTGTTTTGTTTGCATTTCTCAATGCAAATGGATGAATTTCATAGTGACATAATGCGGATAATAGGAGCTAAACTTTCTCTTGTTCAAGCGCACCAATTAACTGTAGATATTTTCGTGAAAAAATACACTTAATTAAGTTAAAATAGTTAAATTGGAAAGAATACGTAAAAGAGTTGATGTATTTACAAAAAACAGTATAAGTTAAAATTAGCTAAATACAATTAAGTAAAAACTGTTGGTTAAAATAAACTGCTAACATTATCAGGAATTGAAAGTTGAGGTTAAATAAATTTGAAATTAAAAACAAGGTCATATTTAAATGCAAAGTTATGGGCTATAGATAAAGAGTTTCTTGTTATTTTGAACTCTCAGTTTGTTCATTGCGTTTTCTCGGAGTGGCAAAGCACCTTGGACAATAAACATTTAGGTGTTCCATATCTTGATAATCACCAGAATGTTTACAAGAAGGATTTTTATTAAATAGTCAGTTTTGATGCACACCGAACATTTCGTGAACAGTATAGACTTAATTAAGATGGAAGATTCCCAAATTTTTATTTGTAATCTTCTCTGGGAGAAAGTCAAAAGTAGTGCGTCTTTTGTCCTCTTTCGTCCATCTTGTTTGTCAGATTTGGTTTGTAAGCTTTTTCACAATAGTTTTAACACTTGGGGACTTAATGATTTGATATCTGTCTCAGGAAGTGACATGCTATGTTTTGCTAGTAAATTCACCTCCACATTACCCGCAATTCCGAAATGAACCTTAGCCCGTCTTAGATGGTATTCCGGAATTCCTTGATTGCTTAACAAGATAGTCGGTTGTATTTGGATTATTCAAAAAGAGCAACAAGATGTGATAGTATGTATAGATTATTGCACTCATAATGTTTTTTTTTCTTGAAAAAAACAAAGTGAGTGTTTTTTTTACGGCTGTCAACTCTGTGAGAAAGACACTGGCAAAGTTAGTCAATCGGTGAAAAAAAGTAAAAGATTGTTTCTTTTAACGACGTAGTCGTAACCCACCTTCTGGCGTCCTCTATTTTTAATAATCTGGAGTTATTTGCTGCCGACCGTATAAATTTCATAACTATTTACAATAGTTGATTCAGTGCTCCATGCAAGATTGTGATAGTTCCTTATTTCTGAAATTTAAAGTTACCTTTCCTTTTCGTGCCCCCAAATTAAATTCCCTTCTCTCAGAATTGTCTTTGGGCCCAGGACCAGATAGAAAGATACACTACGATAAAAACAATTACTGAATTAGGTTAATTAGCTATTAAAATTGTGATTTTAATTTGGACCTCACGAGACGTGGAGTCATTCTATTGAGTACGGGGAAAAAGTATGTAGAGGAGAAAATCCATTGGCTTAGAAACCTGGTGCATCTATTATTTTCCGGTGGTACTAACGGCAAAGTCCATAGAAAATAATCCGACACCTTAAAGGTGATATCACTTCAGCAAATACTTGGAGATTGGTTGCATACGACTCTTAAAAATTAAAACATAAAAAAAGGAGTTATAAGCGCTTTCAATTACCGAAGACGTGTTGGTATGGTCAGCAGAGCGTTGAATTAGAGCACACGTCCTCAATTAAACAACCTCTCCGGAACACGGCGACATTCATGCCCCCATCATTAAAAAAGAAAAATAGCCCACGTATTCCAAATAGGTTCTACTTGAGTTGAAGTTAAATTTGTCCTATAAACTCAATCTTGGAAAGTTTGGAGGTGTTCACTAAAAGATTAAGAAGTTTATTATGGGTTTTATTTCGTGTCCCATAGGTTGATTAAACTGAGGTAAAAGAATTGCGAAGTTATTATTACATAGACTACTTGCTATAAAAGGTAGATTAATTGTTGTTTGCTACTGTTGTTTTAGCTTAGCTTTCGTTTCTTCCTCTTGCTTGGGTTCCCTTTTAATCCGCTTTAATTGATCCTGAAAAAGAGGGGAAGTGCCTGATTAACTTTGTTTAATACTATTTTAGCATCCATCAGGGTTATGAATACGAAAAGATTAGCGTGTGTTCAAAGTAGTTTCCGGCATCAATGCGCTTTTGTAGTCGAATTTTCCACAGACTAAATGCCTCAAGCCATTCATTTCTTGGAATACATGAAAAAATGCATTTATAGCCACATCAATCTCTTCTTCTGAATGAAAACGACGTCCACATAAGTTCTTTTTTAGATTGGGGAATAACCAAATGTCACTCATGGCTAGATCAGGTGAATACAGCGGATGTTCTACCGGCTGTATGTGAAGATGCATTGCCATGGTGAAGCATTAGTCCCCTAACATTCACTTCTTGTAGAATTTCTGGAAGATATTAGTGGTATACCAGTTTGCTGTTACTATCCTCCTAACTTGATGGCTTTGACCAATTCCGTACTTCTGAAGAAAGCGGCATACATCACTTTTTTCAGTGCGTGTTGTCTTTTCACCATTGTCGGTATGGGATCATCTTCAAAGACCCATAATACTTTGCTTTCTTGATGCGTTGGAAAGTCAAAAAACGTTATGTACGTTTCATCACCTGTTACAATTTTAGAAATGATGCGGTGGCCACCATCATTTAGCAATTTAAGAGTTTCTTAAGTTTCTTTACTGATTCTGAACAGCTCCTCTTTTTGGTGCTCGGTTAGATTATGGGGAGCAGAACGGCAAAGTACTTTTTTCATATGTTATTCTTCATGAATAATTTTGTGTATGGCTGCGGATCCCATGTTAAGTTCCTTCTGTATAATTAGATAGGTACAGCGATTATCATCCTTTAACATTTTTCGTATATATATATATATATATATATATATATATATATATATATATATGTAATACAAAAATTATAAATACTTTTGTATTAATAAAAGAATTAAATCTCTTTCGATTTCATAAAATCTCTTTGTTAAAGAATAAGCGTTGAGATATTCTATTTTGGGAATTCAAGGCTGTAAACACACCATGAATTATAATTAGATTTATATTTCAAACGAGGAGTTATTTTTAGAATCTCTCCCTCGTTCACTTCCATATTAGGAAGCATTAAATGATTTTCCTTAATGCGTAAGGATACAAGTATTTCAGAGATTGTGCCTTTTTACTCCAAAATGTGTTTGTATAAAACGTGGGAGCACTAGTTTTGCGTGTCCTTTTCATCATGTTGTGATCCTGATAAGTTGTTCCAGAATCGTCAGAAGTCTTGTCCATCCCCTCCCTTGTGGAGAGCGGATGTGAACTGTTATCAATACCAACCTACCGTTAATAAACCATTTTAGAACGTATGATGGCTTACGACTGCATTATTTAAGCTAACTATAACACTGATAACAGGGATTTTAGCCCTCTTATTACAAGTCGGCAGTATAGTTACTTGCGGAGGAAATTTACGCTTGTCTATCTCTGGAAATAAGCGTAACGGAGGCTGACTGCTACGTTGAAATTTTCCCCATCCATCACACTCAGTGAGAAAAATGAAAATCATCAGAATTCCCTAAGTTAAAGGAAGGAAGTTTCCAATCACACACGCTGAGAGAAAAAGAAAAAATCGCCTTTTCGGTTCTGAAGGATGAAATCACACCCCGTCTGTCCCAATACCTGCACCTTCGTCGCGACTGAAATGCTGATGTAGAAGGGAGCTTGACATACCGGAACCCATTTGAAGTGTATCCTAGCCATAGAGTGACCGATGACCCTACAGTGTCCCATCCATAGAAGTCCGATGTCCTTAGTGCAAAATCCGATGTTCCTTAGTGCTCAAAAATGTGAAAAAAGTGAAAACACGATTTAAAAAAAAAAAATGATATATTTTTTTCCCCCTCTTCAACATAAAAAATCATGAAGGTCGAAGTGCTCGTAAATGGAAAGGAAGAAAATACTGTAGATATATTTCTTTTTCCTCTCATATTTTTCTTTCTCACTCTTATGATCAAATATTTTAGTGATATTAGATATGAGTAGTATTCTAACATTTTTATTTCAATAATTGAATAGAATATTATTAAGAGTTAAAGTGTATTTCTTGTTTTTATATTGCTTTTTCTTTATAAATTATGATGATATCTTGTTCTTTATAGTGCATTTAAAATGTTTTTAAAAGAAAAAGATGTGGTTCAAACGTCAATTAAATTAGTGAAGGCAAACAAAATTAAGTTATTATTTAAATTTTTGTTTCCTAATGATTTTTCTAGATTAAACCGTAACAAAATTCTAAATTTTTCAGAATTTTCTTTTGAACCGAACGATGATGAATTTTTAAATAAACTGAAAGAAATTTGTGATAATTTTAATTTTTCGGAATTAGTCAAAATTTCAGACATCCTAAGTATTTCCAGTGAGGGAAATAAAAACGAAATTGCAAAACATATTTTAACTTGTTTATGTGATTTTGAATACTTAAAAAATTCGATAGTAATGGAAAATCTCTCTGAAGATGAGGATGAAACTAATCAGTTTCAATGTAAACAAACTCAAACTGATTTTGAACCACATTTGCCAATTAAAACTTATGTAAATCAATTTACACAAGTTACTTTAAATATTAAAATATATGTTGATAAAGAAATACAAACTCATGTTTATACTGATAAAGATATGGCATCCTATAGTCAAAGTTCTAATAATGATGTCAATAATAGGAAAACAGAAACTAAATTAATAGTAAATTTTTCGGATATTGAAGCAGTTACTCCTATGTTTAAAGGAGAAAAACACGAAAATATTAATTCTTGGGTTGAAAATTTTGAAACTCATACCAATTTATTTAAATTGTCTGATATGCAAAAATTTTTATTTGCAAAAAGATGTTTAAAGGGTAATGCCTTAACATTAATAAGAAGTGAAAGTTGTTTAAATTCATATGAAAAATTAAAAAATCTTTTGCTTGAAGAATTTGGACTTAATTGTAATAGTGCAGAAATACATGCAATGTTGCAAAAAAGAAAGCAAAGATATAGTGAAACTCTTCAAGAGTATTTCCTTAAAATGAAAGAAATTGCCACTCAAAGTGATATTGATGACTTAGCTCTAATCACTTACATAATTCAAGGAATACCAGACCAAACAAATAATAAATCAATTCTTTATGGAGCCAATAATCTTTTTGAATTTAAAGAAAAACTTAAAATTTATGAAAAAATTAAAAGTGACTTAGATAAAAATAAATTTCAAAATAACAAGGGACCATCTATGAAGAAAACGGAAAACCCTAAATATGACATTAGGTGCTTTAAATGTAATACACCAGGACATAAAGCTCCGGCTTGTCCTAAAAATACACTGATAACAAGGATTTTAGCCCTCTTATTACATATATTTAAAGCAAACTGCTTGGTTGGTTGGCGGGAGCACTGTTTACACTAGTGAGACCAAAAGTCATTTTATTTATTTATTTACTTTTATATCTAACTGGCGTGGAGCAGATGGCCCAATTCTGAATTTACAACTAACAATCTTCATCTCTGTAGCCTTGTAATTTTGAATCCAACCCGGAAGACAAGGGAAAACCATGAAAACCTTCCACTGATCAGCCCGACGGCAATGGAAATCTAACCCATGATCCGTATACCATTGAGGATATTTTACGTCAGCACTGTGGTTGGAGTAAGATGGGAGCAGATTTCGTATCAACTAGCCACCACTGAGATTTGAACCTAACTCACCTTATAATGAGGCGTACGCTCTATCCTCTGGGACACCGTGACTCATTGTTTGTTTATTTTTTTAATTTCATACCGTCGTTGAGCAGTCAACTTAATTTTGAGTTTAGGACTACCATTCTTATAAAATTTGTCAAAAAAACTCATTGTATGAAGATAAGAAGAAAAAAAATTATCAATAAAAGTTTAACTACTCAAGTTTTATATCTTAATTAAATTTAAAATTAAATACAAAACTTATTTCTTAACAAACAATTTCTTAATTAAATACAAAATATACTTTGAAATCAGAAAATATATGGTGGCAGAATAGTTTTATTTAGTATTTCTGTATTGCTAAGTAAATAGTGCGTGGAATGACATTATAATACGTTGTGCCATGCTTTATGCTTCACAACAATACAAAAAATTCAGTACAATTATTCTTCTACCATCCAAACCTGCCCCTTGCTACAACAACAAAAAATGACGCAAGATAATATCAGAAAACATAAAAGACTAGTATTACATAGCAATAAAGCCAATGCTAAATTATATTACGGCGAACGATAGATAATTTTAGTTTGCGTAGAATCTAGTGTTATATAATGTTGAGAAGCCGGGTTCGAATCCCGCTCTGGGCATGGATGTTTCTCTCTCTGTGTTGTCTTCTGGTGTGAATGTGTGAATGTGGCCCACCTTATAAACGGGTTTGTGGCAGAGTGGCGGGGGTAACGTTGCTCGCTTCCGCGACTATGGTTCACAGGTACCCACTGGGTAACGATAAATGAGCAACACTTCCGGCATCTTCTATGGCGAAGAACGAAAGTCCAGTGCCTGCCGTTATTAAAAAATAATAATAATAATAATGCTGAGAAAACAGCGACCTTTTGTATCTTTCTAATATTCTAAAGTTGGGCCAGGATAGCCTGGTCGGTAGGGCGCTGGGCCCATATCCAAGAGGTCGTGGGTTCGATCCTCGCCGGCCGAAGACTCCCCGTGTAGTAAATGGTGACTGATGCACGTTAAATCTGTCGAGTCTCAAAATCCTCCATGTTCCCATAACAAATCAATACCTCTGGGGGTACTGATCCAGGAGTTTCCTTGTCTTTAGGATTGGTTCAAAATTACAAGTTGATTATTAGTAGTCGTAAACCCATGAAATTAGGTCGGCTGTTCAACGACGGTTATAAAATAAAATATTCTAAAGTTACGTAAGACTTGAAATTAGAGGGAAAATAAGAATTAAAGGAAAAGATGACAGTGTTTCACTTGATATATTAAAACCAGCTAATTTGTTAAACGAAGAAAACAATTCTCCAAAAGATAAAAACAGTGAACAACCCTCTACAGATGATTCAAACTTAAAACAAAAAAATTTACCCTACCAAAAACTAGAAAGTATCTCATTTTGGCAGACTTATAAAATTAGCCTACAAGGCTTAATTCAGTTGTTAAAGTTAAAAAATTATCTTAACTTTGTTACTTGGTAGGGGGATCAGTAGGGTAGACATAAGAATGATTTATTTTATTTTATTTTTTAAAGTTTGCAACTCTGTGAGTGGCAATGCAATAATAGAATTAAAATTATTATAAAAAGCTACTTTCGTTGTGATAAAAATTCTATTCCATTTATTGATAATAAACAAGAGGCAAATATTTAAATATAAGTTATTTTATTAAACTGTCATTTGCTATCATAAGAAGTTTTCTATATATCACTCTGCCTTCACATAAGAGCGACCCAGGCTGTCTCTCCTATTGTGCTATCTGTCCTCTTCTACTTGACGAAGGCTCATAAGCCTATTTTGAGCACACGAGCCTGAAAATTTATGTAATTGCAATAACCAATAACCAATAAGAGCGACCCATAAAATGGCGCTTAGAGATGATGACGATAAAGAAAAAACACGGATAACTTACAGGAGTTACACAGAGTAAGTGTAAAAATTCCTTCAATTTGGATAGGCAAACCGGAAATATGGTTCTATCAAGGGTTAGACTATATTTGAGGGGTGCCCCTTGGTTCTCGTCAAGTTGTGATCGCGGTTGAATGCCAAGCTAGGCGATGTTGTTTTATTTATGGAATTGTCTATAGTTGTTGGGTTTTTTTTTTTTTTTTTTTTTTGGAAAACCTAATCGTGATTCTGATTGGTTTAGATTTTAGAGTTATTTTTGAATGTTCAACGTATATGTAATTTCAGAGATCATTTAGTTCTACGTTGGATGTCGGCTGGTAAGGTTATATTTTGCGTCTGGTCCTGAAAATGACTCCTGTAAGTTAGATAAATCTTCAGTTTCTGTACTATTTGAATACTCCATTAATTTTTGTTTCCATTCAAAATGCATTTTATTAGGTTTATTAATTTTGCTTACATTGTGTTCAATGCGATTTTATTAAGTTTTGGCCTATGCTTTATTGAAATTCTCCAATGTTTTATTGAAATTTCATAATGTTTTGGCCGTCATTCCTGTTTGTACAGTGTTCCGCATGAACAGGAATCGCGCCAAACTAAAATCGCCAATTTCGCCATGGGGGCACCCTCAAAAATATTTTTACCATTGGTACCAAAGTACGTAAAAAATATCTGGGACATGATTAGCAATGAAAGTAAAACAAAATATACAGACTCCAAAGATAGGCTTCTAAACCTATTTAAATAAAGTGAAAATGTTAAAATACGAGATTATTTACCGGAAATGAACTTGGCAATATGAAACCAAGCCAGCATCTTCAGAAACTAAAATCAATTGCTACGTCGAATATCTCAGAAAATTTAATAAGAACTCTTTGGCTGGAAAAATTGCCAGATTCTATTCGAAAAACATTACTTGTAAGTAAGGAAAATATTTCAAAACTCACCGAAATGGCAGATAAAATAAATGATATGAGTTCAGGGAATGAAATTTTTGGCGTAAAGATAATGGCAACTCAAGAGCGATGTCATTGTTCCGGTTCAAACGATGAGCTTTTAGAGCGAATCAAGGAAATAGAATTACAAATTTCGAAATTAAGCTGTATTCGTTCACTAAGAGCAGCGTTTAAAGATGCAAAAAATCCAGGTTTTGAACATACCCGGTCAAGAAGGCGAAATCTTAGGAAGCGATTCAATGAAAAAGAAAAATGTTGCTATTACCATTTTATGTATGGCGTTCGCTGCCATACTGACAAATGCCGCCAACAGTACACTTGGAATACGGAAAACGCCAAACAGCAGTAGAATTAGCGGTAAACTCTGCTCCTGAAAGAAAAATATCTCGCCGCAAATTTCGTTTATTTGTACAAGACAAAAACACAGGAATGCGGTTTTTAGTATATTCAGGAGCAGACGTGAACGTCATTCCAATAACTAAGAAAAAGTTATCAAGAGATAATTTCAAGTTATATGCTGCTAATAAAACCGAAATTCTAACATATGGAATTAAAATTTAAACTTTAGATTTTGGTTTGCGTAGAACTTTTTTCAATTTCCTAATGATGAATTCTTAATAATGAATTATTGCGAAAATAGGTAAAGCTATTTTAGGAGCAGATTTTCTGAATAAATTCTAACTACTGATTGATATACACAACAAAAAGCTAATTGATACTGTTACTACATTTTCAACACCGAGTGAAATAACAATGTCAGCACAATGGTATTAGTACAATAGACAAAAATTCTAACTATGCCAGATTAATCCGGCATATTTAGAATTTTTCTCAATATCCAAATATCACTAAACTAATATCCAAATGTCACTAAACCTAATTCATCTGTTTCTAAAATTAATCATGGGGTTGAACATTACATTAACACTCAAGGACAACCAGTTTATGCCCGTTCTCGAGTTTTAGATTCTGAAAGGTTGCGTATAGCTAAACAGGAATTTCAATATATGTTAAATAACGACATTATAAGATCTTCAAACATTCAGTGGGCTAGTCCACTTAATATAGTGTCCAAAAAGGATGGATAATATCGTAGTCGATGCGTTATGTAGAATTGGAGAAATATCTGCAATGGATCATGGAATTATAGCCGAATCTCAAACTGATGATCCAGAACTGCAAATTTTGCTTAAGAACCATTCTTTAAAATGTCAAAAGTACCTCTTTAATGGAAAGTTTTTGTGGTGTGATATTTCAACCACCAATATCAGACCATACGTGCCTAAAATTCATCATCATGCTGTGTTTGAGCAAATGGAATGGCACATCCAGGAGTTAAATCAACTGTCAAAGAAATAAATCACGATTTATATGGACCAATGTTAAAAAAGATTTACATTAATGGACAAAGTCATGCATAAATTGTCAAAAAACCAACATTAACAGCCACACTAAATCACAATTTGCTGAATTTCAACTACCAGATGAGAGATTTGATGTAGTTCATATAGATTGAATTGGACCTTTTCCACCTTCAAATGGAAAAACATATTACCTGACTTGTATTGATAGATATACATCTTGGTTAGAAGCAATTCCGATTCAGCATATATTAAAGCAGAAACAGTAGCTAAGGCATTCTATGAGCAACGGATAGCAAGTTTTGGTATGCCATATAAGGTAATAACTGATAGAGGAACCCAATTATCTTCTTTAGAACCTAGAGAAGTCTTTAAGAACCTTGGAATATTATATGGCCCAAAAATTCAACATATCACTGCCTATCATCCAATCTGCAATGGTAAAGTAGAGAGACAACATAGAATCCTAAAGTGTGCAATTAAAGCTCATAACTCAATAAAATGGAGTGAAACTCTCCCAACTGTTCTTCTTGGTTTGAGATCTGCTCTAAGAAAAGATTCAAACTATTCAATATCACGAATGGTATATAGAAAAATAATAAAAGTTCCAGGAGAAATTTTCGAACCCTCCAAATATTCCTTCTCAACAGAATCGTTTGCAAAAGCTCTACAAAATCAGATGAAATACTTAAATCCAATTAAAGCAAGACAAAATATAAAGCAAAATATTTTCATTAACAAGGATCCCAATCATGTTCACGTGTATTCATCAGACTAGATAGAGTAAAAAAAAAAAACTTGAACCTGCCTCAACCAAGGACCATACACTGTGTTAAGAAGATATGAAAAATATTTCGTAATAAAAATTAAAGGAAAATATGACAGTGTTTCAATACATAGACTAAAACCAGCTTATTTTTTAAACGAAGAAAACAATTCTCCAATAGATAAAAACAGTGAGCAACCCTCTACAGATGATTCAAAATTAAAACAAAATATTCAGTCTATCAAAAACCAGAAAGTATCTCGTTTTGGCAGACTTATAAAATTACCTATCAGATTTAATTCGGTTGTGAAAGTTAAAAATTTATCGTATCATTGTTACTTGGTAGGGGGGTAATGTAGGGTAGACATATGTATGTTTCATTTTACTTGTTACTCAGTGGCGCGACAGCCCATAGAGGGCCAAGGCCTACTGTGCCCATCTAAGTTTTCTTGACCTTGGGCTCAGGGGTGCAGGAGCAGATGTTCCAGTCAAGTGGATGTTTCATTTTATTTTATTTTAATTTTTAAAGTTTTCAACTCGGGGAGTAGCAACGCAATAATACAATGATAGAATTAAGATTATTAAAAAAAGTTCATTTGTTGTACTAAAAATTGTATTATATTTATTGATAATAAGCAAGCTGTAAATATGTAAAAGTAAGTTATTTTATTAAGTTATCATTTGCTATATATTACTCTGCATACGCCTTCACATAAGAGCACGAAAAACTTTTCTGTTTTCTGATGTTATCTAATAATAGGTGGTGTGGTACTTAGGACTGGTTCCTTTATTCTGGCTACTTGGTCTCACTTGGCTAAATATAAGGATACTTGAATAAAAACTTTTGCTGTCCTCTGTAACAGGGTCTCGGTTTAAACATATTGAAATGTTTTACCTCAGCGAGTTCAGTATTCGAGACTATTTTGATATCACGTTTGGCTACTAATTCAAATAGTTTTGAAACTGCAGTGCTAAAAGTTTCTTTATCTCCATTATATAATTTTCATTCGTCTCAAAATATGTTGGAAGGAATTCTGGATTTTATTTTTCTCAACATCTTTTATTTTTCACATCACAAGCAAAATTATTAAATCTTCAACTTTCCCTTTAGGGATCTCTGAAATGATTTCATTAAAAACTGAGTTAAAGCAGGAGTTGTTAAAGCCAGTATAACATTTACCAATTTTGGAGAAAATTGGAATCAAGTTAAAATCTAATCATTATAAAACCTTAAGATGATTATTTTAAAGCTTAATCATTGTAAGACCTTTAGATGATCTTATAAAATTACTTAATAATATCAGATATCTGTGTCTACCAAGCGTTAAATCTTCACCAAGGGCATCGTAGAAAGATGACTCAAATTCGATTTATAGAAAACCATAATAGAGTCAGAAAATCTTTAATCCAACTCAGAATTACCTAAGAAATATCACTCAATCCAAGTAATTTAAAGATCAAATCCTAAAATGAATGGATATGCAATCCTATACAGATGTAGTTCAGCTATAACTGATCCAGTTGGGCTCAGTCCTGATGTCAATTGTTAACTAGTTTGGTACGGTACGTTACTTTTATCTTCGTTTTGAACTAGGGCTACACAGTGCGTTATTAGTAAAGATCAGGGAAATATCCCCAAGGATGATCCGGAGACAACATACATTTGTCACATCTCTATTTTACAGGCAGATCACCGAAGTCAAGCATCACTGGCTGCGGTCAGTGTGCGGGTGGGTGACCACTTGGATCAGTCAGCATAGGGACCGAGGGTGTGCGGTATCGGTCCTCGTTAAACTGTTCTACCGTAAAGTGCTCGACTTCGCGTGCAGGTCGTCGGGCTACCGAAGCGGGGGTGCCATCCCCTCTGCAGAGGATCAAAATTGTGATGGCATGTCTTCGGATCATCCTCAGGGATGCTTCCCAGACCGTCGCCAATAGCCCATTGTGCAGCTCTAGTGCGACGTAAATGAACTACAACTACAACTCTATTTTACAGGGAGATGACACCCACACACCATTCATCAGCAGATCACAATTTTGACCTTAATCAGAGTACGATTAATCTCCAAACCAGTACCCCTCGAGGTATTGATAAGTCATCAAAGGCCTTTGTGATCCCGACAGGCTTAGAGCGCACAACTGCCCATTTTGTACTTGGGGAGTCTTCAGCCGATGGGAATCGAACTCTCGACCTCTTGGAAATGTGCCTAATGCCCTACAAGCTAGGTTTTCAAGGCTTTTATCAGGTTTAACATTCAAGGATTGAAGCACAGTTCAAGTCGAAATGTTCGTTAGTGACTGAAAAGGTAACTGTGATACGTAGACAGATATTTCATATGGTAAAGATATTAGAAAATTAACGAAAGAAAATAGATTTAAATCAAGCATACATTGAAATAGATGGTGTTTTGAAAAACAAAAATTTGTTTTACTTATTTTGAGATGTATTGTTAAAAAGGGTGACATGGTTGCCAGACGTAGAAAGAACTCGCTTTTGTGGAGGTTCAGATTTGGTTTCTTTTTATTTGTTTATTTCTGTTTATTCTTGTTGAAAGCCTTGCACCATCATACTTTTGTGTTAGCATATTGTTCGAGCAACGAGATGAAGTTAATTTTAAAAATTATTATTTAGGTTTAAATTTCCAAGTTTGTATATTGTTAACAAAATAATAAGTGTTTTATTTTGAATGACAATTCAAATAAAACATTCTTTTATCAAATGACAATTCTTACGTCTTGAAATGACAGCACTTAAATAACGATTTTTATAACGATTATTCTTTTAAATACAAATAATAACAATAATAATAGTAACAAATACACGCATACAAGAAATACTACTCAAGAGAATCTCAAAACACAATCATCACGTTGTGAGCCAACTGGCTTCAAAACATGCCAAAAACTGTAACTCGGAAGTATAGCTAGTCAAGAGTTTCTGTGATCGGAGTTTCAGTGTAGAAAATACCATCCATAGTGCAATCATGTCTTGCTAAAGTTTTAGAGGAGATATCTTCTGCTAAGTCTAGAGTTTACCTCACCGACTACTTTTTAAAATTGTCACAAGATGGCAATAGCTAACTCTGCGTGAAGAAGCTTAATCCTAGCTATCTTAAAATCGTACAATTTGTTAAGAAAGTTTTATTTATTGTTTTGAACTGAAAATTGGCAATAGCAACACTTCACGAATGACTGACGTCCTTTGTCTCTTCTGCGACGCTGCGTCAAATTCCTTATTGAAGCACTCTGCCGGTTAACCATTATTGATTTCTTGGAATTTAGTAAGTTTTAATATAACAAGTTTTATTAAATTGACGTATATTTATGTTTTTTTGTTTCTATTAAGTTTAAAATTTTATTTAATTAATAATGTCATTGCTTATTGATCTGATTTCAATTGCGCACATGTTCAATTGAAGCCTACCTGCCGGTTATTATTAATAGCACCATTTTGTAAGCAGTAGTGTATATAAAAATTTATATAATCACTATGTAATAATCTTACCACTGCCGATGTTTTTAAAATTTTTTGTTTATATCATTTTTATGCTTATTAAATACTTTTGTTTTTTTAATATTTATTGTGTTATAAAATTTAAACTGTTGATGCTATATGTATTTTTTAGACAATCCATCCTCTAATCAAATTATTGCACCCATTTTCTGGAATGTAACTAATTTCAATTTTTTTTATTTTATTTAGTTGCATAAATATAATTATAAAATAAGTTGTCCATAACTAGCCAAATATAGTATTAAAAATTTGTGGGCAATGAATTATTTGCTTTTAATATTTTTAAAATATCAGAAGTGTTTAATTTTTTATAGTTTTTATTGAATATAATTGGTCGAAAGTCTGTCTGAAATGCATGAAATTTGTCTATTAATTTTTTACTGAGTCAATTTGATACGAGGGGTCTGTACAGACATTTTGTGAATGGTCCTGTTTTTGTAAAATTGTGAAAAACTATTCATAATTTGTGAATATAAAAAACGCGTTAAGTCACATTCTATCAACTGGGGTCCTGCTTTTGTGAATTTGTGGAAATAGGGTCCTGTTATTGCAAAAATTGCTGATAACCTTTTTAAGCAGTTTTCAAAATTTTAAATAAATACAAGATTCTGCTCAACAATTGCTGCTACTAAATTAGGAATGCAACTTATAAATATTTGGTATTTAGCCTATACTGCGGAACGCAGAATATTCATTAAGGACGAATAATGGAAATAAAAATCAGTTGCATTTTTAATATTTTCAATGAACATATTTTAAACAACACAACTTAGTTATGTATCACTTTTAATGTGTTACGCATGAAGTAAAGTTAAACAATTATAATATGTTATTTAAAAAATTGCCTCAAAAAAATTTTTATTTACATAATCTACTAATTTTATGAATAAATAAAAATTGATCAATTCATTATTTACAAAAAATTTTTTTTAATAAGAATGTGCACACGGTGTTTGTAACAATAGAAATATTTTCTCAGAATACTACATTTGGATTTTAAACATAGTTTGTTTTAAAAAGTTTTTCTTTGTTATTCGATTAACAAAACAATATTGAAGATAAACAAATTTGTGAATGGTCCGATTAAAAGATAAATTATTTTGTAAAGGGATGAGAAGATATTTTGTAAAGGGTCCATTTTTATGAAAAGATATTTTGTGAAACGGACCCAAATTTCTTCTAGACAGACCTCTGCAATGCAATAAAAAATCCAAGTAAATATGGTGGAGGTTTACGTATCGTGATCTGTGGCAGAATAATCGCCAAGTCTTGGAAGCTTCCGGGCAGGAGCCCGCAGGAAACTCGAAAGGTATAACTCGTAGCCACCCCCGAGCAAACATCTACATGTTTTTTTTTTTTAAAAAATTTTTTTTTTAATTTTAAATCTATTTGGCACAGTAGCGATTGTAGTTGGCGCGACAGGTTGCGATCCAGAAATATCCCTTAAATATGGAATAAATTGATGGAGTCACTTTTAATCCCTGTTATGAGTTTATATATGAAATAATTTATTTGCGAGGTAGTTACCCACAGTTATACCACTTAAACTGGTCTTTTTTTTTTCCGAGTAAGTTTCTCGTGTGCCACAGTCTTGGAAAGTTTTTAACTATTCCCTAACAACAATTTTACCTTGGCTTCAATATGGATCCTATAAGAACATTAGCCGAGGGACCAATATTGGAATGGCTAAATTTTTTAAAATTTGTTCTAGAATGGCCTATATAGAACCTACCTTGACCGATATAGAACCTATATTGGCTTAATGATGGATATAAAATATCTTGTAAATCTAAAAATTTTATGTTAAAACAATATTGGTTGTAGAGTGGCAGGAGAATATTGTGTGTATCGGACAATTCCATTTAGGGCCGATATCGAAAAAAATAACTGCCTTGAACCATTATTGAGGCAAGATTCATGAATATTGGTCCAGTAAGGACCTAAGTTGTTTTACTGCTAGGGTTGATGTACCTATCTGTTTTTAACCATGACAGCCTACATGAACGAACAAAGTTAGTAACTTGTTGACTCTAGATTAAATTAATCTATTAATAACTGTTGTAAGTTACAACTAGAGCTTCTGTTTATTTTGACACTTGTTTTGTTCCTTAAATTAGAAGTACAATTTTATACTACAACTTAACTATATAATTTTGATTTACCTGTTTTACAATAGATTGCTTATTTTTATTTCTAGTATGCGTGCTGCGAAATCTTGAAATTTTTTAATTTCAGTATTTAATTTCTTTCAGTTTCTTTGGCTTGAAATAAAACACCTAAAATGGCTGCTCCAGTAAGTTATATTTCTGAAATCTTTCTAAAATTGATGTAACTTCTAAAATTTATGAGTGATGATTGAAGATGAATTAATTACATTTGTAAAATAAACAGATGATTAAACTTTTCTCCTTGGATGCTTTTGTGGATTTTAATGGCCTTAAAATAAATTTTTCTAAACTAAAGTTTTACTTTTGTAGAAAACAAAGATTTTCGTTGGTCACTTGCCAGATGGATGTTCAGATGAAGATCTTCGTCAGTTATTTCAGAAGTATGGTGAAGTCACTGAATGTGATGTTATCAACAAATATGGATTTGTGGTAGGTATAAAAAAAATTATTTAAGTTAAAATGTTAAAGCATAAAAGTATGTAAGTTTAATAATTTAAACATCTTTGTGTTCTACAGAATAGTTCCGGTTGTCTAAGTGTGCACATTTTACGGACTTGTATTTATAATCAAAATAATCAACTCTTTTTTAAGAAGTTTTTTTAACATTCTGTTCGAGAGAAATAATTTTGTATATAAAAATTGGATATAACGAATAATTTAGTATCTATAATTAAGGAATTGAATATAAATGGAAGTTTCATATTAATAGTGTTTGAAAAAAACACTAGTAGGCATGCTTTGTTTACCTTTTAATTATAAATGCTTTCATGAACAAATTCTACTCAGTTCTGTTTTTGTATTGTAGTATTATAGATTAATTGACTTCTGGATTATAAGGTTATTTTTTTCAATTTTATTCTTCACATCAAATAGAAGACAGCTTTATTCATCATTGAAAGTTCAGATTGTGATCTTACTTTTATTTATTTTTTATGTAATTATAAATTTTGTATATTTTACTAATTCTTCACTACTATTAGATGACCATTAATTATGCTTCAGCATATCTCATGCTTTAGGTTCACACCAGCTATGAAAATTTAGTGGTCCAATAGGACCACCTAAATATTCATTTAATAATGGTCCAGATAAGAGACTTAATAGGGTAGACAAACTTAAGAGAAAAAAATCAAACTTTACAATGACATAATTCGTGCTTGGTACCGCTAAAAAATTATTAATTGTCATCTATAATATCCTAAATCTAATTAAGTTCATTACCTTATAATGATTGAAGATTAGTATATTAAAATTAAATAAAAAAAATCTAACATATTATTAGTAAATAAAATCGACATAGAAATGAAAATGCTGAGACCAATTATATAAGTAAGAAAATAAAAAGAGCAAACAAAATATTATATTTATAATTAATTATCTGAAAATTATAAAATTTTAAACCCAGCTGAAAAATATTATTGGTTAAAAATTATACTGTCAGTACACAAATGCAATGCACAATACGTTATGTATATTTGAAATTTCAACATTTAAATTCTCTAAGTTAACATTTAAGTTTTTTTTTTTTTTTTTACAATTTTATGGAAAAAGAATATTTTTTCGCTATTTTGTAAATTGCAAACATCTCACGGAAGCAAATTTGTCGCCTATGCGTATAATTTCAGCAAGATTTGTAGAACATTTGGCGACAATTGTTGCTACAATGGCATGAACTCTACTCATGCTTATTGTTGATACTCGTTTTGTGAAGACACCTCCTGTAGGAAAAAGTGTTGTCAAGATTTTGTTTTGCTATTGTGGAGTAAACTAATGCTTGCATTAAAATTTATTCGAATTTCTTTCATAAATGGAATGTTTTTAGATGGGATAAAACTAGGGATATTTTCGTATTGTGATCTGCCACGCCTACTTCAATTACTGAGGTGCTATTTTTTTTATTTTTTTTTACATGAAGAGTTTTTTTTTTCAGGTTGGGGGGGATTGTTCTACTATAGGGGTGCACAACCTATTTGAGTGAAGGGCCGCACGCCGAAGAGAACACCCAAAGTATTTAGACAGACATATTCACTGCAATTTTAGGTAGTAATTGTTTTAAAAAAACAATTGTTCTAACCACTGAATTCTTTTTTTTTAAGCTAATCTTGTAATATCTTAGCATAAAAAGTAAGAAACTTCTAAACTGATTACTTAAAGAAAAAAACAGAATCAGAAAATCAGTATCAATTTATAATCAGAAAAAAATTTAGATAGATTGAAATAATTAAAAAACTATGAGAAAATTCATGTTTTTTTAATCATATTACATAATACAAAAATCCATTTAAGCATAAATTTTAACTTTTAAAAATTTGTTAATGGAATTAAATTAAAAAAAAAAATATTCTAGCTATTAAAATAAATGCAAGTTAAATACTTTGATTTAAAGGAAGTTTATAGGGTTAAAGATGATTAAAATTGAAACAAAACCCCTTACAAAAAATGATTATGATGAAATTATTAAAAAAAATGAATTTATCTTAGTTATTTTTAAATTGCAATAGTTGCTAATTAAGTTTCTTTCAAACTAATGTGGTATAATGGAAATTATGGTTCAATGGTATTTTTGATTCTTTTAGCATATGGCCACTCCAGAACAAGCTGTTGAAGCTGTAAAAATGTTAAACAACTACAATCTCATGGGATCTACAATAAGTGTTGAGGTATAATTTCTTTGCATTGTTAAATTAAATAGCTTGTACTTAAATAGTTATATTTAAAAACTATAATTGTTTTGTTATAGCCTTCTAAGAGCAAATTGCATCCTGAACCTGGTGCACCAGGTCGTGCTAACAAACAGACAGTAATGAGGTAATTTTTTGCTTTAACAAAATTAGTTTGATCACTAAAGTTAATTATAATTTAAAATAATTGCTATACTCTAATGTACAATGTCATAAGCAGCTGTGCTTACAAATTCAGTCTTAATTTCTGAATTATATTCATTTCATGTGATAAAGGTAATACAAATAAATGATGCTGCACCCATTTCCAACAATAAAACTTATGTTCATCTGTACACACGATTTTTTTTATTTATTCTTTATTGTCCTTATGTTTATTAACTTGTAACTGCATTGGTTCATATTTTATGTATAAAATTTTGCTTAAGCTATATAGAAATTTTGAAATTTTTAAACTGATTTCCACTATTACATATGTTATTTTTAGATTATTCCTAAGATTAAGCTTTCTTACACCTTAAGAAATTACATTACAAGCAACCATTTTAAAAATTACCACAGAATAATTTATTGTATAATTTTTTAGAATTAGTTAAGATATTAATAGTAAATGTACTTCTAGAAAGCGTTTTTAATTTCTCATAAATCTCACTGCCTAATTTGGCTGATCATTTGTGTATAAGTTCATTTTGAAATATTGATAACATTGGCGTTAATTGTAAAATAAAATTTTTAATGTATGTTTATACTAACACCTACATTACTAGTTTCAACATTGATGTTATCTCAGTGATGTCAATTTGAAGTATTTATAACCAGGGTTAAAGTTTTTGCCGGCAAAAAGAGTTTTTTGCCAGGACAGTGGTTAAAACTGGCAAAAACCAAATTATCTAAATTGCTGATTAAATATTATTACAAAATACTTGAAGAAAATTTAAATCAATCATAAAGAATAATGATTTTGAAACATTACACGAGAAAATTATTTTTAAAATATTAATAATTAATATAAAGGTAATACTTTTTAAAAGACTGAAAGTTTTTGTCCTCTTTTAAATTTAGAATCCTTAAATAAATGTTTTTTTACAAATTGTATTTTTTTTTTTGATAACTTTTCATATGTATTATTTTACATTATATCACTCTTACACTATATTTAAAGAGAGACATAAGAAAGCTAAGTTAGATGTTTTATTAGATAGATTTTGATAATCACCTCATTTATCAATATTACTTCAAAATGCAAACAAAACTACACAGTTTAAATTCTTGTGAAAATTTCAGAGAATTTTGTGAATTAATGTCTCATTTACACTCATGTCCTTCTAGTAATGCTGCCATTAAAAGAATGTTTTCTAATTTCTCATTTGTACATTCTAAAATTCGGAATAGGTTGACTGTAAATAATTTTCTGTTATGCTATGTTGAGACAGCACAAATTGTATTGTGATGAAGCAAATTTAAAAAATTGCTTTGATACTTGTATATTTTAATTAACTACACATGGTGATAGATATTTTATGCTTTAAATTATAGTTATATCAATTTAAAATAAGTCCATTTCACTGGAAAAAGGAGAAGAATCACTAATTTTCCGATCAATAAAGTTTTAAACTACTACAATAATGTTTTAATACATTATGATTTAGTTATGGAATAATAATTTTGTTAATTTTTTTTAATTATATATATTTATAGTATATATTTCAATTTTAGGAATAATTTTGTATCAAAAATGTGTTTTTGTCCTCTCATCTTGGAAAATATAGGTTTTTGCCACTTTGCTTGGCAAAAACCTGCTTTTGACATGGTTTTTTCCACCTCTTGCCAGCAATCTTGCTAACCCTTGTTATGAACCGGGCTGGCAAAATCTTGCCAACCCTGTTTATAACTAAAGTTTATTCAATTTGTGTAAAATGCTATTTTTATGTATATTTTAATTGTGACTTCCTTATTTCAGTCGTCGAGGTGGGCAGTCAAGAAATGGCTATGGTCCCCCTCGAGGTGGTTTTGGTGGAAATTACAATGGTTATGGGAGGCGATTTGATGGCCCACCTATGGGCGATTCATTCTTTGATCGTCCATTCGGTTATGGGCGTGACAGAATGAGGCCATATCCTTCACCGTATGATCGTCGTAGCCCTCCTCTGCCCATGAGAGATGAGTTTTCTCGAAGACCTATGCCACCTATGGATGCTGATCCTTATTCAAGAGCTATGCCACCCATGAGTATGCGAGATGATCTGTATGAAAGGCGTGCCATGCCTGAACGCTCAGATTATTTGTATTCTCGAAGATCTCCCCCACCTCTTTCATCTATGAGGTAATTTTTTTTGTATGAATTTTTTTTATTTAATTCAGAACACAATGTCCAAGTCTACTGTAGAAATAAATATTGCATGGATTTGCTTTTTTGTATCTTTTAATAATAGTTCTATAATTTTTGTGTCCATTAATTTAACAGGGAAGAATAAAATTAACAAACTTAATTGTTAATTGGAATTTAAAGTCAAAATTTTATTTTCCTTGTGTAGGCTTTTTTTTAAAAAAATTTCAGGTTCCGCTTAATTCCGCATTTAATGTAAGGCTCATCTTTCCAGCCTAGAAATAAATTATCTTAATCTTTTTAATTTCGTTACTTTATAAGTTAATGTTCATCTATTGTATATATTTGCAGGTCTCCTTATTGGTATGATTCACCACAAAATGGGTAAGTCTAATTGTTAATTTTTTTTTTCTTCTTTGAAGGTAAACTGAATTCTTTTGCAGCTGTTTCCTATTTTTAATTTCTTGCATTTCCTCTATATCCGTAACTGCATGCATTGCTTTATCAGATTCTGAATTTGTACCTCTATGTTCTTGTTTCTGTTTAGTTTCTATCAAGAGAAAACTTATTAGATTATCTCCAAGTGTTTATGCAAACCAGTTGAGTAGCCGGTCTCATTTTAGTCTATATATGTGGGTTTTAATTTTCGCATGCGTCTTCCTTGCATGATATCTGTATTTAAACTAACATCAGCTGCAATTATTAATTCGAATAGATATAAGTATAAAGTTAATCGGTAATTTAAAGCTGATTATTATTTTATTTTAAATGTAATTATTATTCAACAGGGTTCATACACTTAGGGAAAAACAGAATTTAAATATGCGTAGTAAAAAAAAAAAAAAAAATTCATTGATTAAAATTTATTAACATTAGAAAAGGTAAAAACCTTTTTATAAATTACAAAATCTTGATTACTTTTTTATGATTTTGAAAGTAGTGTTATAATTTTCCAATGCAACTTGATAGAGTTTGGAAAAAAGCTTTTGTCAAAACTTAAATTTACTTACTATGAAGTTTGAATAATATTTTTGATTGCGATTATTAATTTAATGAAGATTTTGAGTTTTTTTTCTTTGAATGATTTTTGTAGGTACTCATTATTGGGTGTGTTGAAGTGCCATATATTAAGATTTGTATGTGGTAAATGATAAGGTCCCTTGTATAAAATTTTAAAAAGGTTGGAAATTATTTAAACTCAATAATTTGATTTGTAGGCGCGTTAAATTTTAAGTTATATCACACTGTATACTACAAATTGTATTAGGATAATTTGTGATACGAATATTTTTAAATTTTTCTTGCTTAAAAGTTTTTTTTGGCTTTTTCTGTTTACCAATATTCTCATATTTTCTTTACAGTGATGCTACTTATGTAATGTTTTAGAATTGTTGCCCAGGATAATCAGAGAATTATTTCTAGAAATTAAGTATGAACCCTGTTAAATTGCGTTATTTATGTTGAAATAAGATTAAATTTTGGGAAACTTATCGAATGTTTTTCTTGTTTTTCACAGCAGCAGCCGTGTGCCACCACCTTCAGCTACCCGACGTCTCTCGTATTTTTGAAAAGCATCCATTCGCGCCCGTTGAAGAGATCGCTCAAATATATCCATCTCTCCGCTTTGTCGACCGACCGCATTGAATCTTCCCGTTTAATTTGAGCGTATTAGAGGCCGCTGCTAAGTAGAGACAGTGATTTTTTACGTTCTTTCCTGTTATTGTGAACTGTTTTTAATTATCATTTGACTCATCGTTTCATGTGTACAGATAAATTGTTCCGATTTTTTTTTTTAATTCTGCGTCTCATTTCTTTTTTTGTAGTGTATCAGTTTATTATTGTGATGTAATATACTTATATATATATGAAAACTATGCTAGGGCATGTAATACACTAACGTAAGTGGTGGCTTCCGTTGTTTCGAACGTATTCTATGCCGAATAAAAACTTTTTTGATTGTATATAGTGTGCGATGTTTTATTTTTTAATTCGTCTCAATCGTTATGTATGTAACATTAGTTCACGAAAATCATACACATTCATTTTTTCTTAAAAACTAAATCTAAAATTCCAAGTTTCTTGACATGTTTGGCTGACATTATTAAGGTTATGCAACTGCTATTTTAATTTAGCACATAAAGAAATTTTATTAATAATTTTTTATTATGTTTGAATCAAATACAAATGAGGACTCAGTGATTTGATTGTGCATAGAATATCTCACAAACTTTTAATTTTGCTTCTACTGACCTATTTAATCAAAATATTAATTTTTAATATAATTAATTTTAATACAGAATCACATTATCACGACTTCCCATTTTACTTAAGAAAAATTTAAATTTCAACAACTACTGCTGTTGCTGACATATTTATTTCGTAATTTATCTATTTATTCAATCTCATTGAGTTCTTAAAATTCCGATTTTTAAGACAATAATTGAAGTCTTATTTTGCATTTTAAGGTTTTAACCTTCTGTTTACAGCTGGATACAATAAGCTGATTGAAATGGCAGGATTTCCACATATTAATCATAAGCAAAGGGTTATACATTAAAAAAAAATCTAAGAACTTATAAGGTGTCTCTAGCTAATGGTTCACTGTCTTACTGGAGTATATCACATTCTGTTCCAATGATAGACATTTTCTAAATCTTTCACTTTCATTGGAGTTATGAAAGATGGTGTAAAATCAACAGTAAAAAAAAAAATAATTCTATTATGTGTTTTCAAAGTTTATGATGGCAATATTAGTGGATTATTCTTCATGATAACATGAAATATGTGAAAATAAAACTTGATGAATGGAGTGCGAAGGCAAACTAAATGAAGTTTACACAGAACTTTTTAAGAAGTGCTTAATTGTTTTCTCTGTCTGTTTTAAAGAAAGAGAGATTGTAATTTTTAGGTATACATGTGGGAATTTTTTGTTAATATTTTACCTATTATGCCGTTTACAAAAAATTTGGTATTTTTAATTTCTGAGGTTGGCAGATATTAATTATCCTAATCTCATATACATTTATATACTAAGTATAAAACTATATATATATATAGATTCTGTTTCTTGGGATGCTTAGTTAGAAGTGCAAAACATATAGCTGCAAACTTAAACATCAGATCTATATTA
This sequence comes from Parasteatoda lunata, assembly GCA_949128135.1. Taxonomy (NCBI): domain Eukaryota; kingdom Metazoa; phylum Arthropoda; class Arachnida; order Araneae; family Theridiidae; genus Parasteatoda; species Parasteatoda lunata. The sequence continues at coordinate 36,600,161 of OX421978.1, forward strand.
AGTGAACTATTTATAGTTAAAATTTTTACCTATATTATATTTTTTAAAGAAATAGTTCTCATTTGATTTCCTTTTGTTGATATATTTTAAATAAAAGTTTTCAAGTTGGTTTAAAATCTTAAATTTAATTTTCCTGTTATAAAAATATACGGTAAAAGTTTGCATACCTGGAATGGGCCATGTCCAGATCAGTGAGATCAGCAACTGTGTAAGTCAACTTATGTTTCTATAAGGGATATATTGGATTCTGTATATTGTTTGACCAAGAGAGAGATAAAAAAGGAAAAATGGCATATTTGAAAATAGCCTTGCAGACCACTGTTTTAGGTGCTTAAGCACCTATAGTTTTGATTTTAGTAAATGTTTTATCTGCTGTACTGATTGAAAGCAGAAATTCTCACTTTATTATATGAATCTATTAATTGGAAGATACTCTGCCAAAAAAAGAAATGTTAATGGAAAAAATGGTCTTTTCAGAATTGTTCTTTATTTTCTGTATTTATATATATATATTTGCTTTTTTAATAAAAAAAGGTTGTGATACTATGATAGCAAAGTGAAAGATATATATGGGAAACAAAAAGAAAATCTGGTTTTAATTTTCTTATTGCCAACTGTAACTGAACAAAATATTTTCTTATATTTTTTTGTGAAAAGGAAAGGAAAAAAAAGCCTATGCAATAATAAAAATACTTTAAGGACTATGTTATTAACAAACGATTGTCAGACAAAGTATTGAAGGGGAAAAAGCAAATAAAATTAAAATATTAAATATAATCAACTAGCACAATCATAACTAATCAAGAACTGACTTAAAAAAACCATAGGAAAAACAAAAAATAATGAGAGATAAATTAGGAATTTTATTTTTTAACTCTTGCTTTGCTTGCATTCTGTAATCACAAATTTTAAGAAAATCTATCAGACTTGCACATGCAATAGATAACGAAAGACAAAATGTATTTT